>OY735201.1:80530312-80730312 GCA_963457665.1 Thysanoteuthis rhombus
ATCTAATAACATATAAAAAAAACAGAAGATGTATTTCATTATGTTCGTTAGAAATCCATTTTCTTTCACCGTCGATGGTGTCCCATTTTTTTTTCCTTTCGTGAGTATGTGTTATAATCCACACTCAGCTTGCTGAGGCCATTCAGGATTCACTAGATCCCATTTAGACGTACATTTCTGTGGAACATTCCCTATTCTGTCCATTTCCTGCCTCCCATCGGAGCTGGACGAGGGGTTTCACTTTCCTGATTTTGCCAATTCAATCATTGCTAGGGAGGGGTCTGGATTGATGTCTTTCCCGAAAGCTCCAGTGCAAAAGCACAGCAAGTCATCTATGGAGTTGAAATATTGAACCTACTCAAGAGATTGACCCTCAGTCATTGGAAAGTATGAAACTCAGCATCACGTGGAGAGATCGCAACACAGCTCAGAATATTAGAGAAAAACAGGAGCCAAAACTATCGTAGACTCCATCAAAGAACTTTAATGGCTATGGTCCAATCATGTTGAATGGATGTCAGCTAATTGCTTGATATCATGACTCACCACGTGAATCCCCAGAGATCATATGCGAAACTATCCGACAAAAAATGACGTTAGACAAGTTAAGGAAGTGTTGACTTTGAAATGTGAAACCTGTGATCCCTATCGACTGTATATCAACTTGTTAAAACTGACTTTGTGTTAATCTGTTGAAAACGCAATTTAGTTTCATACCTTAGTGAAAATCATCTTTGTATCCAACTTAAGAACACCGAATCAATGTTGAACCCATTATACAAAAAATTGTTTACTGATCCCATCATCCTCCATCGTTTGTCTTTAGGGTCTGAGCTTTTTGTCATACTGCTTAATTTATTCATTTCAAAACGGAACGATAAATATTGACTATTTGTTTTATATTTTATCTATTTTATTTATTTTAGTGGATGAAATATTATAAATCATTATTAGTATTTATTGCTACTATTATCCTTCTTCTCAATTGTTTCAGTTGATTTTTACTTTTAGTCTATCTACTAAGTTCTGAATCGCACCAAGTTTAGTTGAGATAAAATACAGCAACAATTTAGACAAAAGTGAATATACACCTTTCTATTGATTAATATGTCTATATGCACTTGCAAATCCTTTACCTACGTGCGTTCATTTGCGCAAGTATTATTTATTCGGTACAAACTACAGAGATAGGGTTTTCAAATAATCTCCTATACAATTGTTTGCAGATTACGTTCGATCCTCTCTATTAAGATGGTTATACGACTAAGTTGAACTTAGTAAATGGCTTTATGTAAAAAAAATGGTAATCTGATAGATGGATTGATAAACTGGACTTGTTAGGAATGGAAACCATCGTATGACCCCGTCTCTTTTAATTAAACAATTTGGAGAGAGGGGATCAAGGTCTTTTGTTTGGGAAACGGTGACTAACAAGTAGGAATCATCAAAAAACAAGTCGACAAGAAGAGAAAAACCAATTTAGCAAAAGAAAAAAAATATATATATATATAAACGTTTTGGCTCCATTTCTGTGGCCTGTACTCGTAATACATACATATGTAGTCAGTTTGTCAGTCAACCACCCGGCCAAACCAACCTGGACATTGGAGAAAAAAAAATTGTGACAATTTTTGGTTATCAATTTCAAATACTAAATGGATGGATAATCAGTTAGAACAACGTTGCAAATAGCATGTGTAAGCTAAAGATCCCATTTTTTCTTTTTCTAAAACCTTAATAGACATTTGACAACTGGGTTTATGCTGGAAACTTTTGCACATATCCGATTCATAGAGAACGGTGAAAAACGTTTCAGAACATATGCAGAAATAACAAAGATTTGATAATCTAGGAATTTTTTTTCTTCCACTCAGTGTTCATTATTTTTTCTGACAGAATACAAATGAATTCTCAAATCCTTTTATGTTCTATAAACATATTTACCTACGACAAGAGCGCCTTCTGATGTTTATATCATCTTTTATTTCAATGATAATTTTCATATTTGCGCATATATATATATATATATATAAACAGAGAGAGAGAGAGAGAGAGAGAGAGAGAGAGAGAGAGAGAGACTGATATGGATATTTACAGTTTTTGTTGCAACTGATCAGTTTTGCACAGTCATTGCAATCATCGGACAACTGATTTTGTCTTGACTTTACCAGGGTATTTCTATGGTGTATACAAAGTATATGCCACAAAAACGGGGTAAATACACACACACACACACACACACACACACACACACACATACAGCAAAAGCAAACCCCATTGGTACATACGGACAGGAAAAAAAACAGTTGTCCGTCGATTGCAATGGCTGCGTAAAACTGATTTGTTACAACGAAAACTGAAAGTATAAATCTATCTATTCACAAAACAAAGCAATGAACGAAGCAATACACAAAACACACACACACACACACACACACATGCATACATACACACACACACACACACACATACATATATATATATATATATATATGCGTGTATGTGTGCATGTGTGTGTGTGTGTGTATGTGTGTTTGTGCCTAAATGTGTCTGTATGTCTGTGTTTATGCAGTACTTGTCATAAATATTCGAACAAACTGATATTTTACTTTTCATCGTTTGGTTTTGTGAGGTCAAACAGGAAAGATGATTTCCATATATAAAACCCAATACCAATTAGTATTTGAACAAGCACGAAATTAGCTTTTCCTTGCATAAGATTGCAGGGGTAATCAATTGTTTTGAACCTTTGGGTCCAGATTAACTCATTAGTTTAGCAATTCTTCCAAATAGCAATGTAAGTTAGCTACTTCAATCTACTCGATCGATTCTGAACAAAATTTCGGGGTTCATGGACGATGAGAAATACATTTGTCTTCGTTTTTTATCTAAAAATTCAATAATATTAAGAAATCCAGGGAATGACATAATGTATACCTTGATATACTGATTACAATGGAATCTGTCTCTTTTCCTGTAATTGGAATCAAAATGACTATTTGTTCAAATACTCACAATAATTACTGTACGCTTAATATTTACATATCTATAGAGAAAATATTCTTATTTTTTTTAGATAAGCAAGGATTGATTATATTTTCCCAATACTTGAACATCGTCTCTACATATACACACACAAACAAATACACACACACACACCCATATATGTGTGTGTTTGTGAGTTTGTGCGTGTGTGATTGGTGACAGATGCACGTGTGAGTGTGCATGTGCATGCATTTGTGTATGTATGTGTATATCTGTAAATAGGCGGAGGCTATATCATGAGTATACTAAAAGAGAAAGTGTTATTAAAAAGCGTCAATCTACGTTCAAAACCAACCAATTCTAATGGTCCATCCACTTGCTATGCATCAAAATGTGTCCAGCAAGAATGCAGCTTGTTCTTTATCCTTCAGATTCAAAGCCAGTCCGTAACTGCTATGGAACTCCCCAACGGATTGAATGAAAAAAATGGATCTTGCTCGTGAATTGAATAGATTTTTTTTATACCATAAACTGTAAACAGGGTAATTTTAGTCAGAATTAAGTCATTTATTAAGTATATGGAGTCCCCAAATCATATATATATATATATATATATATATATATATATATATATATATATATATATATATATATATATATATATATATGATCGTTAGTATGTGCAATGATTATTCGAATAAGACCTCTGAGAAGTAAAACTTCCGATACGCAAGCATTTCTATATCATGGTGCCTTCACTAACAGCCAAAGCAAAATGTGTGCGACGTCCGTTGCCTTCCATTTATCTTATTCCAACAAAATGAGTAATGCATTTTAAAAATTATTAGTGAAATTTCAATACAATACATTCAAAAGATAAATTTGCGTTTAATTTGAAAATCATGTGTAGTATATTTGTGAGGGAATCTAAATTTCTAGTTATTTTAAGGTGTTTTTGACTAAATTTTAAATACAAATTTGGAAGGTAAATCATTATTATTAATTTTTACAAATATTCAACTTTGACCAAATCGTTGTTGCTCTTTATCATATTATTATTATTATTATTATTATTATTATTATTATTATTATTATTATTATTATTATTATTATTATTATTATTAGGAATCTCACACCAGTTGCCTGGTGGTAACCGCTGGAGTTTGAGTGACAGCAAGTCTCCTCAAGTCTCCAGCCCTCCTCTCCTCGTACTCATAGATCGCAGTAATTCTGCGATTTACAGTTTCACACCGGTTGCCCAGTGGTTATCGCTGAAGGCTGAGTGACAATAAGTCTCCCCAGGCCTTCAGCTAACGTCTCCTCTCTCTTTCGCATATCATGACAGAGCTACGATTCGTTGCAGTCCTTATATCTCTAGCACCCTCCTCAGTATCCGTCCAGTGCCCAGCAGTGCTGTGGTCTGTACGGTCTCTATCCTCCCCCTAATCCCGATCTCCTCCAGTCTCTCCCTCAGCGTTTTGGGGACAGTTCCTAGTGCTCCCACTATGACCGGTACTACCCTGGTTTTCATGTTCCACATTTTCTTTAACTCCCTTGCTAGGTCCTGGTATTTTTCCCTTTTCTCACCCTCCTTCTTTTTTACTCTATGGTCTGCAGGTACAGCAACGTCTACTATTTGGCAGGCCCTCCTTTTTTTGTCTACTATTACTAAGTCCGGCCTTCTTGCCTGGATGAGGTGGTCAGTTTGGATGTCGAAGTCCCACAGTAGTTTGTGGTTGTCATTCTCCAAAACTGCCTCTGGCTTGTGCTGATACCACTTTTCCCCATGGTTGAATCCCATTTGTTTACTTAGTTCCCAGTGTATCATCGTTGCTACTCTATCGTGTCTATGCTTATACTCCTTCTGGGCGAGTTGGCTACATTCACTAGTTATGTGGTTTACTGTCTCATCTCTTTCACCGCACATGCGGCATTTGCTGTTTGTCTGTGTTCTGTCGATTTTTGCTTTTATGTAGTTTGTCCTTATGCTTTTGTTTTGGGCTGCCATGATGAGCGATTCTGTTTCTCTCTTAAGGTTTCCCTTTCGTAACCACGTCCATGATTTCTCGTCTGCTATATCTTTTATCTGTCTTTTAAACTCGCCGTACAATTTTTTCCCTTCCCACTTTTCTTTTCTAGTTTGCTGTACTGTTCCATTGTTTTCTACTTTATTGTTTGTCGCACTATCCCTCGCGCTCTTTATGATTTCTTCACTATTTGTTTGCACATATCTATCTAGGACTACTTTAGCTCTCTGGACACAATCTTCTATGCTGATGAGCCCCCTGCCACCTTCTTTTCTCTTAACGTATAGCCTATCTGTATCATCCCTAGGATGTAATGCTTTATGCATCGTCATAAGTTTCCTTGTTCGCCTATCCATTGATTGGAGCTCTTCCTTTGTCCATCCTAGGAATGGTCCTGTATACCTAACTACTGACACAGCCCAGGTGTTCATTCCTTTTATTAGATTTCTGCTATTTAATTTGGTTTCTAATATTTTCCTTATCCTTCTGAGGTATTCTCTCTTAATTTTCTCCTTCATCTCTTCCCGTTTTATCGTGTCACATTCAAGGACACCTAGGTACTTGTATCGGTCTTGTGCTGTCAATGCCCTAATCTTGTTGTTGTCCGGAAGTTCAATTCCCTCAGTCATTGAAAGCCTTCCTTTATGCATCACCATGATTGCGCATTTTTCTATCCCAAACTCCATTCCTATGTCCTCACTATATTCCCTTACTTCGTTGAACAGAGTCTCAAGCTCTCCCCTGTTTTTTGCAAACAATTTAATATCGTCCATGTACATTAAGTGGTTGACCTTTCCTTTTGTTTTAGAGAAGTGGTATCCTTTGCTGTTTTTCAGGATTCTGTTAAGCGGTATCATTGTTAGAACAAATAATAGTGGGGACAACGAGTCTCCTTGGAAGATTCCCCTTTTTATCCCTACCTCGGCTAGTTTGTCCCCTGCGGCTGTCAAATCTACTTTCCAGTCTTTCATTGAATTACCAATGAATTTAACCACCGGTTCGCTAATTTTGAACATTCTAAGGCATTCAAGTATCCAGCTATGTGGAATCATATCGTATGCCTTTTTGTAATCTATCCATCCCATTGCGATATTCTTTCTCCTTTTCCTTACTTCTTTTAAGATCATCTGGTCTATGTAGAGTAAATCGTTTGCCCCTTTGGTTCCTATCCTACACCCTTTCTGTTCTTCTGGTAGTAGCCCCCTTCTATCCATTGACATGTATATTCTCTCTGCTATTTGCCCGGTCAGGATTTTCCACATAAGTGGTAGGCAAGTGATTGGTCTCTAGTTGCTTGCTATGTTCCCCTTCCCCAGGTCTTTTTGGATGAGGGTGGTTCTGCCTTTAGTCATCCATTCTGGTGCTTTGCCTTCATTTAGACAATTTTGGAGTAGTTGGGTGAGTCTGCCGTGTAACGTGGTGAACTTTTTGAACCAATACCCATGGATCCCGTCGGGACCCGGTGCTTTCCAGTTGGCTACTTTCCTAAGAGTATGTTTCAATGTGGTTTCATTCAGTACTATTGGTTCTCCCTTGTCTATATCTTCTAGTTCTTTTCTCATGTTTCCTAACCATTGCGGTGTTACATTGTGTCTTTTTGGGTGCCCCCATATGCTATTCCAATAGTTCTTGGCCTCTGTGGCATCTGGTTTTATGTCCTGCCTTCTTTCCCCATTTAAATCTTGGTAAAACTTTTTCATTATTATTGATTTATAGAACTCCATCCGCTATAACAAAAGAGTGAAAATAGAAAAATGAAAATTGACTACTCCGACTTTGTTAGATCTCTACAGAAGAAAAGAACTCACGCCACTATGTTCTGATTTTCTTCATTATTTTCATAAAGATAATGGATGTTCTTGTGAATAGGCTTTTGAACAATTTCAGCCTGCATGGTTCAATATGAAGAAATTCAATAGAATGAACCGATCAGACAATAGGAGGGGAATAATGCATCCCCATTTTCCCCTCGATTTTTAGGATTATTCATCTTTTCCCAAGACTCTTTTGTCATTATCACAGTTGATGTATTTACTTTACCAAACATAACATGTAATAGAGAAGTCCACCATTGTACGTCTTCTCCTAATTGATGAATGGTAATTCACTTAGTTATTCGGAGAGAAATCGTGAAATACTATATACACCAAATTCTACGAAGTCCCAATCTTCATATACATATAAATAATTATATAATACACAGACACACACAGACACACAGACACACAGACACACACACATATATATATATATATATATATATATATATACATATATATATATATATATATATATATATATATATATATATATATATAAGTTTGTGTGTGTGTGTGTGTGTGTGTGTGTGTGTGTGTGTGTTTGTGTGTGTCTGTGTGTACTTTACAATCAGCGGTGTAGTATAATAATCATTCTATGCCCACTGGAGAATAATTGGATACCATAAATACACGTAAAGGGACTAAATCTCTCCCAGTCGACGATTTAAGTACCCTTTACACTCAAATTTTACTGGAAGGTCTTACTATGGGATTGAATTAAACAATAGACTTGGCATTTGCGGAAGGAAATTGTGAATATTTTGGTTTTACAAACCCTAAAGCTTTTTAGAATGAAACAGAAAAGCAAACTACTCTCAACGTGATCGTTAGTCATCTTAATGGAAGATGTGACTTTAATTAGAACTGATATGAAGCGATCCCGTCCACTTTATTGGAAGGGGATATACCTTAGGAATCTTGAACCGAAGTGTGAGCATAACGAAATGCAGGAAACGTTCCTAGGTCTGGATATCAAAATCGAGGATGGAATGTTTGTGTATATACTGTTTGATAAACAGGACTCATTTCCGTTCTATATCGTTCGTAAGTCATTCAGTATAAGTAATATTCTATTTGATATATATTTTACGGAACTATATTATCGGAATATTCAATGGTAGCATGAGATAAACTTATATCTACTGATTACATCCCGAGAATAGTTTCTTTAGAGGTAAGAAAGGTCTATCAAAGCAGCCATTCAAGATTTTTAGACAATTCAATAAAGCCGAGAATAGACATCCCAGTGTCCTTGAAACTCATTGAAAACAGCTTGACAATAACAAAATGATGTTCGAAATTGAAGAATATGTTAACAAAGGTATAAAATTGAATAAATGAATTATGTAATTAAATTAGATAAATCATTCATACTAGAGGAATTAGCTAACCAAAAGAGATGAATTGAGTCTTTGTCGGTGTGACCAACGATTGTATCGATTAGAACCAGGGGAAAACATTTGGCTCTGGTCCATTCGTCGAACTGATAGGTAGTTAGGCGGATGGGAGATCAATTAGAGAATGTCATGTAACAAATTGTCTAAAAATATTAGTGGAATAGTCTAATGATGTGTTACTACCTGTGGGAAAGTGTTTTGGTTTCGTTTCAACCATGTATATAAGGATGTCTTTGTTATGTTCATCTCTTAGCCAACGCTTTTTTTTTTACGATTTCCTTATTTGAAACAGCCAATATTTAAAAAAATATTTCAAGATTGTTACAGATCATTATACTTTGGAACCACGACAAAATGTATTGCTTTCTATTTTTAAATATTTACTAAAACTTAAAACTATTCATTTCTTATCGCAGAATTCATCTACTTATATATATATATATATATATATATATATATATATATATATATATATATATATATATATATATAGATATATATATATATATATATATAAATATAATAAGTAATTAATATAAGTTAGTTGATAGTCTAATGAAGCAGTAGTTGCTGAGGTCGCAGTTAACTTCTTGTGGAGTAGGATTGTTATTCTTTGACAGATGTTTTGAGGTAATGAAAACGAAAAGCAGTACACACACAAACACACACACGCGCGTGCGCACGCATGCGCAGACACAAATGCATATGTATATAAGCATGTATATCTAAATATACATGAGTATGGTTTTATACTCATGGATATGTATTCATTTTCATGTTTATATACTAGCATATATATATATATATATATATATATATATATATATATATATATATATATATATATATATATATAAACTCCCTCCCTCTCTCTCTCTCTCTCTCTCTCTCTCTATATATATATATATATATATATATATATATATATATATATATATATATATATATGTATGTAAATAGCAGTCACTGCATGTATTCTTGTATGTGTATTTATATATATGCGTGTGTATGTTCATATGTGTGTAGGTGGACAAAGGTCGATTCTGGCACCGGGGAGCAGGATTGGAGGCCAGATATAAATCCTGTGTTTTAAACCCCGCTGAGTTTATTTGATAACAGGGGCTCGTTAAAAAGCCATTAGATTAAGGATGTTTTGCTAGCGTGGGAAATTAAAAGAAATTAGAAAGAAAAAAAAGAAATCAAGGAAAAACTAAACAAATTAAAGAAATCAAATTGGGAGAATGGACGCGAAAAAAATAAAGATATCATATATACACAAAATAGAAGCAGAAAAGAAAAACCAAGGGAAAAGTTTGGTAATGGAGAGACGTGATAAAAAGATAGTGGAAATGTAGGCGGGAAAAAAATAGATTGAGAAAGTGACCATCAAGCATAAAAGCGTTTTTTAAATGAGGATCGTCACGCAGTTTAGATATGGACACCTTACAGTTGAGATTTTCCTCCTCCCCTACCCATTTTTTCCTTCTCAAATCAACACCACTCTATCAAATCCCTTTTGACACGACCTTTCTCATATGATCGACGAAGTCAAGTATCATGGAGTCATAAAGGTACTTTCGTGGTGACCGCCTGAGATTATCAATTGCTGTAACTGAGGTTCGTGTAGAGAGCCCCCGATGGCAATCCCGATAATTTTCCGAAGAATTAGACCGATCTTCACACCACATTCGATAAGACAAACCAAAGGCCCCATCATTCTTCTTTCCCCTCGAACCTCTGACTGACAAGAGTTCCTTTCTCTCTTTACGTTTATGTGTGTTTGCATGTATATGTTTTTGCGTGAGCATGCGGGTGGGTGTATAAGAGAGAAGGTGAGAGTCAGTAGGCGTAAGTGTGTGTATATGCAAGCCTGTGGGCGTATGTGTGTGTATATGTGAGCCTGAGCGTTAGCGTGTAGGTGTGAGCGTTAGCGTGTAGGTGTGAGCATGCGTGTATGTGCAATGTGAGCATCAGTGTATGCGTGCGTGTGTGAATGTGGGTGATGTTGTGTGTGTTCAGACTTGTGTTTGCAAGTGTGTGTGTAAGAGAGAGAGAGAGAGAGAGAGAGAGAGAGAGAGAGAGAGAGAGAGAGAGAGAGGAGAGATCACCCAAATTTTTCAGAGAAATGATAGTTTCACTAAAAATTGTCCATCAACCACGTACTGAATGTAATCCTACCTGCATCTTTGGAAGCCTCTAAATCAGGTTTCCCTGCTTCACTGCCCAGAGTTGATCATAAATATCGTAGCAAACAATTCTAATTTTATTTTGACCAGTGAACTCATTCTTTGTGTTGCTTTTCTTGTTACCGCACCATTTCGATCGATTCATTCTACAGCTTTCTTCAGGTGTATGACTCAGTCATTCTTTTCCCGATTCTCTCTAACTCCTCTTCTTTATCTCTAACTTCCCTCGTCTTACAATCTGTCTTTTACCAAATAATCGTTGCGTTTAGCAGTCAATTTTGCAATTCAGACGCAAATTCACCTATCTATTTATGTATTTCAACCATCCCCCCTCTCTCTCTAACAGATGTGTTGATGTACATTATACACAATCTAACAATATTAGAGTGGAATGGCAACTAAAAAGACTTAATTGCTTACAAATGAGATTTCTCAGTTTATCTTAATGTTTCGGCAGTCCACCCCAGACTTCTTCAGAAAAAAGTGTGATAGAAATACAGAAAATAATCCGTTATACAATCGATATCACATAGCTTGACTGATATCTAGTGGATAATGAGTGTTTCAAATTGTTGCCCAATGTAGCGTCCGGACAAATATGTATTTGTTTTTGCCGTTCAACTTTCTTATTACGTTATCAAAGAAGTGGATACCAATTGCCATATTAAACACTTGAAAAATGGACAAATATACCTCCTCAGGATTTTTGATGTTTGAAATGCTTACCCTTTTCCTTCCCCGAGATATCTGTTGCTCCAGCTGCAGAGTTAGTTTAATTTTTGTTAGAGTTAGCGGTTTTAAGATTAGAATTTTCTTATAATTTGTATTTTTGGACGAGTGGTAGGGTCAGGAATAGGATTATTGTCGTCTGCTTCTTTGACTGTAAATTCGATATCAGTAGGTGCCACTTTACAGCTGGAGCAGCGGCCATTTTTAATAGGAAAAAAGTCCCCGCCAATATACTAAATACTGTTAATCAATTGGATACGTGACTTTTATATGAACCTTCTGAATTATATTTCCGAGTGCAAATCACTAGTCGAGCGACTCAAAAACATAACATTTTTGCAACAGTCAAGAAAGTTGAATTTGCTACATCAACTTGGAAGGTGAGATCGTATGACGAGAGGAATAAACTATTGATACCATGATGAAGATCACTGTCATTCAATCATACGAGTTCTGCAGCTCCTATTAGGGTGCAGTATCATGTTTCCTCCATGTTTCTCTCGACATCGACAACACCGAGATTGGGATTTAACTTGGATATCGGTAAGTCTGTCAGTGATGACAATATCATAAATGCTCGTGCATCTAAAAATATTTCATGCGAGCCATTATCTCAACTTCACGATGCAGAAACGAAAGAGTACACGCAACATTATGCTCTTCTAGGAGCAGTCATACTCAAACGATTATATACAACCACTAACCGTACCAAAGGCTGGTTTTCATCGGGAGAAGCTGATGCTGTGTATTCAGTGAGATTAGAGTCAGACCTTTATTTCGAGCTCCTCCCAGAAAACCAAAGAGAGGATTGAATTGTGAAGTTGATGGGAGAAGGTCTCGTTGGTCTTTGATATAACCTCGATGCAATCAACATCATTTGGTGGCAAGTTGGAGGGTAATTATTTAGAAAATGATGCTCGGCATTTGACACAGGAAGCGCTCTCTTTGACTCAAGTCAAATGTTCAGAAAAAATATTTACAGCTGAAGGTTAATTCATTCTTTAATATATTTTAGTTATCGAAGTGAAATCATTATTAACAATTGAAATTTAATAAAATTGAAATCTAATGTCATTTGAGGGAATTTGAATATCCGACCCCACCGTGGTTTTCAGGGCACTCCTCTTCCTTGCTCCTCTCCCGTCTCCGTCTGTCCGTTCGTCCGTCCGTCTCTCTCTCTATATGTGTGTGTGTGCGTGCGTGTGTGTGTGTGTGAGTGTGTGTGCGCGTTTGTGTGTTTGTATGAGTGTCAAAGTTCGATTTCTTCTTGGACAGTATTCATATATATATATATATATATATATATATATATATATATATATATATATATATATATATATATATATATATATATATATATATATAAACTTGAATAAATTGATTCATTAAAATTACTCATATTTTTTATGCAAATGATTGTAGATTTGTAGATGTTCTTCCATTCGAATGCACACGCACTTTTTAGCGGATTCTTTTGTGTTTTTTTCTTCATAAAATTACAATCTCAACAGCAAATTATGAATGACTGTCTATGTTTTCAGAGTTCCCGATTAGCGCTTGCGGTTCATTGACTTCAAAACTCCAAGAAAAATTTGATTAAAAATAGATTTAAACGTGAAAAGAAAAATTGAGTAAAATATCAAAGAACAAAAACTGATATAAATGATTGAATAACAATATTAGATATTCTAAACGGAGAGGAATTAAAATAACTGACTACAATATTATCAGACTTTATCAAGAAAATCATGTAAAAATATAAGGGTTGCATCTATGGCCATTTCTTTCACCCGCATAAATAAAAAAAACAAAAAAAAAACAACATTCGGACTCATTATTCCAAATATGTAAGAACGTATTGAAATAAATCGATGATAAGAAGATTTTAAAAAATCACAATTTGCTTCCAAAAACACTCATTACTTATCGTTCAAATGACTGGATGAACGTCATTATTCACTTGCACTTGGATAGAAATTTTGAACGTGTCGACTCAGTTGGTCAGTTTGATGGCCAATTCTTCGAATTTTTTGCCGGAAGTGAATTGGTTGAAGGGAAACCGAGGAGATCAAAACTTCCGGTGTCTTGTTTAAATTCATACTTCCATTGAAAAAAAATTATCATGTAGAAATTACGTTCTCTGTCCTTCACTGTTAACGGATGTAATACTTTTCAAAATTTTTAGTTCTTGGAATTGACAAACAGACAGATTTTCGAAGATTGTATTAGCCTACGTACGTTTCAACGCTTTAGCCGAACATAGGAACTTCTTTAACTACAAGTTTGACCGGAAGAAGCAGAATTGATCGAATACTAGCACAACCCTGGAAGAAAATACATAAAACCTGCTCTTCTATCAGTCAGCAACATCATCCTCAAACGTCAAAGTGAATTCAAATGACACCACGACTGGCAAAATCAATGGTATAACAACATGAAACGGATAAATGACAGTAATACATTCGAACACCCTAAAACATGATTTTTCCCCCCTTCACACACACACACACACACACACACATCTTATGTTTCCCCTTTAAGAAGTACTCCCTCTGAAATTCCCGACCATTTTTCACATCAATCACATCACCTGAACAAACCCATTTGGCTCCGCAAAAAACATTATCAACTTAAGACATTCATCTCTCTAGAGACCAAACTTACATATATGAGGAAAAAATACCTCAAATACTCAGTAATAAAACCTCAAAGTGTCTCTACCAATACCAAGCAAATAACCTTCCCCCTAAATATCATATATATATATATATATATATATATATATATATATATATATATATATATATATATATATATATATATATATATATATTACGCATACAGGCTGTACCATAAGAGCAGTCCAATCTCAATGACATTGATTGCTCAATGTCTGAGAAAAATTTTGATAGTTATGCTGTACATTCATCTCGAATGATATTGTAATACAAACGTTAAAACTGAATAGTAAAATAGAAACCTGCCAAGAGTAATGGGTTAGCCATAACTTTTTGAGGGGCAGCATTGTGAGCAAAGTTCAAGAAACTAGATCGAGTAACCTTCATGAACTCGAGGCAATAATAAGAGATAGATGAGGAAACATCCAACTCGAAACGCTTCTTAATGTTATAAATCCCTGTATCAAGCGCTGGCTCAGCTGCAGTGTTATGAAGAAGCTGGCTCACATGTAGCGAGTTACCGATGAAATTATTTTTATTTGAACACTGCAACATTTGAATGATAAAATCTTCGAATATTTTGATCCATATATAGTGACTTGAAAAGAAATACATGTATAGTAACGTTTGAGACATCCTGCATAATTGTGGCGTCTGTGTGCAATGATAGACTGGCCCACCAGAATACTGGGAATAATTCATTAGAAAAATATCTATTTATTCTTGCTGAGACGTGTTTTATCAGTTTTAACAATCGCTTCCGTTATTTATTTTAATGTGGTTATTTATCATTATACGTGTTAGTTGTGTTTCACTTCCTTTTCCGACTCCTTAAAGCAAGCTGCAACGTGTAAGTCACTGAGATAAAACGCATTTAACATTATCAAGAAAAACATTGTAGAAATTTGGCATTTTTTGTTAGCTCAAAGCCATTGCTTTTATTTGTTTACTTTGCTGAATTTTAGGATCATTTGGGCACTCGTCCACTCTTTCCCAGCAGAAATGTACGGCTCAGTTTGCCGCTGGAATTAAATCATTTCAAGATGCTGTGGTACATATTGATTGCCAACATTGACTGACATTCCGAAATCCTAGTTCCATTCCTGACTCAGTGCTGCCAATTTAGATATAGCTGACTCATGTCCCACGTACAGTTTTGGCAATTTAGACGTTTTAATTCCGAAATGTTCAGATGCCCCCAACAATCTCTACCAGACGCATTTCGATCAGTTGGTCAGTTCCACTGTTGTTTAACAGTCTGAAGGAAGGAATAGGTGCGATGTCACTAAAAGGTGTGATATCATTGAATAAACATTACTCATTTTTATCAGTTTTTTTTTTTCATTTTTATCAATTGCAAATGATGGCGTAATTAAATTTCGAGGTGAGAATTTTTGTGATAAGAAAAAAGTATTAAAAAAAAAATGTAAAAAATCGCCATAAATGTCCATTTACGATTTATTTTGCGAAATATTTCCATTAGTATGAGAATAAATTGACCCAAAGAGAGACTACTTGTTCTTCTTCCTCCTCATCCATATCGTTCTCATCCTGCCGTTACCATCACGGACGGTAGACGCATCGTTGAACTCATAGCCCTTGTTAAATAAAGTAATACATGTTTTTCTGATGCATACAAATAAATTGAATAATTTGAAATGTTTTCTCAAATTAATCATTCTTTCAAAAGAATTAAGCATTTTTTCGAATTAAGTATTGTTTTGATTAATTAGTTTAAATGACTTTTTTTTCAGAGTAAATAAATCCTATCGTAGCAAATCAAGTTTTTTTTATTGAATTATATTAAAATTTGATGGAACAATTTTGAAAATTGAGGTCATATTGAATTTATTGATGATATGTAATGTATATCCTAATTTTATATGACTTTCAGTCTTTTTAATCATTGACCTACTACTTTCAGTGTTCTCTCGTGCTGGCGTGTTTTCTGCGTGGGGAAATATGCGTGAATGTTTTTTGTTTTTTTTTACTCATTGGTGCATTCTATTCTATTCAAAGAGATTGGAGACAATTAATTCTTGAAGACCATTGCCGATGAAGTACATTCTCACTGGATTATCACCCACCATTGCACTATCGTGGTAGACGAAGATGAGGATAGTTTCATTCACACACATATAGTAGGGGAGGTTAATCTTCCCCGAATAATAAGCTTTGGATAAGGCTAGGTAAGTTAGACGAATACAACAATTTGGATTCCTAGATTTCACTACCATCCGAGGGAATATATTCAGAGATCGCCAGCTGAAATGCGTGAGATAATTTTTCACCAGATTTGATCGAAAAATTGCATCATTTTAGCAATAAATCCAGAAAAAGTTGCTATTTTATTTTCCAAAAAAGTTTAATGAACGAAAGATATATGCATTTGTTATATAAACCTGATTGGAGGAAATGTACTTGTATTTTAATTTGAATTTAATTAATTTATATTTCCGTTGAAATTCATATGAAATCGACCAATTATTAAAATAAAGGGATATTTTGTTGAAACGAAGGAAAAATAGTGCCACATAACAGATGAAGATCAGAGCAAGAATGCTAATAAAACAAAAAAAGTATAGAAACTATTTATAACAGTTTTTATTACTTAGAAATGAGGTGATATCAACGTTTACGTTATCTTTTATTCTTTTTTTAAGAGATTTCATGCCAGCATAACACTCGTTTGGTAATAGTAAAATACCGGAATAATAATTAAAAATGGATGCACTCCACGTTACAATGGAAAATGTTATGAAAATAATGAATCAAAAAGTACACACACACACACACACACACACACACATATATATATATATATATATATATATATATATATATATATATATATATATATATATATATATATATATATATATATTTATATATATATGGACATTTTACTTATAAGGATTAATAAACCTTACCCCCAAACACCGCACTCCCGAGTCCGTCTCACTCTCTACAGTACACATTATAAATACATACATGTATATATATATATATATATATATATATATATATATATATATATATATATATATATATATGTGTGTGTGTGTGTGTGTGTGTGTGAACAAGAAGCAGGAATTAAGTCATAGATGCAAAATATTTCAAAAATATCTGCCAAAACTATTTGTATTTTGTAAATTTGATCTTAATCAAGTAAGATACAGTAATGCTTTTTTTGATTCGTCTTCGATATCTCTCCATTGCTTTCTGTTTTGGCTATCCAAAACTTAGATATTCCGCTATTTGGAGTCATCTTTTCAGATGACATTAAAAATTAGGAAAAAACAAACTTAGTGTCGGTTTTTATTTTCCACAATTCCAACTCTCTAGCTTTGTCAGAGAACATGGTTCCGAAATCGACTTTTTGAACGCTTAGTTGTACCGTTAAAATGTTGCCTATTCCATTTTTCGCCGTAGGGATGTCAATCCAATGAAGTGGATTCTGATATCTAACAGAACCATTTCCGACTGACAGGGGAAATTAAGCTTGAAAGGCTGCTGAAGTTGTGTTTTGCTGGCAGTCATTGATTTTTATACTGATAAGAGGATTTTGGAATGCGCTAAAATCTCAAGTACCTATGACTTTCGCTGACTGATGGGCTGACACAGAAACTAAATTAGCCGATTTATCTCTTTTTGGTGAATCTAGCTCCAATAAATCTCTATCTGACTGTCATGCCACAACCAAATTTTAGACAGAGGGACTTGTAAAGGTTGTGGCTACAAAGAGGTAAAACCTTTGAACGAAATGAACTTGTATAAGCATTACATGCACGAGATCAAATTAACACATCTATGTTTTGACCCTCAGACTTGTTAATTTACCAAGGGTCGTTGTTGATGCCTAAGTATCTTAGTTGTGCAATGGTTGTGGTAGATCTGCATAGAGTCCCAGCTGATTGAACACAAGAATTATCATTCTGTGAAACCTAAAAACCTATATAACTACAGGACAATAAACCTACACAATTGCATCTACAAACCTTACACCAAAGTGAACACCAAAACGGTAGAGGAAAACCAACAATGGGATCAGGCCTGCTTCAGAAAGGCTACTCGACCATTTACCAATTCCATTTGCTGTATCAATCAAAAGGAGAAGCAGCAGAATATAAAATGCCACCAACTGTATCATTTGTAGTTTAGTGAAGCTATGATACTACAAAATGTACATCTCGTATATGCAAGGATCTTGCAGCATATACCCAAGTAACCTCAGATTCACTGATGGCATCTTTTTCCGGGGAACTTTCATAATTTCCAAATATTGCGAGATGAACGGAATGGAGAAAGCAAGAAAATTATGTCTCCATATGAATTTCCTAGAAGCAAAAGTCATGTACAACAAACCTATCAGAAACATGATGATCAAAACTGAAGGCTCAAATGGCAATGGGCTTGCCATGTTGTAAAGATTGCCTGACAACTGCTGGTCGTTATAAATTACAGCGTGGATTCATCAGAGATCATATGCAAAACTGTCACCGGCAAAAAATCACTTCACCGGACGAAAATGAAAGTTTAGAAAGACGTTCATGGTAGGAAAGTCGAGAGAACCCTTAGGAAGGTCTATGCCTAACGACGGATGCTAAAAGGATGATAATGATTATGATGATGAAGAAGTCCACTCCTCTCCTCTGGAAAAAGGAGAAAACTTGTTCCATTAGATTTTTCTCATTTATTAGATTTTAAGCTCCTTTTCATGTTCCGATTAATCTGGGGTCGGGCCAAAGAAGTTACCTTTATCTTTTGGGATATTTTCTCGGGGGATGGTGGACTGAGTTTATATGCTGTAAAATGCTTTAAAAATACCGTAGATACAAAATTAAAATGAAATAAAATCAATGATCTCTCAGCAAGAACCGTCCCATACCAACCTGTTTAGACAGCACGACGTTTTGGGGGATGATAAATTGTAAATTGGATTAAGGGGTGGTGATTCTGGATTTTTTTTCCAGTTTGGAGAACAAAATTAAATTTTGATGATTCTGATAACGGTCTTTATTTACATATAACTATAATGCTAAGAACGCATAATATGGATATGATTTTTTTCCATAATGCAAGGATGCTTCGTAGTGGTCTGGGAGTATTTTCTATCTTGACCTCAAGACCACTACCAAGCATCCTTGCAGAGATGACCCCTATATAGAGTTCAAACCTCTTTGACGAAATGAATATCCCCATTCCACCCACTACAACACTCACAACATTCTCACCAAATTCCCAATAAATAGACTAAAAAAAAATTATATAGACAATCATTCGCCTGATAAGGCCCTAAGAGGGCAGAAATATGAGCTAGTTCGTGTAGCGAATTCACATTCTACAATTTACTAAATATATATATATATATATATATATATATATATATATATATATATATATATATATATATATATATATATATATATATATATATATAGTGACTGGATAGATAAATAAACAAACAAGCAAATTTGGTGACTCTGGTCTTCATATTTATGGATGTGTATACATTCATGTAGATACTTGAATGATTCAACGCTACCAAAGCGTAGATGTGACACAATCGACGCAGAGAAAGACATACAACCAGTTTAGGGAATGAAGCATTGACAAAATGACACTTCTTCTCTGTAGCGAACATTATAAACATTGGGCCGAGTATACATATGTAAATAGAGATATGCACACATACGCATGAACATAAGGTCGGTATCCAGAAAAAACCCATATGCGTTCGATAGACGTTATCTCCATCAGAGACACATTGATATATCCGATGAATGCATCTGATTCACTATGATATTGTGATTAACCGTCATCACTTTCTCTCAACAGCCTCATAGAGGCCATATTGTTCTATCAATTATTACGAATATGTTTCGCCGTGCTTGTCTGAATCCAGCATAGCATTAAATTCGATTTCTCCCTGTCGTCGGTATCCTCTCATATTGAAGATGATATCGATTATTCACTTCACGAATGACATTGTCTTTCTTTGTAGATGATATCAAAGGAAAAAAACATCCTTTGCTTTAGAACATTTCAACATTTATTACAGTGTGGAAAAAGGATGCAAATTATATATATTAAGACACCATAACATTGATATTTGCACAATATCTAGCAGTGTGATTAACATCATAGTTCGTCTATGAATAATTACCATCCGTTTATAGCTCTACATATACCATTGATCTATTCTATAGTCCTGCCACTCTATTCTACTCCTATTTACTTCTACTGTATCAATCTACCAATTCTAAACTACGCATAATATTTAACATTTCAATTACGATTTTCCTATCCCTCTTATTTACTTATAATGTTATCCTTAATCCTTTTAACCAATACCCGTTACTCATTCTTCCTTATTCTGCTACTTACTTAGTTTCTCATGTCTGGACTTGTAGATATATTGTAGATGACATTACCGGAAAACAATCTTTTTTTAATGTTTGTTTGTTTGCTTTTTCCAAGGGGGATTGAGGTCGGGGGATGGTTTACATTTACCATTACTCAAAGCAGAAAAAGAGGAATGGCTTCAAAATGTTTCAATAGGAACAAACGATAACCAAAGATAGACAAGTTCGAAATCTACTTTTTTGTAGAGCTAACTTATGATTGCATTTTTCGTAGTATTGCAAACCCTATATTAAAACTAACACCAAAAATGTCGAACTAGGTTTCATTTGTTGGTTCTGACGTTTGGTGAAGCATATGTGTAAGTACAGGCAGCACCTATGTAGAGGACAGAAGCTTTCAACATTTTTCCTTATTATGGATAGAAAAAGAAATTTTTCATTTTTTTTAATACTTTCCCTTAAAAAGAGTCTTGAAAGAGAGTTTAATTTATAGGATAATGTTAAATCAATTTCTTATTTTTTGCTCACCTGTTTTTGAACATCAGTGACGAACAGAAGGCAAAAGGGTAACTTTCTCTATTCTCTTTAACTTTATCTCAGCCCAAAGACAGCATGATGCCAAAAGACTTTGGTCACAGGATGGTTTCTACTGACTGACTAACCAGACCTGCTCTCCTTTTTTTTTCTTTTTTTGATTCTATACTGACTTTTTCGGTCTGTTTACCACACGTTTTTCCACTTTGTACAGTATTCAATGCAATGAACACTCGAATACAGTAAATTATAGTAATCTTCCATTACAGAGTGGCACTCTCATAGCAAAAGACGCTTATAAAGAATTTTCATTTAGCAAGAGGTCCCAATTGCCGAAGAAAATCTCTTAGCAAAATAGTTCCATTTTGCGAGAAATAAAACCTACGTAGTTTTAAATAATTACCCATATATATATATATATATATATATATATATATATATATATATATATATATATATATATTTATTTATTTATTTATAGATATATAGATTTATATCTTTTATCTAGGCATGTATTTTCTGAGTGATAGATTAACATACAATTGGTAAATTATGATAAGATTATCTAATTATTTATTACATTATTTACGAGTTTATTTGTATTTATGAATTATTTAGACAGTAATTGGTAGAATGTACACTGATTACAAGGTTTTTTATTATCAATGTTTTTTTGGATTCAATATTCTAATTTGAATTAATTATTAAACCTCGCCCAGGTCAAATTATCCGATTTTTAATACAAGAGGTTTTATGGAAGAGAAATATCATTATATTCCCGAACGATTCGCTGGATCATATTAACTATCTTATTTTGTAGGTTCAAAATATGTTTGCCAATTTCAATTATTCTTCAATGATTAAAATTGTGACTAGCATTTTTGAAGGGATAAGTTCCGGATGCATTTACCCTGTGATATACAAAAAAAATCTGCCCGGCCTTATGAGAGGCATACATCAAACGATAGGTTTTTAAAGGTCTGATTGATGATAAAAATTTGAAAATGTTCACCCACCAAATAATGCATGAATTGTAACAGCACCTAATTCAAAATAAACAACCGACAAAATAATCATTTGGAACGAAGTTACGTATTCAAAATGAATCCATTGATCTACTCAACTATCACACACACACACACACACACACACACACACACACACACACACACACACACACACACAAGAAACTTAGTTTTAGCAATTCATTCCTGGTAGAAAGTTAACAGTCCTGTAGATGCATCCCTGCATTCAGGGACAGACTTTCATCAACTTGTGTCCTGGTTGTGTACAGAAACTCGTCCTGGTTGCAACTCATCCTGAGCATAAGTTGACCATTATCGGGTAAAGTGAAATATAGGTTTTCACAGCATAAGACACCATGTCGTACGTCGATTTTAACCTCTATGTCGGACATAAATATGTCTAAATAATATAATTATTGATATCTAAATACTTTACAGTTCTGTCCTCTACTGTAATGTGGGATTTTCATCTTCTATTCTGCCATAAACCTGCTTTTGGGAGGAGTCAGGGTCATGATTTACTGCTTACTTTTAGATATTAAACAGCAAAATAAAAAAAAAGCAAATAAACGAAAGACTGCTTTGGAAGTGATTTCACGTTGTTGTTTTGTATGCCATCAATAAAAAAAAAATGTTTTTCTCTACAATATGCTCTTTTCCATTTTAAAATTTTCACAAAGATCTTTTGGGGACTGCTGGCGTATATGCAGTTGGATGTAAATTGACGTGTGACTGTTGAAACATGTTTTCATATGAAAAAAAAGACGCTCAAAAAATCATACAAAGACATCTTAAATTGTTTCTTTATCAGAAAGTGAAATTATACGCTTCAATAAAGGAAGTAAACGTTTTATAAGCAATGCATGACTTTTTGAGCCCTTTCAAACTGGTTATTGTGGTCACCATGAGTTTGTGTACGCCAAAGCAAAGATTACAGATTTTTTTATCATTGCCTACCAATCAAACCTGATTAAAATTCTAAAGAGTAAATAAAAATTATAAATATTTAGTGTACAAAAATGCACCTTTTACTTCCTGTAACGATTGATTTTTCATACATAAACATTTTATTGGATTTCGTGTATCGTCAATAAAGATTATTGTTGTCGTTGAGAAATATAATGTTGTCTTTGCCTTTTCCTGTCAGTCAAACATGTATAAAATTTAAGATTCTACGAAGTTTAAATTTCGAAGAAAAAAAAATAAATGATATCTTCCGGCAGAAATCTTCTGAAGTAAGTAAGTTGGCTTTACTCGATTATTTACGTCTGTCAATGAAGTTGAAAAGAGATATATGTATTTGGTCACGTCAGTTCGTCTGTCCCTCCTATCCACACGATATCACCAAAGGCTCTAAGTTGGACTGAAGCGGCTCCAGGATTATTTTTATTGATCAAAAGATTTTTCTTTCCAGTACACTCTTGTTTATGCTCATATCAGTCCACACGCTATCTTCTACAATTCACAATGAATTCCAATGTAAATCTAGGAGGCTGGGGCTCTAGGCTATAGAAGAAGTGATGATAGTTTCGAGTAGGTCCATACACAATTATATCCCCAACATCGTAGTTATATGCGTTGAACACGCAATATCGTTGTATGTCATGTCATGTCATGTCTACACGACAGACTGAAGACAGTAGGCAATGGAAATACTGATTAAACTTGAATGAATCTATGCACGATTAATTCCCCTGGCAAATGAGATTGCAGAGGCATTCGCTCTATATGTGCTTTTGAGACTTATCATTTACATATTAAAAGAGAACATGATGCAGTGTAATTATATTTTACTCGTCGAATCAAACAGTACAAGTCATAAGAATGTCATAATTCACAACATATTTCTCATACAGATTTTGTCACACAATAATTTTAAGACTACCATTCGCAAGTCCATTATGGAGAGTTGAATTATTGTATTCCACACGGTAGAAATATTATTGATATTGAAAAGTGAGATGAAATTCCAACATGCAGCCAGAATCAGAAGCAGGATAAAATAGGATACGTATATGAAGATGAACGTATATTCTAATGGATAAAACACATTGAGCAATTTTTCAGTTTGTTCGTGACTAATGAGTGTTATTTTTTCATTGGCCGTATCCAACAAATAAAATAAATTGCAAATCATTCTTTTCAAGCTTTGCTTTTGTGACTAGAATAGTGATAATTCGAAATCTACTTATTTTCAATGGGACATCCGGGCAGATTTGCACATTTTAAATCACATAAGAAATAAAAACGATTTCATATGTATGCTAATATCCTGGCCACAAAAGCAAACTTTGAAGGGGATGATAGCAATTTTCTCTACTTTTCACACGTAATCAAACAGAAGATGTCACTCACAACGAATGTACACAATTCATGTTGCACGATTGACTAGGCACATTTGATGTACAAGGATGGACCTTACGTTTAACCTAGGTCTTTCTGTGTATGTGCCGGCATTTTCACGTATGTACAGTGAATAGAAATGTATCTATTACACCTGAAAAGGATTTTTTAAACATCCTTTTCCAGAATCAAAGTTACCGAAATTCGGAACAAAGATTAAGAAAAAATAAAAAATTAAAAGAATTATGAAACAAGACTGCATACAAAAAAGTGAAGTACCAAACATTTCAGGTCCAGATTCTGTCAATGTTTCTGTACAAGAGTTTTGAACTTAATCGAATACTTTTTGTACTTGTTGTATGTTTGATTGTTTTATAATTATGAATTCAAATGGATTTGCGTACGTGTGTATTTTTTTTATATTTCTCAGCGTGTCTGTTTGTTGGTGTGCGTATATGCACATGTGTTGTGTGTGTTCTTATGTCTGTGTATTCATGTGTGTGTGTTTGTGGGTGAGGGCATTATTAGATTTTCCATTTAGCATAGAGGTTAAAACTTTCCCACTTTAGAAGGTTTCCCCATTTGGTCTTTTTAGAATAGAACAAAAAAAAATCAGAACAAAACTGAGAAAAATCAAAGAATTGCGGCGCTCCCTCTTTTTTTTTCAAATGATGACATTTTTGTCCTGCAAACCTTGAAAGCTTTAAAACATTTCCCTAACATTGGAATGTTTCTCACCATTCTGCATTACCATTGCGCTGGATTTTTTTTTTTTTTTGACAATATGTTTTCTGTTCAAAATCCATTTACTCTTGGAATGGTACAGGGCAACTGCCCTCGGAACGAAACCTCCAATAGGGCAACTACCCCCTAGATAACTACCCCCTAAGATAAATGATCGTTGACAATTTCTCTTTGGACAAATCTCCGATTGGTGTGATCATTTATAGGGACATTTACTTAATTTCTACAAAAATGAACTTTGACTTTTCACTCGCAAGGTGGCAATTATTCTGATTACAGTTGTTCTTGGACCGTCTGGGAATCACTTGAAATGAACTCGTATGTAAACACAAAAATTGTGCCATATTTTTTCCTGATTTTGCTAACTGACATCATCGTTAAACGTTATTAGTAATCTTTGATATTATTGACCTCCGTCTCAATAGTTGATGATCTTTTGCAATAATTCATCCAATGGAATAAATGAAAATGAGAAACTGTATAGTATTCCTATGTTTGAACGTTTTGGGGGCAAAAACTAAATTAGAAATCGAAACACGTCTTTTTTACAAAACTTTTGGGGAATAGAATTGAAGCTGATTTTGAACTTCTATCCCATGGAAAGCATATACCAGCGTGCACTATAAACTCACAGTTTCATTTTCGATTCATCCTTCGATTATGGCAATAATACTGAATTTTATTTTTCCATTAGTTGCCTGAGTATAGATGAAATGAATTGATAGTATTAAGGTATTTAGATGTGTTCTGAGAACCGAAAAATTGTAACATATATGCCCTCATTATTGATGTATTCCTGATATTCCCGAGAACCCATGCAGAAAGTTAAGGATAATTGGAAATCCAAGGATGAATCAAATGATCCAGAAAACGGTAAAGTTCAGAATACAGTTAGGTATTTGCACCCCCGTTCTCTAAATGGATCTGCATGATAAACTGCGTGACGAAGCAGACCGTGAATAAAGGCGTAATAGAGTGAGAGGGAGATTTTATTCCAAATTCTATCAAGATGACAATATTTTCTAGATATCTGAGCAGATAATCTCAATTGACTTTGGGTTACGCAAAAATGTTGATTTAGTGTCGTACTCTTGAGAAAAACACGTCTTTGAGTCACATTCTTGAGAAAACGCGACTTGGAGAGGGATGCATAACCAATGCTGAATCCAGTATACCGTGGCGGTAGAATACAACATATACCAAAAAAAGTTCTGGTGTATTCAAGTGACTTGATCTCCAGTGAGATCCAACAGATGCTATCAGTGTTTCGAACCCGTCGAGTATAAATATGTCAAAGATGAAAATATATAAAGGACCAAAATATTTTCCCCAGGAAATAAAGATGCTGTGAAGTGTTGGGTTTTGCCATGACTGGAAGCGACCAGGCACTATTTTTGTTGAGGACTCGCAGAGTATATATTATATCATAGATGGAAAAATATAAAACAGTGGGGCATTTATCATGAAGTAAAGATGCTGTGACGCATTAGCTTGTGTGTATAATAAGTGGAAAACATCCTGAAGGGACGAGAATCGAAGCTGGAGAGTCAGATATTATTGAATCGGTGTCCATCACAGAAATACGGAAGTTGGCAACGATACAAAGGTAGATGGTGAAGGTTCTTACTGTCATTCGAATTCTAGAAGGCAAACATATTTTAAGAATATCAATTTGCCTTAAGAAGATGGATTCATCGAAGCTCAAGGGTGTTGGCAACGTATCAGTCATAATTTTTTTTTGCATATATATTTTTGCAGTTAAAAGATAGATAGATAGATAGATAGATGGATAGATAGATAGGGGGATAGACGGATAGATAGATAACAACACAATACATAACAACGCAATACATCGGTCTTATCAGTCCGAGATAAATAGATAGATAGGAAGGATACTAATCATGGTCTTTTGATAATTTATCTAAGAAGTATAGCAACTAAATAAACGTTCCAAGTATTGGAATCGTTGCCTGTTCCATTGTAATTCAAAACTGTATCGTTATGTGAAAATTCTTGATCATTTTATTGTATTGGTCATCATTTCCTCTTAATCGATTATTCTGAATTGAGACAGACAGTAATTCGCCAGAGAATGAAAGTTTGCAACCAGAAAAATATAATTAGCTGCTTCACCGATCAAGCTCAGTATATCATCCTAATAAGGTCATAAATCAACCTTCGCATGATGAGAAAGCGGAGATTGCGATTCAGAACGATAGAATGTACGTCTCCAGGCCTTCATTAAGTTTGCCAACGAAGTTGGAGAGATCTTTGTATTTGGTCACATCAGTTTGTCCACGCGATAACTCAATGAATTTCAATTAAATGTTTTAGGAACAGAGAGCAATGCGTTTGATGAAAAGTGGAAGAGTTCTGGGGTGAGGGAGATCTTGGAATTTTCTTTAAATAGAAAATTTATTTTAATACATTTATGTATACCACCCGGACTCTCCATATGATATCCCCGATATTTCGAAATTTTGTCGCTGATCAGACAAGTGATTACATTCCAAGTTGGAACCATGGACAGTTATCCCCCAACTTTAAAGTTGTATTTCATTATAACTTGATAGAGCCAAAAGTTCATGTCCGTCCACAAGATACCATTAAAAGCTTTCAATAAATTTCAATAAAAAGTTGTGGAAGGATAGATCATACAGAAATTCATGGACAATTATCAAACCCTAAAAATGATGTTTTTTAGAGTGATTTTTCGTTGTTGTTCTTCAGATGAGTCCAGCTTGCTCTCCCATTCGAGAGAGAAATGCAGCACAACCTATGGAATTCTAACCCCCCCCCCCAATATATCTTATTTGAGATAATCTGGACTTGAAGTGTATCTCTTTGCATATACTTTTGGCTTGTAAATGTCTCGTGGTTGAGATAATTGATTATTCTTCATCACTGCGATTAGCTAGAGTCCAGGTTGAACATCTATTTTAGATTTTTGTTTGATACGCTCAACACTACTATGACGTCACCTCAGACCACTTACATATGTATGCACACACACACATATATATATATATATATATATATATATATATATATATATATATATATATATATATATATATATATATATATATATATATATATATTAAACAGATTCAATATTCACATGGGTAAACAGTGTATGGAAATAATACGAGTCACGTTTTTTGTTATGCTTACTGATCCCTCATCATTGAATACGTTTTTGGGATAAGTAACGTATGTAAGTGAGCCTTGTTTCAAAAAATGATGTGTTGGATAAAAAAATACCAAAATATTAAATTTAAAACACGGAAGAAAACTACACAAATTGCTTTGACATATAATGGGAAATGTGACTAAAAATGACAAAAACAAACAAAAAGGTTTTCAATATTTAGTGCTCAAAGCAATTGAGCTTTCTAACACACACACACACACACACACACACATACTCACACACACATATATTTACATATATATATATATACATATATATATATATAAATATATATATATATATATACATATATATATATACATATATATATATATATATATATATATATATATATATATATATATATATATATATATATATATACACACTAATGTAAAACCCAATATCTCATGTAAAAGTCAACCTCTACTTCAGCCCCTTAAAAAGTAAAAGTTAGCCGTAGTACTTCAGCATTCCTGACTCAACACTGTCAACAAACGATGATTCATGGCTCATGTCAGCAAATTAAAATTACTAGAATACACTCTCTGTGCGATGATCGTTCCCCCAGGATTACGCTGATTTAACTCGTATTTTTTTTTCTGGTAGTGATCACTTAAAAAGTGTGAATTTTGAAAATGCAAACGTGAATCAATTCAGCGTAAACTTTCATTGCAAAGCAGTACCCCAACCAGTTATCTATTTAGAGGGGTGTATTTTAAATGTAAAAACCAACAAAAAGTGTTTTTCTTGATATAATAATTAGAAAATTTCACCCTGCAGCTCAATTAGAGCGCCCTATACGCGTGATACATGCATATATAGCAAGGCAGTCAGAGAAAAATGAAAACTGAAGAAACCCAAACGTACAGATTCTTTACAAATCATCACTTCAATTGGGTCCCTAACCTGGAAGCAAGGGTCAGGTTTTTTCGACTCCTTTATTGATTCATATTTTGCAAAAGGTTTGTTAATCATCATCGATCATTCCTTTATTTGATATCATCAACCAAAACCCTCGCAATAACCTGTTAACCTTGGTTTTCTCTCAGTTTTCATGTCAGTGTAGTTGGCTGGCTGTGGGCTATCTGTGTATCACGCGTAAAGTCCACATCAATGGAAATGAAGGGATGAGAATGTAAATATTCACTCCTTACAATGTGACTCTCTTCTTAAATAATTATACCGTGGGTGGTTCAATTTGCAATGTGAGTTTATGCTTATTTGTTGCCTTATTTCTAGTTCGCCCATGTTCGCCTTATAATCACTGGTCAGCAAAAAAGACGATAAAAATAACATAAACTGCGCCGCGTTCGAATTATGTGATGAATCATCCCGAATCGGGATGCTGTTAGAAGACATTTGCCACGCAATGATTATTTTTGTGCGTCTTACCTGACCAGTTAGTTGTCCTTTCAGTCTGATTCCCAATCTACAGAGGAGCAAATGCAGCGTGAATTGGTTTTGTCAATTAACATCTTGTAAATGGTTTCTTAATCATCATTTCCTAATACGAGAAACCATCAACCAGAACTGATACCACGACAGTCTGTGCTAGATTGGTCCCCAATTTGTACCTGCTTACTTTTTAACGATCCAAACTCCGTCGTTATTAATGGCAAAGAAAATGCGAGAGAATTGATCATCGCAAACACGGCTTGCTGGTTACATTATGGTTTCATTAGAGTGACTAACCAAACCTGTTGTTTTCGATTTGTATCGTAAAATATGATCAAATGCAATTGAATATAAGACAAAATTCTGGCTCTGTAGAATATCAAAATGCATTGTCTGACAGCTCTAAACATCGGCAAAAATTGTCCCAGCCCCACTTAAGCACTGCGAATTATTTGTTAGCCTTAAAGATTTGATATCAAGTGTCACTAGTCTATGTGTTCGGGAAGGTTTAGGCTCAACGGACTCAACCTCCAAAAACAAGAAAATCACATTTTTTTTTCTTTTATCAAAGCATCTTCCCAATCGTCACCTGAGCTGAAAAGCGGAACTTAACCGAACTTAAGAACCCTGCAACATGCACACAAGGTGATATCATCTCATGGAGATACCACAAAAGAGCCAAAGAGAGTCTAATAGAGACTAAACAGGGGCCAGAGATATCATGAAGAACATGAACAATTAGCTGGCCATATTTCAAGGAGGTTGAACAACGGTGGTCAGCAGGCCTCACATCATAGATCCCAAGAGATCATATGCAAAACTGTGATCAACAAAAACTTTGATGGCATGATAATTTAGAATAATTAAAAAGGTATTGAATCCAGGATGCACAGGATCGAGAGCTCCGGCAGATCTTGGGAAAAGTCTATATCCAACGGAGGTTGAGAAGCTCTTGCAGCCCTAACTACGGTGAACCCTTATATTGCCAACTTTTTCAGGGTGAATATTTTGAAATATCCTCTATTTCAAGTCTTCGCAGAAAGTAAGAATATCTTTTTTTCCGAGGATAAAAAACCATCTGAATCAGAATTCATTTTTAGCTGCTTGCAGCTGGGCCTGTCGAAGAGTACAGGGAATTGAACATTTTGTTTGTTTCATTGAACTTAGGGTAGAGATCAGTCTACCCTTTAATAGGATTAACGAGATCACCAGCTGAATGTAGCACCAATATTTTTTCATCCATCCGTCGTATAAGTTTTTAATAAGGGGTTCAATATTCAATGTAAGGTTATGTTGAAACTGAACCACTCATTAATTTTTGAGAGTCTCTTTCTACTCCCTAATATTTGGGAGGGAGGGGGTTTACGACGGATTTGTCAAAATTTTTCCGATCAAAAGACAACTTCCAAACAACGCAACGGTGAGAACTTGATTAAACAATTTGTGTTTTTAAATAAAGTTTTTCAAGTTTAATTGCATCCGATGATTTTGGTGATTGTAAATTTTGTAACACCAAAAGACTGTCAGTTCAATCTTTTTTCAATAATAAATTAATTTTCTTATCCCTGTCAATACTCTACTATTTCCCCCGTATGCCCTCCGTATCCTCTCTGTAGATCTTTCTCAAACGAAAATGTCTTTTGAATCCTTCTAAATTGAGTCAATGGCAATAGTTTCCCATCTCCATCCAGCTCATCCTTAACATGCTCTAAAAAATCAAGAGAAATATTCACCTTTCGTTCTGAACCTGCATCAATCAAGCACTAAAGAGTACATACCGAATATTCAAAATTACGATTATCAACCATGTAGAAAAAGGAAAGCCAAAAATTTTAGTTATGGTTTTAAAGTATTTTCATTTTTTTTTCAAGTCTTAACCAGTTTCTAAGATGTCTTGAGAATGCAGATGTGATTCGGTTTCTGGTCTTTACTTCCCACTGTCCGGTAGAAGGGGTTAAATTCGGGTCATTGGTACATTAATCTTGATTTGAATTCGAATACTATGGGCATTATAAAATTCCAGTAGTTGGTGGGTGTTTAGAGGAGGAAGGGGTCGATGTGTCTAAGGAGAGAGGTAAGTGGGGTGAGGTATCTATGTGTGTGAATGTGTGTGTCTTCAGAGTATGGTTGAATCGTTACTTCGGTTATCAGTTTGTGTTGTAAGTGGTAATATGGATGGATATGTGAGAGTGGGTAAGACGCGGTAGATTTATGTATAGTTTATTGTATTTTGCAAGGGTCAAATTTATATTTAAAAAAATGAGGAGATAGGGAGTCATGTTTTCCTACCAACTCAGAACTGAGGCTCCAATTCGAAATTTGAAAATATAGTTGGAATTTAATGTAGGTTTTGAAGTATTGATGAAAATCAATGCTTTTCTTATCTGTGAATCTTTGCCGGTGTTTATTTTGGAGAAAAGTGGAACTGAAAAAGTCGTTTCTCGAGGAAATCAATGATTATTGTACGAACTGAATTTGACTATGCTTGTCATTCGAACCTTATTGTCGGATCCATCTACCTATATATATATCATTGTGTCATCCACAGACAGCTGTTCCGTTGTATCACAACTGCTCAGTGTGGCTAGAGACAATCCATTATCCTATCCAGTACCACGAGGCAGGATTGAAACCTTCGCATCGAACCCAGAGGCCGGTATCCTACCGCTGAGCCACGGATCTGGACGGTCAATAAGGCTGAATTCTGGCGATATATTTATTTTACCTTAAATTCCCCATCCACCTGGGTGTTCTATTCCTATGGAAGAGCATTAGAGAGATAGAGAGAGTATAGAAAGCTTTACAGCATTAAATACTTGTGTGTGCGTATATGTGCATGTGTATGCGTGTGCAATATGAAATCTCTATCTGTGTGTTTGAGTTTGCTGATCTTCTGAGCGGTAAAAGATTGTCCAGAAAAAGGAATAGTTTTTAAAGGAATATCCATCAGATAAAAACGATTGGAAAAGAAATATCGGCTAACTTTTAATCGGGCACCTGTTCACATTTCACCCCTGTTGTCCTTCCATTCTGAAAACAAACAAACTGATATTCGATTGATTCATGTTAAAGATGTAAATTTTTGTAGTTCTTGGTTTGATACAAAAATGATGATAGAAAACGTCAACCTAAATTGTCGACATAGGTTTCTATCAGTTTTTCAGTTGGTCTAGCTGTCGATGTATGTATTTATGTGGTTATGTATGCATGTATATATATATGCCTACAGGCCTCACCAATGAAGCTAGAGTATTGAATATTTATTTCCACTTTTACACAACGTTTAACTCCTCGACTTGTGAAGAGCTCATAATACTACCTAATCCAAGATACTGACAACACAGGTATGTGATGTGTTTTGTGACTTGAAATACGTGGGATGTTTGATAAATTCGTTTCATAATGTACAGAGTCACAGAGTAAAAACTGAAGTCAACAACAATCAAATCTTAGAATATGCTTTGGTATCAAGGTTTGTAGGAAGAAAAAAAGCTATTATTAATTTTCAATGTGTCCACACAGCCCCATTGGGCGCTCTCCCGTCGATTGGCTCCGTTTATGCAAACAACAGGATAGAGGAGAAAAATGTCTGACGTAATTGAAACAACATTTAATCACATCATCTGACCAGATGACGTATAAAGCGTTTTTACAGCATTACCAAGTATCAATTGTTAATAATAGCTGAAATTAACCTGAGAAAAGCTAAATCATTCAATCCTGACCGAACATTATCAGCAAAAAATTTTATAAATAGTCAGTTATAGCCTAACGATTAAAACAAGAACCAGACACACCGCAAAAAATTATTGATAACAAATATAGACTACGATTTAATGTTTCTAATTATTTATCCATTGATAAACTGATTTTCGGATGGACCATCCTCAGTTCCCACCACTGCTACTATTACCACGACTAGTAATATGACTACAATTTCTTTTAAGAATACCTCTGAAATCATAGATGTGGACTTAAGGGTTGTGTTGGAATCCCTGGAATCTTCATTTTTCTTTAATGATATTTTCTTTCATCCTAATTGATGATTTTTTATTGCATTACTTTCTGTTTAGATGAAATAAAAAGCAACTACAATCAAGATAACGGTAGTAGTATCAGGGGTACTGATATAATTCTGAAAACTTTCCCAGAAAGGTCATTTTTATTTTTTGACTCAAACGATCATAATTTCAAGAATGAACTAATTGGTCACTCAATGGTTACAGAATTTGCTTATCTTAAGAAAGACAATCGATATATACGATGCCGTCCTTTATTCTTCTTAGAAAGAGTTGAAAACTGTGCAGGAGATGAGATTTTAATGTTGGAGAGTCTGCACAGCACTCTCTAGGCTCACGTGATCAGAGTCTGATAACACTGAAAAATCAGATTAGACTAGGTGTTGTAAAGAGTAGCAGGATAGTGTACAATCATCCTTCTTCTTATCCGATCTGCGCATTTTTCAAGGTACTCGCCCCCAGCCTCTGTTTTCCACTGCCCTGTTACAGCCTGAGTGATTATTTGGTTTTGTCATTACAAACAGGAGCATTGTATTATATGTTTTCATCAGTGTTACCTTATCACGTCACAAGTTCGAAGGAAGAACCCCGAAAATAAGTGTAGGAAGACTGGCATCAGTGAGAAGTATGCAGTTATATCCCCCATGAAGCAAATGCACGCTTGGCATCCACGGAAATCAGCGATCGAATGGGGAAGAAGGATATCAGAATAATGAGATCACGCAAATCCTCCCCAAAAAGAAGACCTTTTCGCCTTGAAAATCAGCATTTGACAGCTGAGCATTTCACTTCGATTCAATCTATTATCTGCAGTGTTGGGACGTAAACTCTTTTATGGATCGTTTATTTACCTCGCAGTAACTCTGTAACATAGTAGATCTACATTGGCTTCGATTTTTCTTTTCCCCAACTGCAAGAAATGTATAAAATGTATATATTTCAAACAATTTTTTATGGGAATCTCTGGCCTCACGTGCATCTGCACTGTTTGCACTTACTCAAGTACCACCCAGAAGAATCTTATTCATCGATGTCATTTTCTATGTCGTCTATTGAGAGCCTAGTATTTTTTTTCTCTAAGTAATACATCGTTAGAAGAAAAAAATTTTAAAAAATCCCATTATTCATTCAATAGAAACTGTCACTTAACATCAGTAGCATATAATGTTGGGAGCGATCAATTAGAAAAAAATAGAAAAAGGGGTTTGGTCAGAGAATAAGTTATTTCTATCGCCTTTTGTTGGATGGCAATCAGTAAAAACGCCCGGATTTTCTATAAAAAAAAAAACGAACTAACAACAGTAATAAGCGTTTACATTGCAGAGTACACACCAAGGAACCATTTGAGTATAAACTCAGATAGTAAATTGAACCCCCGCCCCAAATTAAAAACTGATCAGAAAAGACCGTTTCTTTTAGACATTATAAATTAGTAATTGTTTAAATTTCAGTCCTGTAGCCCAATTACTGCGTACTGGTAGCGCTCCACATACACAGATGGTTATGTAAGCAGCAAGAAAATCAGTTCCACTTAAAATCAAAGAAACCTACGCTGATCTCGAATATGTTGATGTTGACAGTTTTGCTTAACGGTTTCTAATCTTGGGACTGGCAGGTATTTTCTTGTCGTATTTTCCTGTTGTTTCCATCGTTCGTTTTACTGTCGAACTATTCAGGCTTCATAATAGCCATTGACACCCGGAGCAAATCTTTCAGCAACTTCAATTTGTAGAATCAACAACAGAAGAAATATAAGAATAAATCAACACAATACAATTTGTCTAGCGATGATAATTTGTCTGACTGAAAGCTTTTGCCGTTCCTCTCATTGTCTCTTTCTCACAAACGCCTCTCTCTTTTTTCACTTGGCCCATTCTCTTAGTGTCTCCCTCACTCTCTAACAGTCACTCTCTTGCTTTACCACCGAGTTTCTTTCTCACAGTCGCTTTGTAATCTTCCCATATCTCTCACTCTTTGACTGGCTCTATTTTTCTCCCTGTTTTTCTTCCAAAAAGCTACTATCTTTCTTACATATTTCTCACCCTATCTTTTTTTTCTCCCACAGTCACCCCCTCCGTTTTCGTCTCCTGTTGCTCTCTCACTGTCTTTCTTTCTCACAGTCTATCTTGCACTCTGTCTTTATCACTCACTTTCTCACTGTCTTTTTACGCTCACTTCCTCTGATAACATATGATATCCAAAGGACGAGTGAATATCCTAGTATTGGACAAGACTAAGAACACATCCTAATAACTTCGAGGGGACATTTTAGGTTAAAATAGGCATGAGTTATATCTCCTACTTTCTGTTGGCCAGTAATAATTGAAAATTGTAAAACGTGCAACCAGGGACTAAGAACCAATTGAGCATAACATTACATTGCAAATTCAACCCATTTCTAGCAAAAAAACTTTTTTTCTCAAACGACATGATCGAGAGTGAACGATTGAATCTTCAGTCCTCTACTTCAATCCAGCCAGCCAGCTGTACCACCCCAACAACTGAAGAAACAAGTATGAACTGCTTTAGTGATAGTATTGGTAGATAGTTTTTAATAAAAACTATATAGCCTGGAGTAAGATAAAGTTACAACGTATGGCAAAAGCGAACTGTGAAAATAAAAGTTACAAATAAGATAAAAGGAGTCTATTCCGTCGATATGAAGAAAGCGTAATGGTCGTTTGAAATTTTGATGTGTTGGTCAGTGCAGGAAAACGTATAGCTAGTATGATTGGTTGGGTTTTATTTTTTTTTTATTGCTTTGTTTAGAATGGAAACAGGATAGAAAAAGTGGATGGTAGTGGAAGGGATGTTGGATCAGACACGATGGCCCTGTAATCAACAACAACTTAAGGGACGGATACAGGTATACCCCACTTTTCGAATGCCTGCATTTAGTCACATTTTTGATGTTACGGAAAAAAGGGTAAAAAAAGGCAAAATAGTTGTGGTTTAGTAAATCTGTGTTGTTTTTCGAATCGACATTCCATCCAGTCTCAGACAAGTTTTTGGCATTAGACTTTATATTATAAAGACATGGACATGTAATCCAACATTAATAATTACAGATTATGTTATTCACAGAATGTAACATTTGGTTTAGATAATGCAAATATAATATACGATTTGAAAAAATGGTGCTGCAGCAGGAATCGAAAGCAGTTTTATAATAATGCAGTATAATGATGTAATGATAGGAGATCATCTCAAAGGGAGTTTCAAAATAATATAACACAATTAATAATAATTTCTGTTGGATTCTATAACCATTTCCTGATAATGTAATTGTTAGCAGTTAAAGTAACAAATATACAATATATAGACAATGAATGAACAAAATGAAAATTTTGAGTTGAAGCAGTGATTTATGCCTTACCATTTCCAGCCGTTGAGCTATGCCAAGTTGGAGCGAGTAACAAATTTACGTTCATCGTATAATAACAGGAGATTTTTCAAAAAAGTTTCTATATCATTCCATCGGATCATATATCCATTCCTTTATATATATATATATATATATATATATATATATATATATATATATATATATATATACTAACTTACTTTTTATATATCTATGAATCGAGGTATCTATGTATCCGGACTTCATCCGACCCTAACCATCCTTTATAACTTTGAAATTTGCTCTCATACACCACTGATGAGTTTGAGGAAAGATACCCTATCAATAAGTTTTCAGTCTGTTGTTCAGTTTTCAATGTAAATTCATTCTAAATTGATCTCCGTTTTGTGCTCAGCAGTATTCCCGATTGTTTGTTTTTTCAGGTGATCACTATCCATTTTCATGTTATCTAATTTGGGACCACCCGTGTTTAATTCATGAGGTGAAAAGAAGCATACGTACGTGGTGGTGATTCATGATTTAATTGGGAAGTTAATTTTTTCATTCTGTTTGTTTAGCTGATTTTGAGATCATTATCCTATTGTTTTCAGATGTGTTAACACGTTACATTAATACGCGTTCCTGTTGATTGGTCGGTCCCAATCACCATAAAACAACAGAAATAAGGAAGAAGAAAGGAAAGTGTGAAATCATTGATAAACCAACTGCTATGATATTGTATTGGACTGCACAAGTTCGGCACTCACGTATTTCAATGCCTCCTACAACGATTACTACCACAGACGATGAATGCACCGTTGAACTCTTGGTTCTTGTTATTTTTTCCACCAGCCTTGTTTGCGTGGCTGATGTTGAGAAATTATAAAAAGGTTCTTGTTTAGAATTAGATCAGGAAAAATAAGAGGAAGGAGGAAAATGAAGGGGGAAAAAAGGAAAAAAAACAACATTTTATCGAATCAGACTCGTTGGCGCTGTAATCATAACTGGACATCAGGAGGTGCAGATGGACAAGTGGTTACCAACGTGGGATATAGAGTTGGTGAGTTCAAAATTACGGCTGAAATGATTAGAAACAATCAAACGAAACTGCCAATTATGTGTTTCTCCAGTTCTCAACTTGGTTTGGCTGGCTTGCTAAGGAAGTATTTACCACAAGTACAGGCTGCACCAATAAAACTTGAAAGCTAAGATTTCAAATTTTTTTTTCGCACTGTAGAGATTATTGCGAAACCCAATGTAAGAGATGTAATTTATTCATCGATCAACCCTTTTCCGAATTTTTAATTGATCACCCCATCATAGCACGCTATCAGAAGGTGTGGTCACGTATTTGTATATTATCATGTGCACGTGCTGCAAGGTTTGACTTATAATTATATGATTATAACAAACTTCAAAGACATGAATTCCACTCACAGAGAATTACAAAAAGAACCACCCTTAACCACATCCTAACACAAATGCCTATCCCTCACCAAGCATAGACGGCATATGCCAGATATATGACTTCACAATGAAACACGGCTTATACGTCCGTAGAGATACCTGAACACACACACACACACACACATAGCCACCTACAACAAAGGAAATTCCAGTTCTCCTCATTTTCTCTTCAGTTCTCCATCTCATTGATGATGTGGGGGTCACACCCTATAAAAAGTCGGTGAATAAGTACCTTTTCATCCAATCTGTGTTTTCCGTATTGACTATATATAAATATATAGGAAATGAAAACCTTGCTGATGATGCTGTTTTACAAATCATGAGGGTATTTGCCCAGCATATGGATTACTTTCCTTTTCTTTGATCTAGAAACACCTACTCGATTTGGATTTGCTGTTTAAGAATTGCATTATTCGGAAGGATGGGCCAAATGCTAAATATTACTTCACAAAGTTAATTAGAAGACACTCGGAAAGCGCATGCCTCTGCTAACAACATGCACTAACTAAAAGCTTAGAGGAAATTATATTTATCACACGAGGCAAAACATTAAATATACAAATAATAAGTTACTTCCCTTAAAATGTAAACCTGACCTTTCATTAGTGTTTTTTTTTTATCATTTATCCTCCTTGTTGCAGAATATCAAAGTATCTCTCAATCTGAAACAAATTCCTGGATCCATCCAGTAATTTGATTATTTCATTTCTGTCATTCATTTCTTTATAAAGTTTAATTAAAATTCATTTAGAACTTTCGGAAGTATTGAGTGAACAGATCGACATGTATTGATATGTATGAAAGGACATGCATAAGTGCCGAGTGATCAATTTTTATAAGTTCATATTTTCTAATTTCAAGAGATGCAATGGTCATTTTTTCTCATTTCAAAGTTTTAAAACTCGGTCATATGATTTTTGAAGTGTTCAAGCTTCAAATAAAAATAAAAGCTGTGTATTTAAGGAACAGAAAATAACTAATAAATCAATATTCAAAGAAAAAGGTTTGGCACTTATCATGTGTATTAATCATATACACTTTCCGACTTTGTCAGCAGAAAAAACACCAAATGTAAGTGGAACAAAACTAAGGCGATTCTTCTGTCGTAGGCCTTAGCCATCCAGTATTGCAAATAGTGAGAGCAAAAGCTGAAAAATATCCCGAAAGGCCTAGTAAGTCATGCAATGAGAACTGTTACAGGACCAATGTCTTTGATAAAATGCCGTATAGGGGTTGATCATTCAAACTTCGGAAAAATCAAGAATAAGTCACTTCTTTCACCATTTTTTTGACAGCAAAAGTCCGAATTTTTAGGAAAACAAACGTGAATTCCACTGAACGAAAACTAATCGACAGATATAGCATGAAAATAAATTGTAAATTCAACATCGCCTGAAGATCTATTTAGTTGGATTCAAGAACGCACCACCCGAAAAAACGTTTTTTCTAAACATAACGAGAAGTTAGATGTTAGAATTCTCAGCTCCATTGCTCCATTAGTCTAGCTTGTATATACAACATATACTTACATACATAGCAAGCTGGGTAGCAAGCCAGACCATCTCAAAAACCTGAAGAAACCAATCTTGAGAGTTCGTGCATGAGCTTTAGTTATCTTATTCTAAATATCCTTCCAGTGTAGATAAAATGAATGCCCTTTCCAGTCAGTGAGCGCTTGAGTAGAAATCCAGACAGTATCTGAATTGTTAAAACACCTAAAGACCAGCAAGAAAGACGAAAAAATGACTATTATTTGAGCCAGTCGGAACACCTGGACTAATCAACAACATTTTTTTTATTCAGTAAGTGATATAACAAGGAACCAAAAATACTTTCGTTTCAAGGTCATCGGCTGGTTTGCCTCTTACAAGCAAGAACATACGAAAACAGACAAACGGTCTGATTACTCACTCAATAGACATCGTCACGCAACCAACGTCTTTTGGCAGAATGTCGTGTTGGGGGAGGATGGTCAATTTCAAACTGTGAAAAAAGATGATCAATGAATTAAATATTTCTTTTGCCTTTTGTTGAGCAGAGTTCGCTAAGAAAATTTGAAAAAAAAAACATAAGTACGACAAGAACTAAATTGCATTTTTAAAAAAATTACGTCTAACCTGAATGAAACTCAGTTATTTTACGCATTCTAAGAATAAGTACAGGATGCAACTCTCTATTCAGGTATGCAGGGTTGTTAGGGTCCCAGAGAGGACTTCATTAAGGATGTGCTAAGCGCAATCCTCTGACAGAGCCCATCCATTTAGAGGCTGGTTTTAGACTCAGAGGTTGTCTGCCCTACTAATTGATGATTGTGAGGAAAAAGAGAAATTATCATCATACGTTCTCCATGGACATGAGCAGAAAGTGAACATGGACTATCCAAGCCAGACTTTGAACTCAAGTCACCGATGGCATTCTTTGTGCTGTAAACCCTTCGGCCACTTCATCATCATCATCAGCCTTTTATTATCCGTCGTTGGACATAGAAATTCCCGAGAATTTGCTAGATTTCTCTATCATGAGCGTCACAAAGCCAATGATTTCTAAAATTGTCTTTTTTGTCACACCGTTATATTTTGCCGGTCACAGTTTCGCATATAAACTCTGAAAATCCACGGTGTGAGCTGCAATGCCTATCAGTTGTCTGAAATTCCTGCAGCATGAATGACCTATTGCCATTTGAGTTTTCCTCTGTTTTTCTTCCAATATACAGCGTTATTTTGTGATCTCCCCATGTGATATTGAGTATGATACTCACGTATGCACATTGCACTGTTTTCAGTTTGAGGGTCAATCTTTTATTTAAGTTCCATATTCCAGTTCCATAGGTGAACCTACCTTTTTGAAACTAATGAGAGTTCCTTGTTATTAAATATTGAGCTTATTCCACTGAAAGCTTGCCATTCTTGAGTGATTATTTGCTTGATCTTTTCTTCTTCTGAGGATTCCATGGAGATGTACTGTAATAGATAGATATAGTTGTCTGCTTCTTCTTGGTCTGCATTTTTTATTTGGATTTTAACGTCTTTTTCCTCGACTTGTTTGTTGTTCATGACATTTATTTTATTAGAATTCATGTGCAGTCCGACTTTCTCGAATAACTTCTCTTATAAAATGTTGGTCTTGAAACAAGAATACACGTATGCACTGTGCGATGATTTCCAATGCATTAGTCAACCAAGGAACTTAATCTTATCAGCACATATACGCAATTACTTTTTGTAACTTGACTCCCATGAATTAGTCCTATTATCAGAATTGTGAAAGAACCAATACAGGGTTGATCGTTTTTTCCCCTCGGAGATTAGAATCAAATAGATGCAAACTTGTATATACACTACTAATAGAAAAAAAAACCCATCAAGATTGTGAAGAAAGAACACTTAGAAAAGGTTTGTCTAATTATCGTGCTACACCTTTATGGCAGTTATCTGATGTATTAAATAAGAGACCGGAGACAATTTATTTGTACCTCCAACATTGGTTTTGCGTATCTGTTTGAATTATTTACGATCAAACCTGTTTTACGGTGTAGCCAGCAAGTACAGTTCCTGAAATGCGTGGGGTATATGTACCTGGATCTCATCTCAATAAAGGTTATGTGTTCAAAAGGCAGTAAGCCTAGGCGCTATGTTGTTGAACACGGTGTAGTTGACATGTTAGATTCAAGATAGCTGCCTTCAGAAATTACATCTGATCGTACATAGGCCTTCTTTACCAAATAAACAAAATGATTCCTTGAATCTTAGTGGATAATGATGATTATGATTGTGAAAAAAACAAGATGGCCGAGATTCAAATAAATTTAAAAGGTATTTTCGCTGTGACATCCGGAAGGGAGAGAACTGACTGTTTCAAACAACTTTAACAGTCTTCTGCTTCTATTTCTTCTCCTTTTTCTTATTCTTCTTATTATTATCACTACTTTCCTTCATCTGCATATTGACACTACATGTCTGGCTGTTTGCCCTTCGGATATGTGACAACAAGTTTCCTCAGATCTCCTATACCTCCTCAATATCCTCAAATTCTGATTCTGATTCTTCCTCCCATGGCTGTGTTTTGAGAATTGTGTGAATTTATCAAGTTATAGGAACGGTTCTAACAATCACTTTTTGATTATTTTTTCAATTTTTCATTTTGTTGGAAGAGCGTTTAGCCTGTATCTCAAAATCCCCAAGTATAAGGTAAGATGATTCTGTTTTGAGAACAACCCTTCACATCAAGAGGTACAGTTCCGCTATTGAGCGGGAACAGGCACCCAGGTCCTACAGGGAAAGATAATGATATCAGCTGAATCCAACGTTATAATGTTCTTACCATTGAAAAACTGATGTACATCATGACTCTCAACGTGGATCCCCAGAGATCTCATGCGGAACTGAGGCCGGCTGAGTAATGGATGGAGTATTCAGACTAGACAATCTCAGAAATACTGGTTCCACGACGCCCATGATAGAGAGGTGTGGCAAAGTCTATGTCGAACGAAGAAAGACCAGAGATTGATGATGATAAAGATAATTATTGGATCGTATATCCGGAGAAAGTTAGCAAACAGATCTGCAAAAATGCCTTGATAACAACAGAAACAACAAGAAGTTTGATTCTCCAGAAAGAAAAGTTTTGCTGGCACATTGAAGGCTAAAATCTTATGAAGTAGGTGTTGTTATGTTTTTTTCATCTGTGTATATTCCATTCACAATTCAAGCAAAAAGGATGAGATATGATGCACAGTTCATTCTGACTCCTATCCTCATCTTTGTATCTTCCTAGGATGACAAAATCATGACAGGATGTCAAGATTTTTGCACTTGGACGAGGCAACAGGATTGGCGATTTCTCTTTGTACATGCAACATTAGGTAATTCTATCTGCTCTTTCTGTCTCTGTCACTTTCTTTCTCTCATACATGCACACTCATGCTCACAAAGACATACATTCAAGTATATACAATGAGTGCAAAAGCTATCCGATAAATTCGGAAAGTTTATTTCTACATCCTTATACATCTTTGAAATTGACAGGATTTGGACCAAAGATTTCTGATTTTGAAATCACTTTCTACTCTCAATCCTATTTTAATATTGGAAACTGTCGACCAAAATAGCTCTTTTGATCAAGTTGGTCAGGGGGGCTTGCTCTGGATGTACGAACCAGCCATACGGATCAAGGGAGCGAAATGGCTGAAAATGTACGTCGAGGGAAACATTGTTATTTTTATTTTTGAAGATCACCCCGCTAAATAGATTTAAGTTGGAGGGAGTTCAATTTGCAACGTATGCTTATGCTAAATTTTATCCATTAATTTGTGCTACTCTTGTTTTTTTCAATGCTGACTCTCTTTGTGATCGCAGCCCAACAAAAAGTAAAAAGTTAGCTGATCAATTGATCATTCCTTTTTTGTATTTTTAATTGATCATCCCCAACACTGTATACTATCAAAAGACTTTCGTCACGCGATCGTTTCTGTATATTTGGTCTAAATTCTATCGAAATAAATAAGAACTTTTGTGTGATAGATCTCACTACATAACATTTACGGTGAATTTAGTGATGCTGATACATATATTGATGTGTGAAGGAGGGAAATGAGTTCATGCATTGAGGAAATTTTGTATCGTGTCCATCATAGGACACAAAGGGACACTATAAAAAAAGTCCTGGTAATAAAATAAAAGTGTCTTCTCCCTTTGACGCATTCTACTCTTTCCTTTTCTCTTATTTTTACGAAGGAAAAAAGTAGATTAGAGACAAAAAACAAAAGAAAACGAAGGATACACAGGTGACAGCAATCTTCGAAAAAACTTATTCTAAAAGCCTGACACTGTTACATGTATCAATACATTCGTCTACTATTCTTTCGAATCTCGAGAGGAGGATAATGATAGGAAAGGATGTGTTGAGTTTGAAATGGACGTGTTTCAGTGCAATGTATGGAGGTATTTGAGTATTCTTCATGTCGACAAAATTGAATAGGAGAGCTTTTGAATTATACTTTTTCTCTTTCCCTACTTTGAGGTCCGGTGGCGATTCTGACAGAGGTTTTCTGACATGTCATTTAAATCTGGCTCCCAGCAGTATTTCAAATAGGGACGATTTAATGCCAATGGAAAAAAGTATTTTCAAGAAGCAGGCGACAGGAAGTCGTGTATTTAAAATGTCTGCAGGCATTGCTTTTTGCTGGGCTAAAGAGTGTGATGATCGAGAAAGCTGCCATGATGTTTGTATGCAAATTTTAGATTGGGGAGATCAATGCTTTCTCTTTTTTTTTTTTTGTTCGTTTCTCTAATTCTCACACTCTTTTATTCTTCTACATCTTTTCACTTCATTTTTCTTCTTTCCTTCCCTTTTTCAAACTTATTCTTTCTCTTGAACTTTTTTCCTCTCTTTCTTCTTCCTTTCTTTTTCTCTTCATTTCTGTATCTCATTTTTTGCGTTTATCGCTCTCTCTTCCTTCCTCTCTCCTTCTTTCTCCCTTCTCTTTCTTCCTTTATTTATGTCTCTCTTTCTTTTTGACTCAATCATGTCCCCCTGTTTCTCTGTTCCCCTTTCTGTCTCTTTTTCCTATCCTTTTCTATTCCTTTCCTTTTCTCGTCACTTTCTTAAGTTTCCTTTTTTAAAGAAATTCCTTTATAACTTTCTTTATCTCTTTTTTTCTCATTCTCTCTGCACCTATTTCTTTCCCCTCTGTCCTCCCCTGTCTTTCTCTTTAAATTTTCAAAAAAAAAAAAAAAAAAAAAGGAAACATTCATGCATAAAAACAGAGTTACATTGTTCATACTTAAGAGTTGAAGAATTATATCTGGAAAACGTTCCCAATTGAGTCTCATGAAGCCAACTGAAATGTTTCTATTCCAAACTTCATCTCAAAACTTAATCCTGCCTGCTTACCATACTTATGGCAGTTTCATTTCTCTGTATCATGGTGGTTTGGAATCTTGGGACTTCAGATTTTCTTGAATCATTTTAGTTTTTTTTCTATTGAGAAGAGAAATTATACAAAAAAAAAAAATTCAACAAATGGAAAAAATCATTTTCATCTGTCACGTGACTAACTACTTTTGGCTGCATGTTGTGCTAAGGTGATCAATCAAAAGATAGAAAAAAATAGTGCATGTGTAACTTGTCTTGCACTTTGTTGGGCAGTAATCACTAAGGAAAATTGACTGAAAAAACAAGCGTGAATACTAGTGGACACAAATTAAGGCATCAATTTAGCATAAAGTTGTTCTGAAAACTGACCCTTGACCACCTAACAGCTTTTTAAAGGAAGCATTACACAAAGCACAAATACGTATTTTTTGAAAATGATAATGCGTAAGTGTTCAAATGTCCATCCGTCTAGCTGCATGAACTCATGAAATATACAAATATACATAACCAGCTTGAGAGTCAACCTGAAAACTGGGAAAATCACTTGACAGTTTTAGTTGACAGTTTTTAATGGTTGGTAATTAGGCCGTTTTATACGAACTTACTTTACGTTACTTCCAAACAGTGTTCAGAATTTAGATTATTTCTTGATTTAATTCAATTATTTCAAATTTTGAAGTCCCTGCTGCCATATAAGAAGATTTTTTTTTGATTTTTCGAGTTTCGGGATCACTTCAATCCTCAAAAATTTTGAAAATGTTTTATAAACATATTTTTTTCATTCTATCTATATATTCACCGCTTGTGTATCCACAAATTATCTTCAAAAGTCAAAAATTAATTTTGCTGACATTCCATGGAAGGGTTGACCATGGACTGAAAAAGGACCGATCAAATGTTTGGATGGGTCCATAGATTAAGTTTCGATTGAGAGGTTTTCATTTTAAACCTCAAAAAAGATTAACAGATTAAGATATGGAAATTTGAAACTTGCAGTTTCTTCCCCCAATTAGTAACTATAAAGGGAAAGATTTTCATTAATTTCTGGATTACTGAATGGCGTTGGCAGAGGAGCTATTCACAGACTGAATGATTTCAAGACTTGAATGTATATTTAGTTTATTGCTTTCATAATAAGAGTTTTTCTCTTACATATTGTTGAGGGTTTTTCTTTTAAGAAGATTCACTTCTGCCAAATTCCAGTCAAAGTTGGAGATTGGAGTCGACTTCGTTCTCTTACCGAACAAACAATAACAGTAAGAAAAATAACAAGAACAGTTAAATAAGGGGAGTGAACTCTTCAGGATTTGCCTCTCTGATCACATTAAACCAGACCGATTTAGAGAAGTACTGTTTGCCTGGTATGATTTGTAATCATGAATCGATAATCATCTCTCTCCCCGACTGAGCCGAACTGAGCCAAACTGATAAGTCACAAATATATACGGATACCACTTTTGTTTATTATTATTACTATTATTATTATCATTATTATTATTATTATTATTATTATTATTATTATTATTATTATTATTATTATTATTATTATTATTATTATCATTATTGTTAAGAAGAAGAAGAAGAAGAAGAAGAAGAAGAAGAAGAAGAAGAAGAAGAAGAAGGAAAAAAAGAAGAAAAGGGAATAAAAAGAAGGAAAAGGAGATGAAAGAGGGAGAAAAAGGAAAAAAAGAAAAAAGAAGAAAAAGGAAAAGAAAGGAAAAAGAAGTGATGTTGTAATCAAATGTAATGTGTCTCAGCTGTTTGTTTGTCAATTCTAATACCTTTATTTTCCTAGTCGAAGTTTTGGAAGATCATTTTGAGGCAGGTTAAGGAGAGCTTTGGTCTCTTTTTTAGGCTAAAATGTCTCAGACTCTTTGTGTAACGTAATAAATGAACTGCTATTTTGGTATACATGATGTGAGACTGGCATTGACCAGGTCTACACCTTGCTGAATGATAGCTTTGATGACCTTGAGGGTTTCTACTGAGTTGGAAGCTTTCATAAAATTGATTAATGTTACAGCAGGTGGCATTTTATGTTCTGCTGCCTTGTCTTTTGGGTGGTTTACCAAATGAAGATGATCAATGGTTGAGTGACATTTTTTCTGATTCCAGCCTGTTATCAAGGTTGGTTTTTATCAAGAGTTTCGGTGATCCGGTCGGAGACCACTTTAGTGAGAGTTTGTAGATGCTGTTAAGTAGGTTAATATGCCTGTAATTGTTTAGATAGTTCGGTTGCCTTCATTTTGTAAAAGAATTATGATTATAAGGTTCCAGTCTTCCAACACTTCACCCTGTTAAATTGGATAGCTATGTCCAGGGTCGGTTTTTGCTTGTTAAATGGTTAGTTTCACCTCCCAGGAAGTAACTTCTTAGAAGTTTTCAAGCTGGTCATTCGTGATGTACCCTGTTTCCTGTTTTGTGCGACATGGATTTCTATGGTCATTTTGGACCGACAATGCTCAAATCTCGTACTTGTATTTTGATGATTTTAGGTAAAACCTTTCGTTCTTCACAGATAATTTTAGACATTTTTTCAGATGATAAATTCTTGTATTCACGCAGCTTACGGTGATTCTTTTATGCCAAGAACGGATATTGTAATAAATTCTTATGTAGCAATAACCCATCCCACGGTTCAAACCAGTCATCAAGCTCAGAATCAACCTGCAAGACTTCCTGTGCATTCTCAAGTTCGTGCTTGGTTGCCATGGAATCGAAATTCAACCACTTTCAAAGCACTTCACTATTGCTACGTTGCTTAAGTTCATTCAGTACTCAATACCATTTTAAAGTCAATTGGTATTAAAAAAAAACCTTCAAACAAACCGTCATCAAACATTTTTTTGTACATTCTCCATGTTGGTCTGTCCGTTTATCTGGCTATGGTTGTCTGTATGTATGTATGCATGCGTGCATGTCTGTCTGTCTGTCATACGTACAGGCTACACCAATGTAACTCAAGGGTTGGAATTTTAAATTTCCTTTTTATCACGTGTAGAAGATACTTTTTTAATACCCCCCACCCCAAAAGAGATAAGAAAATGGAATGTAAGTTCATTCCCATTTTTTAATTACAAATCGGCATTGTTAGTGATAATTGCCCTAACAAAAGACGCAGAAATGTATCTTATTCCTTCATCACTAAGTAATTTTTTGAAATTCGTCATCCCCAACGAGGTATGCTGCCAAAAGATGTTAGTCATGCAACGGCCTCAATGGTATGACTAAGCAGACTTGTTATTCATATATCAGTTGCAGACAAATGCACGTGTTTGGCAGACCATATCTTGTCGGTCTGTCTGGACGGATACAATTCAACGCATAAAATGCTTTTATAGTTATTGACTCGGGAATCTCGTCGTGTCTTGTTTACTTTTTGTTATAAATTACCACCAACATGTTGCATGAAGCCGGCATTGAACTCAACTAACGAAAACGCTTGACTGATAAACTGCCAATAAGATTTAGTGGAAGCATGGATATCCGCTTTTGTCGTATGAATTTAGCCCTGGTTTGTGTTCCAGCCCTAAAATCCTGAAAAACGATCTAGAGAGCTGGAATTTTGATATGCTGTAGCTCAGAGATAGTGCTTTGAATTAATTGTATACAGAATTTGAACGAATCTTTAATTCCATTTATTCATTCAATTGATTATGTAAATTTTCATATTCATTTGCTGTTATAATGATGCACCCTTTTCGAAAGATCTCAAAATGATAATTCTCTCTTCAAGGTTTCAGAGCAAAAAATCGAACCGGGTCTTATTGTAATGAAAGTTAGAGTTTAGCAGTTATCTTTGATTCCCTTAAACTCTTAACAGTTTATCAGTTTAGCGTTTTCCTTTGCAGTTCCCTCCAGGGTTATCGATTCAGATGGTTTGGCGTTTTATTTTTCTTTGTTTTTCAAGTTACAAATTCATCGTTGACAATATGTAGACTTTTTGAATGTTCTATTTCATTTCCTTGTTTTCAAGTCTACTTTTGCCCGTCAAAATATTTTTCAAAATAAGAATTATGTTTAAAAGTGACTTCATAAATCGAAATATCGAAAAATTTTAAATCTGTACAGGTAGCTCTGATACCCACCACTGCTTATAGACATACAAGCTACTTACGTTGATGTTACTAATGATTTAAGTTAACTTTACTTTGAAATATAACGCTCAAGTATTGGAATAAACCCAACTTAAAGTTACTCTCATCGTTTACATTTTTTTATTTCACTTGTTTAATACGTTTTGTGTGGTGTTAATCAAAGACCCAGGTTTATCGTCTATAAGTTTATGTCTGGTAACTGCTGTACATAAATAGAATGATGGAGAGAGAGGAAACCGGATGTGAAGTAGAAGGATCGGTCCGAGACGGATTATAAAACTTGATAAGTAGGAACAATTATGAACTCTTATACATTTCTTTGGTACATCTTGCCAATAAAAGTTAAGCTTGTCTTTAACAATGTCTGGGCGTATCTCCTATATATACCGAATTAGAAACCGTCATCTCAAACTGCCTTCAGAGGTTTCTACAGTTTTTAAGCTGGTTTGGCTGGTAATGTATATATATATCACGCTTATAGGTCGACCCAGTGGGTTTAAAAGGCTGAAATTTCAAACATTTTCTCCTCATTAGTTAACATTTTTTTGAATTCCAGCCTAAAAGAGTTGTTTAGTGATACGTTAAACTATGTGTGTTTATGGTAAGTTGATCAAAAGTTTGTGCTTAGCAGCATTCATGTTTGTTTTCTGAAAAAAAAATGACGTTTTTAGTGATCTCCGCCCAACCAGAGGAGAAAAGAGAAGCTAATTTATTTTCCAATTTTTTTCTATTGATCAAACGGCCCAAGAAGACCTGCTGCAAACAGACATTAGTCATTCAATGGTCTCTATTAAATAACTAACCAGACTTGTTTTTATTTATCTCTGCCTACGAAAGTCGAGATATGTGTATTTACTTGTGTCTGTCTATTTGACAGTCTCTTTATCCATTAAATAACTCAAGAAGTTCTGAATTAATTTGACTGATATTTTGTGGAAGGACGTGCCATGGACAAAGTAATAATTGGGTAAATTCATTGGTAAATCATGGAATCTTCTTCAGTTACCTCCTTTGAAATGTCACTACATGTCTACAGAACATCTCCAAAAGTTCTCAATGAATTCTACTTTCATTGATCATCGATCTGTAGGGTGAGGGGGATTGGTTGAATTTCAGAATGGATCCAGGAAATCCTTTAGATTGGAATATTTCCCTTTTCTTTCTTCTTTTTTTTTTATACAATTTTGTATAAGCCAATGATTGTCTATATCCAAAATTTATCGATGAATTTCAAGGTAATTGGAAGAGTAGACAAAAGGCTACATTACAAGTGAGTAGCTTTTTGGGCAGGTATAAGCACAATAGAAAAAAGAGGGTCAAGGGAAAATGAGGACTAATTAAATTTAGTGACAGATCTGGATTTTTTTTCCACGATTCAGAATTATTATTCATAGATTTATGTGGTTACTTTTAATGTCCACATAATATTTCTGAAATCCTTCAATGAATTTCAATGACAATTAATGGTGAAGTCAGCCAACCACTGTGAAAGACGTTCACTAAATTTTGGAGCAGGTTCAGTAATCATTCTACTGTTTCCTGTTCTATATCTGCTATGGACTGATTTTCATTCAGTTTTTAGTGTCAACAGTGTAGGCAAATAGGCATTATCTGAATTATTTTCATTTTTTAATATGTGATTCTCTACATAATTTTATATGCTTGAATGGTATTTGAAAATATTTCTCTTTAATTGATGAAAAATAGATTAGCTTTAGAAAATAGTCATTCAAACCATCAAAATAGGCTTTTTCGGTTTTAAAGTCGGTATGTCCGGCTGGCTGGCTGGCCATGCATGTATGTATGTATGTATGTATGTATTGCATCTACACGATGCTCAATGGAGCTAGAAGGCTGAACCTCTAAACAATTCTACCCTGATTGTACACGGGCATTCATTTTTTTGATTCCCTCCAGATAGATTTTTAGTCAGGGGGTTCACTTTACAATATAAGTTTATCCTAAATCAATGCATTAATTCATGATTTATGTCCGGCAGTATTCACACTTTTTTTTTATTTTTAAATTCGGACTCACTGATTTACCGCCAAACAAAAGTAAAGAGAATTGAATTGAACGCCCACCTTTCCGATTTTCAATTGATCATCCCTAACACGGTCTGCTTTTTATTTAGCGACCTGTTGTAATTATATTTTTCCATCAAAAAAGATCTATCTCAGGGTAATTATCATCTTTGTCTTTTATTCAGGATTTTCTTTTTTTATTTTGTGCCCATGAGTGGATCCGAGCGTCCAACTTCCTTTCATTGGTACGAGGGGAAATGACGAGCCACGCCTCAACTCTTTTTGACAAATCGCAGATACAGAATTAGCAGATGAAAAGTGATTTCTAATGTTTGTTTCTTGTTTGTTGACTAAAATTCGATTTCAGCTGACTTCCGCTTCTGTTCACAGCTGGACAAAACAATTCTAATTAAAGACGACGTTATTAAGTCCCCATCTGGATAGCAGCTGTTTTCAGAGTAACGGAATTCCACTCAGAATAGACGTACTTTATTCATTCTGGTTTTGCACCCAGCTTCCCTGCTGAGCAAACACGGCAATTGTCCGGGTGTATCCGCTTACTTCCACTGATTGATTAGCTCCGCCAATAAAATTGAACAGAATTTATGTATCCAACCGTGATTGTCTGTCTGATTGCTTTTTTTTTCAGTTTGTCCACACAATATCACCAAAGGTTATCGATCAATTTCAATGAAAGTTAATGGAAGGATGGGCCATGGGCCATGGGCCAAAGAGATCCAGTTGAATGTTGAGGGCAGTTCAAATATATTTTCCCCAAATTCGTCAAAATTGTAAAAGGAAACCACAGAGCCAAATAAGTAAACAAGAACTATTCTGAGAGACCTCAACGTTAGATACAGTTGCTTACTCGATGTTGAAATGGTACAAGATTAATACAACTTCATTCCTATGCCAACCTTCGGCGTTTAACACACTAGTTCCCTTGATGTTAAGAAGTGGCACACGAATGAACCCGATAAAAACGACTTAATTCCCTCACAAATCATCAACATTTCACACACTCGCCAACCCTAAATTGAAAACGCTGCATAAATAAGATAAATAAAAGCAACTTCAATTCCGAACAATTCTTCAACGTTCCACTCAAATGCTCACTTAACATTAAGAACAGCACACTGATTAAAACCGATAAAGAGAATTCCATCTCCGTAGAAATTTTAATTGTTTATCACACTCGCCTTATCAATGTTGAAAAACGGAGCAAAAAAGAAACAAACAGGAACAATTTCGTTTCCATACAAACCTTAGCATTAAATACACTCGCTCTCTCGATGTTGAAGCGGTGCAAAAATAAATCAAATCGTTAAACGCCGAAGGTTGGCATGGTTATGAAGTTGTATTAATCGTGCACCGTTTCAACATCAAGTATGCCACTGTATTTGACGTTGAGGTTCCTGTTTATTTGCAGTTGCTCCTGTTTTTAATATCGAGTGGGTGTGTGTGTTAAACAATTAAAGTTCCTAAGCAGATGGAGTTGTTTTCATTGGCTTTATTTGAGCACCATTTTTAACATTGAGTGGGCGAGAGAATCATTGAAATTTTGTATAGAACCAAAGTTACTTTTATCTATTTATTATTGCGTATGTTTCACATTTGATGGGGGAATGCGTGGAATGTTCAAAGTTTGTATCTTAATGAACTTGTTTTAATCTGGTTTATTAGTGTGCCACTTTTAACAGGGGATAAGTGTGTTAAACATCAGATGTTCATATGGAAATTTATTTTTACGCCGTTTTAACATCGAATCGGCGAGTGTGTTAAACGTTGATGTGTGTATGGAAATATAATTGTTCCCGTTTGTTTTTTCGCCGTTTTTAACATTGAGTGGGCGAGGGAGTGGAACGTTGAAAGTTTGAATGGAATTGAAGTTGCTTTTATTCATTTCACTTGTGCGACGTTTTTTTGGATAGACGAATGTATGAAACTTTGAAGTTTTATGAAGTTGTTTTTGTTTATTTCATTCGTGCAATGTTTTTACTATTGAGTGGGCGAGTGTTCATCTGTTTTATTTCCAAGCCGAGTGGTAAAGGGGGGATAATCCTTAGTTTGTTTAAACGCCAGCATTAGTGATCTCCATTTTACGGACGGATTATAGGAAACACAACAGGTTTCCCACATTAAATTAACGCCTACGCAGCGTATTTCCTGAATTGTATCGGTTCATTCAGACCAACTTCGGACTAATGTTAATTATGGAAGCCACTAATGATTAACAAATCCTTTTATGTTTGTTCAATGAATCCTTACTTATGTGATTATTTCTCTACGATTTCCTAAACAGAAAAGGCTGTAAACTGAAACTTCATAAAACTCTGATTTTCTCTGATGAGTGTCCTCATCCCAGTTATAGGTACAATGTTTGGTCTGTCGTATTATCCAGTCTTGTTTAGGGGTTTATTTTTGTTGATGACCTTCTGAACCCTACATTTAACCCACGTATATTCACTCTATAGACTCGAATCCCAACTGAATATACCAGACTTGAGGCTTTTTGTCAATTTAACACAAATTAGTAAATATCTATGTTTTTGGTCATACAACAGTTGTTTGGTACAATTGTTTGCACGAATTAAAATTAGCCTCGAGAAGGAATTTAAGACCTTTTTCTTGCTATTCTGGCAGATTAAGTCAGCGTCTCTCAAACTTGGTCCCGTGGATCCCTTGTGTTCTGCATCACATGTTTTTAGCCCTGCAATCAATTTTAAGAGATAAACCATGAACAGTTTCAATTGAATTGCTAAACAATATTTATGCTAAAATCAAAATAAGTCAGTTGTGTCAAACTTCATTTGTTGGTTTTTATTAAGAAAGACATGCGTATTGTGGAATTATGATTAAAACAAACACACACACGCACACATACACACACACGCGCACTCACATACACCCACACACATACATGCACACACACACACACACACACACACACACTAACATATTAGTAACCGTCAACCAAAGCTATGGCAAAGACTTTCAATATAGTTTTCTTCAGTTTTCGTGTTGATTTGGCTAGCCATATACTTATACATATATATATATATATATGTGTGTGTGTGTGTGTGCGTGTGTGTGCTCGTGCGCGTGTGTGTATGCACGCATACATGCATGTGTGTGTGTGTATGTGTGTGTGTGTATGTGAGTATCATACATACAGGTTGCACCAAAGTGGCTAAATGGCTGAAAATTAAAACATTTATTCATTATTACAATCAACGTTTAAACTTCGTTCCCCCGTTCGTGTTCAGCAGCATCCACTCGTTCCTTGAAAACTTGGACCTTATTCACTGATCATTGCCGGCCAAAAAACGATAGAAGTAATTCATTCATCGACCATCACATTTTTGATTTTTCAATGATCACCCCTTACACAACATGCTGCCGAAACGAATTGGTTCCATACCAGTTACAATTGAATGACTAACCACTTCAAATATATTTTCATTTTTCGAATTTGTGAGCCTAACATTGGTTTAACATTATGTGACAGAGTAACTGTGATGGATTTACTGCCCTGAATTAGAAAGACATGTTCTGATTCCAGTTTTTATAATTGAAGGAGAAAGAAAATCAACTGCAGCGTCCGAATTGAAATGAAATTTGACAAAGATATGGCCTTTTTCTTTCTCTTCCTACATAAATACTTTTCATACTGAGATTGGAACCCGAATAAATATTCGCTATTTAGGCTGAATCCGATCTGGAGTGTAAACATTCGAAGAAAGAAAACCATGGTTACTAACAAGATATAGAATTGTCAATATTCTGCAAAAGTTATTTGTTTATTCTTAAAAATTAGTCATGCACACACGGACATGCATGTACTAACGCACTGACACATATACACACATGCATTCCCACACATGATATACACATGTATGCTCCTGCACACACATATGCACCTGTACACTTAAACACACACGTCTGGCATCGTCCTACAATTCCAAAGATTTTATGCAATAGCTTGAATTTCTATAATCCTGTATCATAATAGTTGAAATCCAATCCAAGTACGAAGCTTGAATTGGCTTTGTTTTTTTCATGTAACAAGAGAAACCAAAAACAAGGACAAGAACAATCCTAACATGATTTAAAGAGGTAAACTCTTCACTGATGCCTGTCCGACCAGATCTAATCAAACTGATGTATGAAACTAATATTTCCCTACCATGAGTTGAAATCAAATTAAGTAACACCGACTGAGCCAAACTCTCAAGTGTAGCATACGTGATTTGAATCTGCATAGTCCGATACATTCATGCAATTATGTACACATGAGTAGATGCGTATTTGTGTGTGTGTGTGTGTGTGTGTGTGTGTGTGTGTGTGTGTGTGTGTGTGTGTGTGTATGTGCGTGTGTGTCTTTATCCGAGTGTTTTCATTACTACTTTTATATATCAAGAAAACAAGCGAAATAAAACTCCTGCAGAATATTGACAATTCTATATCTCGTAAGTACCCATGGTTTTCTTTCCTCAAATGTTTACACTCCAGATCCAATCGAATCGTGACTAAGAGCGATCATATAAGAACTAAAGTAAAGATGCAAATTAAGGAAATGCATGGAAATTCACGTTATATTTTTCAAATTTATTGGAGATGATTTTGATCCTGCAGCATATAAGCTTGTATTACTAATTGATATATATTGAATGATTGTTGAACAAGCTTGATTTTAGGCCAATTACAAAATGTATGAAAGACAAGGAGAATCTGATTTAAACAAGCTTAAAAAAACTTTATGAAAAAAGGATGCCCAAAAGTAGAATACGTACCTGCACGATGTTTTGATATAATTGTATACACATCCCCCAAAGAAAATCCCTCACAGAACAAGAATAGATTTAGATAAAATAGATGGGAATATATCAAACCAGTGGCTTAAGTGAACTATCTTATAATCCAAAGTTTAGTCAAATGTTGAAATATGCCACAAGAAATATGTATGCTGTGCGACTGCATTAATATTTTCAACTTTTGCCCGGATATTCCAGCGTAGAATGGTTTAAAATTAATTTGTACTGCGGTAAAGAGGCGAAATTATACTTTGCAGAAAACAATTGCTCAATTTTGCCTCTGTTTTTTTCTTCGGAAAAAAATGGAGGCTCAGTTCAAATGGGTATAGAACGTTTGGTGTAACTTGCTTTGGCAGCTTGTGCTTGGATTGCGTTACAGTAAATTCGAAGGAGAAAAAATCCGAAGAATTTGCATCTAGCGTATTTCAAAGCAATTATTGTGAGTAAGGAGGGTAACGAAAAAAACATATTTACAATAAAGGTTTCAGGAAGATGACGTACGTCTCATCAAAATTGGGCTCCACAATTATTATAACAAAAATAAAGTTGTTGAATCGTGTAAAAACCCAATCTCTTTTTTTTTCTTTTTTTTAATCAATGTGTTCGTTCCCTAAACATTAAATGACACCACCTAGTGTGTTTATGTGCCTTCGTCTATTGAAATTGCTATCGTACATAAATGTTTGGTATTTACTACGCTCTAAAAAATCAACATTATATCTCCAAGATTATTTTTCCTTTAGAGTCCTAACTCTGTGATAGTACCTAGTAAGAATTTTCAGGTTGACAAATGAAACTTATTACATATACTAAAGATAACACCAGTGGGTAAGAATAGATAGGTAGGGTGGACATTCCAGATCAGTTGCAAGAAAAAAAAATAGCACCATTTTTATAATGGCGGATTTTTACGGTAGTGCCCAGGTTAGAGAGACGAAAGTGCATATTGTATACAGCTGAAAAAGAAATTCCATTTGGAGCACGTCATAATCGCCATTATCATCATTATTATTATTATTATTAACACCATCATCATCATCATCATCATCAGAAAACTTTTAAATGTTTTAGAGGAGGAATCTATTCACAATGCAAGTACCACGTTCAACTAAACCCTTGCTTCCAGTTCAATATACTTAAATTCACTTACATACTACCTGAAAAACATTCATGGTCTCACCCGAGACGCGGACAGATGAAATTTCTCAAGAACTTGCAGAAAACTGCTCAATAAATGGTCAGCTCTTTGTCCGTTTGCCCGTCATGGAATGACTCAAAGACGTCTAAAATTATTACCATCAATTCTTCTGTGGTTAATAATTAGACTGTAAAGAATATTTCAGCATATATTTCTTTCTCTCTCTCTCTCATATATATATTCGTGGAGTATATATCACAAATATATATCATTCCCCACATCCTCAATTCAACAGTGTTCAGTACTTATAGTAGAATTAAAACATCGATTAAATACCTAACATTTGAATCATAACGGGAGTTTTCTTTTAAATGTATATACAACTGCAAGGCACAGTTACATTGTCGGAAGAGCTGACAAAAAAACTAAACCAGGATACCAGGATACACCATATATATTGGAAAAATCCGTGTATCTAATCGATAAATCTATCCATCTATCTATCTATCTATCTATCTATCTATCTATCTATCTATCTATATATATATATATATATATATATATATATATATATATATATATATATACATATATATATATATATATATATATAATGAATGAAAAATTTAAAAAGATACATCATTATCAACACATTATTAGAAAATGTACAAAATCAATAATAAACTAACCGTAAAAATGGGAAATTCCAAGAAACGGTATTTGCCAAAATATAGAAAAATCCATGTAATTTCTGTCAAGGGATTTGAAACACTCAATTTTGAAAAAAAAAAGATATCTATTAAACAGGAAAAATGAAATAGCACCAAAATGCTGGCATTGCTCTGAGTTCTTATTGACGATCATGACTGAACAATCAATACCTACGTACATTACAGCTAACACAGACAGTTTACCCAAATACCCATCACCACAAAAAATATCTAATCAACATTATCTACTCCTTCACAAGTCTAAGTAAATTAAGAACAACACAATCCACCATGGTCATAAAGGTCAAAAACATAGGCAATAAATTTCATGCGAAAATCAAAGTTAACATCAAAATATCCCTTAGAGTACAACTCGGCATCCCCTTGTAGATGATTCACACACGTAGTTCACACCCTTTGACATGGAAATTGTAATCACCAACAAAACATACAGACTACAAAAAACAACAATAAACAAAAATAAATTTCTCCCAACATGGCAACACCCACAACACTCTCCCCTAATTTCCCCTGACAGGAATATAAAAAAACACATATAATCATTCGCCTGAGGAGGCCCAAAAAGAGCAGAAGCATGAACGTGTTATATATATATATATATATATATATATATATATATATATATATATATATATACACACACACACACACACACACACACATATATATATATATATATATATATATATATATGTATATATATATATATATATATATATATATATATATATATATATATATATATATATCTTGTATGTAAATGCTATTTGACATCTTTATACGAGATCAATAAATAAAACCATACATCTGGAGATTTCGTTACTTACTTTATGCAATCAAAAAAGTTATGAAAACAAATGTGAACAAATGGTATTTACCAACCAAGACAAATTGCCCAGCCAGTTTTTCGGAGTTTTAATCAACAGTCAGATGGCAATCAAGCAAATATGTACTCGGGATATTTTGTCCGTCCGTCCCCCTCTTTCTCTCTCTCTCTCTCTCTCTCGCTCGCTCTCTCTCTCTCTCTCTCTCTCTCTCTCTCTCTCTCTCTCTCTCTCTCTCTCTATGTCTCTGTCTCTGTTTTTCTAACTGTTCTTTTCAATATCTCTCAATCTCATTCCCTCTTACTCTTTTTCATCTCTTCCCTGCCGTACTTCTCACTTCCTCTCCCATCTCCACTCCCCTCATTCGCTCTTGCTCACTTTTCATCATATTTATTCTCTCTCTCTCTTTTTGCGAACGACCACTCAAACGACACACTCTCATTAACCCTAGCTCAGATGTCTTATTTAAAGCCTGCTGTTTATATCGAGATGATAACTGCATGGCTTGGGTGACCGTGAACAAAGTTCATGATGTGCCAGCCCCCAAAAGCATACTTCGAGGAAAAATTAGTGTCCTTCACCACTTTCAATTCCAACCAATCCAGGGAAAATATTTGCAATTCCCCTTCTCCTAACAACGGTGGATTGTAAAAATGAATGTTTATCTAAACTGAGTAGCCATTTATGGTGCAATATGGGGGCAGCATTTCCCTTAAGAGATAGCAGCTCGTGCTGTGACTTCTTCCGTAATTATTAGTCTTTAGGAAACAATCCAGTTGTCCGAGTATGTCTGAAATACGAATCATATTATTGTTCTTTATGATAGGACGCACGATTTTCCTAAGTGCAAATGAACTCGGATGTAACAAAAGAATATCAAACAACGAGCTGGCAATCAATACACATTCACGGTTCAAACTGACAAACCTATATATATATGTGTGTGTGTGTGTGTGTGTGTGTGTGTGTCTGTGTGTGTGCCTGTGTTTGTGTAGTGTGGACCTGCGTGTGTGTTTGTTTTTTTTTATGGTTTTCGCGCATGTGTGTGTGTTTCCTTTTACTGGAGGTCGTCATATATTTCGTAAAAATATCTGCTCGAGTTTCATCAGGAGTTTTTTTCAGACTATTTCACCCACTCCCAAACTTAAAATGTTATTACTTCAAAGTTCCAAATAGTGTGAATATGGATTCATGTCTCACCAATCTTAGATGAGGTTTTATTATTCATTGATAAGTTTATTTTCCGTTGAAGAGTCAACTGTTTTGATCGGTAGCAATGAAATATATTTTTCATCAACAAAACTGTTACTTTCAAGTGGAACAGTCCATTGTCACGGATAGAGAGAACAAGGATAACAGATCCCATCAAAGTGGACGGTCTTGAAGCATTTGGGTTGATATATATTGACCCAGAAGAAAAAATTGAAGAGATCAAGATTGTAAGATAAAGTAACAAACTAAACCAGACGTTGGGATGCAGGTAAATGTTATCCCTAAAAATGTCAGAATGAACCTTCCAATAGGTCACAGGCCCGGCTAAGCGTTATATGATTCATTTGCTTCTTTGTATCCGTAGTGGACCAACTGTTTTCGGACGAATGTGTTTTGGTAGTCTCTCCTAATCAGACGTTGGACGTATAATTCTGTGTATCGCACAGTCTACGGTCAGTCCCGTTTTAAAAGTTGCAATTAGGGATGCAGTGGATTCATTTGAGGCTTGTTTGTCTATCAGATCTCTGTTTACTGTTTTGTAAAAACAGCTCAAGGACTTGGAAAAGAACTGAGTATCAATATTTTGAGTGACTGACACATAAATCGTCTTTTGCAATTGATGCTCTTTGAAACGTGGGTCGGACTATAGATACTTCTATCTATTGACTGTGGTTGTGGTGTATTCTGCACCGTCTCCAGTGGGCTATTATTCATATAGATGGTACGTTGTTGCTTACCATCTATCTCAACATGATCGATGATCAATTACACCCTTCAATAGTAACAGTCCTCTACGATGACTGGTATCTTTCAGCTGTAAAATGAGCTTTCCAAACAGGTTTTGAATGGTTTTAAGAACATGAAAAAAGATTATGACCTGGACTATCCGATTTCTCTCAGAGCACTTATACAGTAGGACTACTACTGCGTCCATCGCAACATTTTGATGGCTTTACCGTTATTGACTCCAGATCTAAGGGAAAACAAAAGAAGACTTGAAAACTGAATGCCGAGTTTGAGCTGTTTTGTAGACACACATTGGCCAAACGCCTAATTGGGCAGATGTTCAAAATGTTTCGACCCATCAGTGTACATAAACTACATCAGCCAAATAAGCCTACAAAGATTGGGATCGGCTATGGGGTCAGCTATAATGGTTTGTCTATTGTTCAACAAATATTTTTCTTTGAATCTTCTTAAGCTTATCTCACCAATGGTAGAATGTCCAGATCGTTGCAGTTTAACAAGTCAACAGAATAGGTAATTTCTATTCGACCCTTGTATTCACCATCGATTAAATTTTCTTCTTCTTTCTTTTCATAACTTAGGTTAGGGCTCTTTTGCAGGCCCATGGCAGACCAATACCTGATACAGCAATTAGTCGTGTTTAAACTCATCAGTGCACGAGCTGTTACCCGGACCGTCACCATAGATTTCTTCAGTTTTTGAATCAGTACTGTGGGCTAGCTGGCTACATTTCTGTCTATGTATCCATTACGCATACAGGCCGAACCAATGGAGCTAGAAGTCTGGAATTTTTAACATTTACCCCTTATTATGTGTAGAAGGAACGTTTTTGGATTTTGGTCTGTTGTATACTATTCATCTGACATAGATATATCGGTTTTGTAAGCACCAACATCTTGATATTGGAACCATATTAGACTCTAATCAACCAAGAGTCAGTTTTATTTTGAATCTCCTCCTTCCAATTCAATTTGAAAAATGAAAATTTGTCAAATTGGTTCGTATGTTTTTGTCTGGCAACTTTTCTTCGTTTTTCAATTGGAACCTTTTTAGAAATCACTGTCCGACAAAAGGCAGAAGTTCTCTGTTCTGGATGACGTCATTCAGCATTTTTCAACCCCCCCCCGAAAGTCCTGTTGCCCAAAGACATTGGTCACGTGAGTATCTAACCATATCTGTTTCTGAAAGTCCAGGAATCTGGTTGAGTTGTAAGAGTTTTAATACTTTGATACTTTCATGAAAAGTGAGAGGAAGAAACACGACTGATGAATATTTGTTGAGAGACTTCATAAAAGGCAAGGACAGGAGAGAAAGTTTACCTTCAACTCAGGAACGTCCTCAAAAAATTATATCATAATAATACCTAACCTTTCCGATAATCACGCTTTTCGATAATCCGACCATTATAATATTTCAGTTTTTCTCTTTTTACTTACATCAATGTCCGAAAAAAAAAAAGCCAAAGGAAAACATCTCAAATCTCAAACCCATATTTTAAATTCTTTTTATATATAAGAAAACATAAAAAGAAGATAAAGTGTTTGACTGTTGGGGATTCAACGGTCAGGATTATTTTCTAACAGCATCCTCGTGAAAAGGAGTTCTCTTTCACTTGTCTTGAACAAATTGATTCTTGGTGAATAACCCATTAATTTGCTTACGGTATACCTAGAGGTCGAAATCTAAATTACGAATTATTTGAAAAGACAAAAATAAAAGAAATTAACAGAAGCAACCACTGCCCCCATCCAGATTCCCAACCTTTTGCGGTCTTTGTTTTATGATTCTATTCTTAGAACCATTCACCTACTACAAATCTTTTATCGTAAATTCTCTATTTTCAAATGGGACTGATGGACGAATTAAATTGTGTAGACTGACGTGTGAAAATCTTCAAAAGAATATTGATATGCATTCATTTTCAAATGATGTACTGTTGACCATATTGATAATTTCAGCAAGTATTGAGTTTTTTATTTTATTTTGCCATGTAACAACAATGACCAATGACCATGGCCTGATCAAACAGTGACGCCATCCACGACATAACAGCGACACAATGACGTACGCAAAAAATCATGAGGGATTCACTCTTACTTCTAAAATCGAACCCTCGTACTTGTTCAGCTTAATTTTGCAAATCCTAATTACAGGAACTACTAATAAAGGAGTAAAGACAATTAGTAAACAGCTTTAATGATACTAAGGATAGAAACAAAAATTGGGCATGAGAACAGTCGGTTGAGACTTTCCATTAAATCTTCAGCTGAGCTACGTTCCCATAGAATCAGTGGGTAAGAGCATTGTGGTATTACCAAGCTCCCTGAAATCAAAGTGAATCATATAGGATGCTCAACAGTTGCTTCAAATCTATGCTGTTTACACTTTGCCATAGGATGAAAAACCTGAGATAAGATGCGACGAAAAGCAAAAAAAAAAAAAAAAGAAAAAAAGAATTATGATGACTGAAATAGCGTTCAAACCTAATGATAATTGTTATCTAATCACTGAATAGCGATGAATAGCATTTTGATTCATGACGTGAAAAATTATAACCATTAGAAACACCGATCTTCTCATTGCAAAACACAACTCTTTTCTTTGAAAATAATTATAAATAGCGTAGTTACTGTTGAATTATTTGCTTTCGTCAATTCTACATACAGCATACATAGATTACAGTGGCGTTGTGACTCACGGCACCGGTTATAGAATCGTCCAAACACCGGTTGAGGCTATATACCTTCACTGGGCACTAATGCCTTCCAGCTATAAGTAAGCCATTAAGGTCTAGTTTCGGTGAAAGAGAATAACTGATTGTATTAATTCTTATTCGATCTAAATTGATTTATATCCAAAACTCTATTTCAATTACAACTCTGAAATATTGCCCTTGGGAATAGTAATACTTGAAAAGGCAGCAAGTCACGGAGAAGTAATTTTGAGGTCTTTCCAACAGCTCTTTCAGCCAGGCTGGCGCCAAAAATATTACCTCCGCTTCCTTTTGGATTACATCCGCGAGGCTGAACAGGGGAATTCTATCGACTGCCTATCCTAGGATCTCCATACATTTTGCCAACGCTTGTGCTCCTGTGTTGTCCATTGACTATCGAGACAGAAAGCTTTTCAACTTCTCATGGCTACGATCACTGAAATTCACATTCAATCAACAAAGTCTAAGCAGCATATGAAGTGGTCATCGTGATACTCACTAAATCTATATGATCTTTTTTTTTCTTACTGATCGACCATTTCATGTGATTGAGTATAATTCTCCATGTTGACAAATATCGATTCGCGATCTCCCAATCGACGGTCCTATCAAATATCAACAGCGAACCAAAAATAATAAGTCCTCCGAGTCAGAGGTGCAGATTCAGTACGATGTATCAGATTATAGGATAATTAGAATCGATTTCAGTCAATGATAAAAACACTAGCAATTAAAGAACTTAAATAAACGCCCTCTCTCTTTGTTTTGTGTTTGTCTTTTCACTGTTTCTATGAATTCTTTTTCAGTCTAAATTGATTTATGACCAAAACACAATTTCAATTACGACTCTGAAATATTGGCTTTGGGATTACTAACATCATATCCCCTCTACAGACATCGACCAACTAACGATGAAAAAAAACATGCAGAACGTTGATCCGACATCCCATGGTCAGAAAAAGAACGATACAACATCCTTGATATACGAGCGGCAACCAATTAGTCTCCTAAAGTAATAAAGGAACAAAGCAATTTCATTTGTGCTCAAATGAATCTGCCATTCTCCGGGAAACGCTGACCGATAACCATGGGAAAAAAAAAGTTATAAACAGTAATTAGATGACGGACGGGCAATGGTTCATTCAATCCTTTTTATTTTTATCAATCTAAACATTAGACAAAAACAGTTCTGGATACTCACTCGATAGAAACTGCTTTGAGACGTAAGTGAAGAAATTAGAAAAAATAGATGATCAATGAATAACTTAGTCCTTTCGCTTTTTGTTCAGCAGTGATGATTGAAATGTCGGAAAACAAGCTTCACTGATGCCGGGCAGAAACTAAGGGACTAATCTAGCAAGATCTTCAATTGTGAATGAAACCTGTTCCCCATTAAAACCTCTTCAGAATGTAGTTGTAAATAAAAAAATTAGAAAAAAACAAACAAAATATACTGTTTATCTTCTACACACAATCTGGATCATACATTCGAATGTTAGACCTATAGCTCCGCTGATTTGACCTGTGCGCATGACGGATACACACACACATATATACAACAGGCAGTCGACCTTTCTGCAAAATTTAATTGAAATTCATTGGAAAATCATCGTCATTTATAATTGAAAAATACTCAGAACTGTCAACGAAACCAGCACTTTAGAGTGTGTGTGGGGGGGGGGGGTCAAAAGATTTTTCGAGGAGCGGTCAACCTATCCAGGGCTCAGCCCATAAATTCACCCAATTTTTTACCCTTGGTCCATCCTTCTACGACATTTCATTTAAATTGATTGTGATGTTTTTGGAATGTTCTTTGTATACATTCTACACTTCCAGGAGTTGACCACAGAAAACACATTTATCCAACCCAAAATATCATCACGTCATCGCAAGCCCACTCCAATCAATCCCACATATATCATTTGAAATAACTGTCCCCAATCATATTGCAGATGTGTCAATATATATATATATATATATATATATATATATATATATATATATATATATATATATATATTATCTTTGGTCACGAAAAGAAAAACATTAATCTTTTTTCCTCTGAGATATCGTTATTTATTCATAGGCCGGTGCACAATGTAAAAATCGAGATGTTAGTATCTTGCACAACAATTCCTGAAGCTTGTTTGCAGTTTGAAATATATAGTCGTTCTTCCAAAGGTGTAATAATAAGCCATGACAAATTGAATGCAACTAGATGGTTTTATCAGGGAAAAATGTCTCTGAAACCTCTTCGCAAAATAACTTCTGAATCTTGACGACTCCAACACATAAAAGCCAACACAGATGTTAGCTTTTGGAATAAAATGTATGACTTTTTATCATTATTTTCCATCATTATTTATTCATTTTGTATTGATACAAGGGGGAAGAATGAAAAGAAGGTGTTCATGATGATATTACATACAAAGTTGTACCCAAAAACCAAGTAAAAATGTCTGGAATTCAGTGAACCAGGTATGGTCAACTTTCTTTATTTAACAGGCCTTATCGTCACTTGAATTGATCGTATTACAGAAAGCAAACTTATTTTATATCTTAAAAAGACATGAAGAATACTTATTGAAATATAGAATACAGGACTATGAAGCCAAACTATATAACATATTATTTCATTATTTGTTACGTAACCCAATGAAAGAAGTAAAATCGTGTCATCTGTCGTTAATGATATTTAATAACAATGCAGAATATCTGAGTAAGGGCAGCTATTATTTCAGAACTTATAAAGGAAACATCTTGGTAATAGACAACATTTCATGCATAACGCACTGGATCTACAACAACAATTCTACCGATGAGTTTAAGGGTGAATAGAGATTTAACCATTGTTTCAGAATGGATCTCCATATTCGATCTATCTATCTATCAATATATATATATATATACATATATCAATATCAATATCTATATCTATCTATCTATATATATATATGTATATATATATACACCCCCCACATATATATATATGTATATATATATATATATATGGTTGTTTTTTTCTCTTATTATTCGATTGAAAATCGGCAAATTTACTGTTATTCAATTGGAAATGAGTTCAAATTATCACAGTTTTCCCAAAGGCCAAAGTTCAGAGGTGATACTAGACATAATCAATAAATATTCGACAGGATCAATTTGGGAATAACTCTGACTACCCAGGTCAAATTTGTCAAGGTTGCATAATGTTCTATACGTAGAAGTCGAATTTGCACAACTCTTTAGTTACAGTGATGCCTCCGTTAACCTTCTAGATAGGTTTCCAAGAATGAAACAGTGCTAAAAGGGGCAATTAAAACATGACGAGAATAGAAATAATGTAGACCATCATTAAGAGATATATGATGTCATCGATGACTCTCAGAATAATGGAATGAATTAGGGCTGCGTATTTCACCTGGAAGCTACCTTCTAGAGCTGTCAAAACATCAGTATTTGTCAATACATCTTGGTACAGGATGTTGTTTTATAATATTATTTCAGCGTTTATTATCTATGCACTAATAATTCTATAATTATTTTAGGATATTGATGTTGTTAATCCAGTGAGAAAAATATTTGGAAAACAGCGCTATATCGAATCAGCGCTAAACAGAATATTTTGTATTCTGTGACACCTTCAAAAAATTATCTGCTTAGTCAACTGATCTGCTGAACGCGTTGTTTGACCGTCAAGGTAAACACATATTTACATCATAGATTATAATATCTGACGTCTAATTTACTCCACTGTAATTATATTACTTTCATTAATGATTTATTCGATCAGCATTATAAGAAAACATCCCTCCATTCAATGAGAACCGCTAAACAATGATATTTCAGAATATAAATTATAAAATTAACGTTGCGAGGAAAAGGGAAAAGATAAATATCACCAACTCTCAAAAAAATCATGTGATATGCGTAGGCAAATCACAATATTGATGTGGATATTTTTATATACTTACTAAATATATTTTTCAAATTTGCCAGATTCAGGATTTTCGGAGATTTTTTTTAATTGGAAGGCAATCATCAGCCGGATGAGTAATTTGGCAAACCTGGTGTGCTTCTTTGCACTGAATATAAAGCTGCATTTTGATCGGTTTATATTCGCTGGCATCCTTATCCAACTTGTGCTGTTGTTTCGAATTTTGTTTTATTAACTGATCATGTCTAATCGACACCTTATTGAGTATACGGAAATATTCTGTACGTAGCTCCAGAGATTTCCGACTGGCAGATAATCTCGTCATTTCTCCTAGTGGTAGCGATTTATTCGGTCAGTATAACATAAGAACATTACTGTAGTAATTAAAAGCCTTCAGTATGAATTGGTACAATTATTGATTTGTTGAGCCAAAACCATGATATTTTACAATATAAAATATAAAATGAACTTTTTGAAAAAAATTATATAAGATAAATAAATCGCCGCATCGTTTGCTGTAAACGAGCCTATCGTTGTCCATATATGTGGAAAACCATCTATATCGAAAAGTGTGATTTTTTCTGTTTGTTTCTCTATCTGTAATAATAGACTCTTCCACTCAAAGGTAACGATTTCGTTAATAAGAATATACCCAACAGATAATTCGAAACGATGGCCTGTTCCATTTAAATCAGTTTAGTGAGATAATTTTTTTGTAGAAAAAGAGTAATCCATTTGAAATTCAATTATGTTAATGACATTTTCACAGGAATTCACTGAGCTAATTGCAAATGGAAAAAAGTTCCTGAAAAATCACGTTGACAAGGGATAGGATTACAGTCTTTGAGGATTTCTTTGCACAATAACCACTTTCTATCTGTGAGGGCATTGACAAACTGCCCAAAGTTTTGTAGCGATCTCATATCTTAATCAAAGTGATATGTAGACAAATAAGACGAGGAGAGTCGAATGTTTCCATTTTATATCAACGATTGCCAAAGACAGTCTACACATTCAAGTATGAACCTAAATTAAAGGCAGTTTTATCCACAATCCCGGAGGAGAATTTTAAGACACACATTCCTGGAAAATATATCAATTTACTCCTTCAAATGCCAAGAGAACATCCAATATATCAAATTTTGGCATTCGCCTTATTATCATTGGCCTCTTGCCATACCGCAAATGCTCAAGTCATCACAGTAAGTAATACAATTACCGTCAAGTAAATTAGACGTCAGTTTCTATAATATATGATGTATTGTGAAGTTGCTCCTGCCTTGTTAGTCAAACGTTTTTCAGCAGACATGTTGCCGAAGCAAATTATTTTTTGAAAATGTCACAGAATATAGAAATATCCTGTTTAGCACTGATTCTATAGTGCACTGTTTTCCAAATATTTCCCGTAATGAATTAGCAATATCAATTCCCTGAATTATTAATAATGAAATGAAGCATCATAGACAGTCTCTGGAATAATATGTACCGTGTACTTTGCCAGGAGTCGAAATGATAAACACATACGTATACAAGACGATATAACATGTAGCCAAATATATTGGCACTTAGTGATATTTTGCAAGCTCTAAAAGGCAGCTACCAGGTGAGATATGCAGCCCTTAATTATTTCATCATGTTGAGACTCATCAATGACATTGTATATCTGTTGATGATTGTTGGCACAATTTTCATCCATGTTATGTTTTTATGAACCTGTTTAGCACTGTGTCATTTAGGACGGGGCTTTTTGGAATGTATGTTGAAAGGTAGTGGAAGCATCACTGTATTTAGAGAGTTGCACAAATTAGACGTAAACATATATAACACTGAGCAAGCTTGATGAATTCGTTCTGTTCCCTAGTAATGAATGTTTTTTCCAATTGATATTAAAAAGCTACACATGAAAATCACCGTCTTTATCGCTAGAGCAAACTTTTAAGTGAATAATACACAGGTCCTATACATTTTGAACATAAACAATCAGAGAATAACAGTCATTACCCAGCAAAAATCTCATCACGTGTAATATATGATGCATTATGACATTATGACCTATTTGAAAATTCTGACTACTTGCTGGATAAATTTCAGAAAGATCTAAATTAGTGATTACAGAACATCAGCTTTTTGTAAGTAATCATGGAATACTATAAAAAAAATATTTTGTTAGTCACTCAATGGAAGCCGTCACATAACCGATGTTTTTTTTATCAGCCCAACATGACATGCAATCATCTGTGCCATGTCAAATCTACAAACTATTCGATTTCATATGTTTTCCTTTTGCTTTAACTGTACAGCCCCGTTAAGGAAAATAGTCAAGTGACAAAGAAAATAATTACTTTAGATCAGATGATGAATCATCAGATAATGTTCAAGAATATTATGTGAAAAGAAAAATGTCGTTCAAAATGGCGGATGAATATGTAGTTGACATGTGCAAAGAATTCCATTTTTTTTTTGTTTTTTTCTCACTTCTGTTTTAAGTTTACCTATGCATCTGCTAATTACATGGATTTCAAAAGTTGGAAAAGAGAAAAATGCAAAACTCTCTTCAGTGTGACAGAATGAGTAAACTTTTATTCTTCTGTTGGTTACTTAAAGAATCTGCAAAGCTTCTACCACGATAAAGCCATATGACTTAAGCTACTTTTGTTTCCCTTGTGGCTACCGGATTTAAGAACAGAAATAAGTGAATATTTACATCAAGATTAATTTACTGTTTTCAAAATAGCCTGGAGAGCAGCCAACTTCGGATGGCATATGCAATTCTGCCAGATGCCCAGTGCAAAGGCTTTAAGCAACATGCACAATCGATGCAGCCTCAACCTTTCTCGTCAGTATGCATACATGTTTGTGTGTGCGTGTGTGTGTGTGTGTGTGTGTATGTGTGTGTGTCTGCTTGTTGGAGAGCACATCACTTCTGCATGCCAGTTGGACATTTTATTTATAAACACACACACACACACACACACACATATATATATATATATATATATATATATATATATATATATATATATATATATATGTATGTATATATATATATATATATATATATATATATATATATATATATTATAATAATGTATATAGAGGGCAACCAGCCAAGATTAGTACAGATTCTTCTATTTTTGAGGGTCTGTGTGTGTCTCTATGGGTGTGTGTGTGTGTGTGTTTGTGTGTGTCCGGAAACTCCAACCCTGAGTCACATTTCTAGAGATAAAACCTTGTAAATTTAAATGAGTACATCACTGAGCTCCATCTGAGCAAGCCTTTGATTTGTTTTTCTGTTTGTTTTTGAAAGTGCTTTTTATGTCCCTGTAGTCATTTTGAACCAACAATGCACATATCTTGTGCTGGTATTTTTCAAAATAATTTTAGAACTTTTTGATGATAAAGTTAGGAAACTTTTGTACATAATTGGTTTGGGTACAAAAACATATGGTTATTCATTTATGCAAGGTACAGATATACATTGTAATCAATATTAACGACTATGGCCGTAATAAAAGTCATTTCTTGAAATAGTTTTGACACTTCTTGGCTACATCAGTTTGGCTGGAAAGCAAAAAATTAGACAAAACTAAAAATGGAAATTAAAAAAACGTCAGTTTAATTAGTCTGGACGCTGAAAGATTAGTAAACGCGCAAATTGACGTATTGTAAGCGCCTATTTGGTTGGACTTCTTTCAGACTTATCTGATTTTTTTATTCCTAATTTTTACTTGTGTTTTACCTTCATCTTAATTCTTAGCTGCTTCTTTCATAACTATCACTCGGACCACCATAACATGGAAAAGATTGAACAAGTCGAAATTGTGATAAAACATTACTGAGATTAAGCAAGAACTAATTATAAATTATGCAACAAAGTTTTGACAAAGAGAAAAAATCGAACTGAACATCACTGTCAATAATTGGACAACCGTAGTTTCAGAAGCTAAAGTTATGTAAAAAAAAATGCCTATTGAGGGATAAATGTGGTCAGATTAAATTCTATTTATGGCCTTATTGGTGTTTACCACCGGTAAACATCTAAAACAGAGCAGAAGAATATCTATGGAGATCCAGATTCTGGGAAAGTAGATTAATTTTTTTCACACAACACCTGAAATTGATTTACATTATGAAGGATCAAAATATTTTAAATACACCCCCAAAGGATCAAAAAAGGTTTTCTTCCCAAAATTTGAAGAAAAAAAAAAGAAAAAAATGAGCGGGTTCAGTGGAGTATTGACACCAATCTTCAAAATCGTAGACAAAATAGTATGACCTGGAGCATAGACACACACGGAAATACAAATGCATTAACAAATAAAACGGGATAGACGCTTCTGTCATCTCTGGTGCCAACGCTTGATCAATATCGTTGTTTTTAAGACTAGTAGGTCTTAAATGTAAACATCAACCACTGGTTATAAAGTATCGATTACATTGGTGTAAATCAGCTCCTACTTTATCATGGATCACCATTGTCGGCTAGTTACTAAAAAGCATCCAGACGCTGAATTCGCTCTTTAATCGTTGTCGTGAGATTACGGTCTGAGTCATGGTTTTGAAATAAACAAAGTAAATACTAATCCAAATTCACTTCATCCAAAAATAGAAAAAAAACATGTAATCGTTAATTGTAACTTGGACAATTTACCCTGTATGATCAGAGAGAGTGTGAGTGAAAGATAGCAAAGGTAATTAGTGATCAACTAAATAAGCTAGAGTCAGGAACAGGGTTGCCAGAGTTAGTATGATCATCGTATAAAATTTGTACTATTTGCCGTCTGTTGTTGTATGCTCTGTGTAACGCACGATATTTTATTGTGTTTCATGAATTTTTTGTCAGTATTATTATAGTCCAATCAATCCAACTGATAAAAGAGGCCTAACCCAGGGGGGGTTGCAATAGTAGCGCTTCGTAGTGTTATTTTATTTTTTATTTTAGAGTGATATAATCGGGGAAATGGTGTTGATCTTGGAGGATCTATGCCTATTCGTTATATTTGATGTGTTCCATTCGTTGTTGTGGTCAGTCTATCGGAGAAAATATTTTATTGATATTGTAATGTATTTTGGGTGCTTCTACCCAAATACTCAAAATTGCCAATTTGTTTTTCTCCGACAGTATGTACCACACGATTCCGTTGGATACTGGCCTGTTAGCTCGGTATGAATTGGAGTGAAAAAATAGGAATTATCCCTCCCACACACAACATACCACTCTGAACAAAATCATATAATTTTAATGATACTAATTATGCATAAGCATATATAATGCAGTGATGGAACAATGTCTTTTCGCCCTAGCTTCGATAATCCAATAAAATTCTCGATGAAAAATACCATGACCCACGCAAGTTACAAGTAAAGTCACAATGAACTAAAACGATCAAGACATTTTGAAATATAGGAAAGGAGAACGATTGACACAATAAATGATGAAATCATGTTGAAAAGCATTAAAAAAAGGTGGCAGAATATGTTCTATAAAAGTAGAAGTTCCCGTAAGTCCATTGTGTTCGCGTAATATTTGGTTGGGCTGTGTTTATGTGCTTTTCATAGTGTGGCGGTCAAACAGACAGACATATACATACTGACACACGGTGTGAAAACATAAGAGAGTAGTATAATTCCCCTCTTATAGACAAGGGTTGGGGATCTCAAATGTTTACAGTTGGGAAGTGATCGACAGCTTTGTATATTTCCCAATTCCAAGAGCTAAGGCAAATCTTAACAAGACCATGAGTTTGTCCTCGAGAGAGATGATGAAGATATCATTTATGCTAGATTTTAGGATCTCTTAAACATTCTGTCCAGGAAGGTCTTGAAATGAACCCCCCCCCCCCGGCAAAACATATTCTGACTCTATTTTCTGATTTTTTCTATATTCATCAATCATCTATGATTTACATAATACTTTTTTTCATTGTATTTCAGAATGGCTTATTCAATTTTGTTTTATTTTGACTTTATTAGCAACTTGTGTAGGCCATGACATGTTCATTTATGAAGAACTGCTGAGGTGAATGATATAACTTGTGATACTGGCAGATTCAAGTTCCTCGTGAGAATTCTATCGTATTTTTGAGGCTGTGGTGAATACCATTGTTCAATCGTGGCACAATGGCCACCTGTATATAATTTGCTTGATTCTGTGATGCTGCCCTAACAATGAACATTACGCCAATATCAAATTACGATTGCTGCAGGCCTTCGTTTTTTTTATTATCAAATAGCAAGAGGATCTTTTTCTGGGAGATGGGTGAGGGCTTTGTATAGGTGCTCATCCAGCTTTCGGAAAACAACCTACACACACACACACACACACACACACACACACACACACACACACATATATATATATATATATATATATATATATATATATATATATATATATATATATAATCATAACCTTGCAAGCGTAAGTCAGTGTGTTCGTTCTTATGACTGGGTTTATATTTATGACAATGGGTCCTTCTTGCTTGCGGATATGAGGTGCAATTATGTAAATGAGCAGGTGTGAATGTTCGTGTGTGAACCCGTGTATATGAATAAGTAAACGTAGGCAGAAAACTGTACGTACGTTTGTGTATATATATATATATATACGTTGTGTGTGTGCGTGTGTGTTCCAGGGAGAGAGGAAAAGAGAGAGCAGACAAGTTTATATCTTTAATCTTTCTGTTCATTCATGCTAAACAAAATATGATTGACATTTGTCTGAAGCAAATCCCTGGCATTTCCCTATAGAAACACCTCCAGGCCGTCACTTCAGTTTTTTTTATGTATTTTTTTCTTTAATAACATCGGTCAATGTTGCCGAGCCTTTTTTTGTCTTAAGTCAATAAAAAGATTCGTTTCATTTCATTGTCAGTTTTGTCAGTCGCTCATGTGTAACAACAAACCCTGGAAGCCTCAACATCTTTTGGTTTCGAATGTCAAATGGCAAGTAGAAACGGGAAAGTCATATCATTCAGCAGTGCGTATAGATTTAGCAGTACATATAAGAACCAGGAGATTTCATAATTATATTTGTGTGTTTGTGAAAGGAAGTATACTGTAAACGATCTTCAGCGACAGCATTTTAGCGTCCGTCGTTTGGTGTAGGCCTTACAAAACATCGACGGATGTTTCTATCATGGGCGTCGCAGGGCCAGCACTTTCGTGACTGTCCCAATTTTATTTTTGTAACATTTCTTACAAACACACACACACACACATACACACACATATATATATATACACACACACACACACGTACACACACACACACACACACATATATATATATATATATATATATATATATATATATATATATATATGGCTCGTGTCTTTCTCCAGTATACTTTCTTGTCTCGAGATCTATCCATATGATATTGAGCATGGTTTTGTTCTTGTGTACATTGCATGGTTCATGTAGTTGACCATGGGGAAGATGTATCGGTTATATTATTTTCCCGCAAGACTGACTGGATTTTCTTGTTTTTGGAGGAGGATCTGGCTCTATGGAAAGCTTCTCAACTTGGAGTGATGCTTCGTTCAATTTATTCTTCTTTTGAGGATTTCAAAAAACATTGTAAAACACCTGATTCTTTCTAACACCCTTCACATAAATTAAGTCTGGTTAATCACTCAATAGAGACCATTGCATGACCAACGTCTTTTGCAGCATGGCATCTGAGGCATGATTAATTGAAACTTTTGTTGGATCACTGAATACACTGTATTGTACAAATTACCAATCTAGTTTAATCAGAGATAGCAGATTGACCTCGACCCCCACAAAAAAAATTCCATAGGGGAAGTTTGAAAAAAATTCTACAGGGGAGGTTTGAAAAAAACGAAACGAGACGAAGAAAAACGAATACTTTTTCTCTTAAAGTAAATGTTTATATTTTCAGCCCTTATCCTCTTCAGCGCGGTTTGTACGCGTGAAATATACATATATTGCCTGCTAGCTAGCCAGGTAAGCTTAAAAACTGATGAAACCTATTTGATAATTTATCTGAGAGTTTTGTTCGAAAGTTTCCAATGTTTTTCTTGGCCTTTGCTGGTTTCGAATTGATTTTTAATCTTTTTCAAACCTCTAAGGAGTAGTCGTTCAAGCTAACATAAAGGCAGTGTTATGAATGCTGATTTTCAAAACAGGCAGGCTTTGTCCAATTGAGAAATGAACAAAACTCCAACTCCTTTCAATAATGTTCACTCCCGTGTTGTACACAAATATGTTAGGTAAATATCAAATCACCATGCGTACAAACCACGATATTAGAGCTAGATAGTTGCAAATTGAAACATTCACTCATTATTATGTCAAGAAAGAATGATTTTTTAAAAAAATATTCTCCCCCGAATAAGTTTTTAGTGGAATTTCAATTTGTTACGTGAGTTTATACAAAATCGGATCCTTGGGTTCTGTCAAGAAGTATTCGTGCTTATTTTTGTTTTTTTAATCCTGACTTTTGTAGTAATCATTGCCAAAGAAAAATTCGAAAAATGTAACTTTTTAATTGATCACCACTTTTCACATCGTTTAATTGATCAATATTTTTATGGCAGGCTGTAAGGAAAAAATGGTCAGGTGATGGTTTCTAATGAGTGATTAACCTGGCTTTTTTTCAAAACCTAATTTACTTTTCTATATAAAGCCAAACCATTTTTCGGTTGTTATTCTCTTGACTACAAGGTTTTATTCTTTTTGAAGTGCCTCACCCTATCGACTGCACAACAAATGAATTTTCCCTCGACTCAAGTTAGCAATATTTGGAAATGAAAACACCTAAATTTGAGTCTCTCACTTCACCCCGTGCTATTATGTCAAAAGGCGGGTGAGGAAGTTTTATTTTGAAGGTAATTCAAGCAAAAGTAAAATATTTTCTGGACACTGAAAAGAATTGTGTTAATACTATAATCATATAATACCATGATCGGAAATTAGTATAGAAAATTAATCAATAGAACCTCCGTATGAGTTTTTACGCGTACTTGAAATATTCTGCCTTAAAGATAGCTTGAATTCAAAGAAATGGAACAAATATAGTTACTTCCAACCATAAAAAGAAATGGCTTATTTGATATCAACACGACTTTTCAGTCTACAAAGACAACCAACAATGGAGTGTCAGCCAAAGTAGATGATAACAATTGAACAATATGCATAAAACAAATGCACTTTACATCGATTTTACTCCTGTTTTATTTTTTTTATAAGAAAAAAAAAAGGAAAGGAAATCATCATGTGGTCAACGTCTTCTGCTATCATATCCGTTCAGGGTTTATCAATCAATATAGCAAAAAAAAAAAAAAACCCCAAAAAACGTTGATCGATAAATAAGTTATTTGTCTCCTGTTGGGATCTGATGACTAAAAGAAATCAGAATTGAAAACGATAATGAAGGAATCATTCATTATTTTACCAGTATTACAAGAGTGTCCTCTTGATTCTGGTTGGAATGTTAATATAACCTAAATATTCTGATTTAGTGGGTTATTCGTTCAGCCATTTGAGAAAAACCACTTTCATTGGATGACTGTTACGCATACTCAAGCTAATTGCTTTTTACTTGAACGTAATAATCTTGGGTTTTCTTTTATTTTGGATCTTTGTTGGTTTTGTTTTTCTCTTTTGTACACGTTTCATTATATGTACGATACATTATAAATAAAGTATATATGTTTTTTTAAGAATACACTGCAGGGAACTGAAGACAGTAGCCTAATACATACCCTTTAAAGAAGAAATCTCCATGAAATCATAAACAGAAGGAAAGGCCTGAGGAGTATCACTCTACGCTGCAAAATCTTTGATAGACTAATCTCAACCTTCAAGAATGAGAAAATCTTATTAGTCTTGAAAATAAGGGTAGACAACCAACGCATCATTCCGCAATGTATTATTGCTTTTTTGTCCTCTTACGCAACAATTGAACAAGACAATGGAAAACAAGCAAGTCATACGAATTGGTGGAACAGCTAAAGAAAAGAACTTATATATATATATATATATATATATATATATATATATATATATATATATATATATATATATATATATATATATATAAAGTCTTTTTTATGTGTTTGGTTTTTAAAGTATCAAACCTTTCTAAATCCCCTCTCTCTCCGTCCGTCTGGACTCTCACTGAAACCTATTTAGAGGGCAATCAAAATATATGACGTGAAAAGGAATAACTATTGAGAAATTTAGCCTTTTAGCTCCATTAGAGAGGCTAGTTCACGTTATATATACGTACAGCCAGACGGAACACTTTGAAAGCTGGAAAAATGTTTGGAGTTTCGTGACACTTGGGCTGATGATTTCCAATAAGACAGAAATTATTCTGCTCCGATTATTGTTTTCTTTTCTAGTCAATTCATGATAAGCTGGGATTAGAGGGTTTTTATCTATCATTTTATCCATCAACAAGATGGATGAAAATTAATTGCATGTCTGAAAGTGTATCCACCTTTTGCGAGTATCTTTTATCTTCGTGAAACAAATCTTATTTTTGTCCTTAAAGGATTCTTGTCTTTCGGTATCCGTGAGAAAAGCAGCGGAAAATCTCTTTTTATTCATCCCTTCTTTCCTCTCTGTCTCTCTCATCTCTCTTTACTTACTCCTATCTTGCTCTCTTTTTGTTCAATTTCTTTTTTTTTCCTCCTTTTTCCCTATCTATCTAATTGTCTAATAACCACTGAGTTGACTTTATTTTCCAATCTTAAAAACAATGACTCAGACTTTCGATCGAGACTGGAAAAGGGTGGATTGAAAAAAGTGAAACTGATATTCAGATAGCGAGAGAGAGAGGGAGGGGACTGGAAGGCAGATCCTATTCCTACGCCATCAAAGAAAAAAAAAGAGTGGAAGAGAGTGTGAGGAAAAGAAAGAGAGAAGGAAAAAGAAAATGATAAAGAGAGAAAAAGAGGAAGAGGAATGGAAAAGGTTATCATTTGATAAGAGGGAATGGTAAACTCTGGACGTAAAATCGAATTATCTGGTGTCGCTAAATATGTTACTCTTTCTCTTTTGAAACCTTTACAGTATATTTTCCTTTTTCTTCATCCTCTACTTTTCTTATCTTCAATTAACCAATATAGAGACTTTTAATTTTACACACACGCACCCTTCAGTGGAGAGAGGAACCATACCTTTTGAAAATACGGTGTATTGTATGGAAGAATTGCTTTCAGAGTTGACCAGTCTGTCTCAGTCTCTATATAAACCGACCCATTATTAATAAATTTATCATCCATTTGCAATTTTCTATTTCACCCTCACTGTAGATGTTTATCTAGATATTCATTTCATGTACAATTGCGTCTGAACCTGATAAACTTCCAACTTCCTTCGCCATTTCATAGAATGTTTCTCTGAAATGTCGTTAGTTCTCATTGCCTTTCTTGTACTACTCTGATTCCTTTGCGTCATAAAGAGTGAAGCCCGTAGAAACACAACAAAGCAATGAGCAGTGATTGGAGGAATCTCTTGCAAGGATTCCTCGACTGAACTGATATGGAAACACGATTGTTTACCCTTTTATCCTAAGGCGCCTTTTGTAGCCATTGCAATTTCCAGGTTGCAGAATGTTAATCCCACTTGTTGAATAGATTAGATAGCGGACTTTATTGGACAAAGATAGGCACACAGACACATACAGACTCATAGTCGAACACGCAGACATACGCATATATGCCCACACAAACGTGCGGGCCTACACACATTCACGCACGCGCACACGTGCACACTTGTACACATTCGCATACTTGCTTACACAAGTATGTATTCATACACAAATGTACGTTCACAAACGCCTGCACATTCACAAACGGACTGACTTGCACGCACCCATAGGCACTCATAACCACCTGTTCAACGCATACTCATTCACTTATAAACATAGATGCACACACATTCCGTTCTGACTTATATAAGTTTCAGAATGTCACCTACTTGTTTAATAGATTAAATAGCGTTGAATGAGCTTTGACATCATCGTAGAAAGGCCAAGCAATTGAAGAACTTGAGAGATTTATATTGTCCGTGGTTATTCGCGATCGAATGCATGTACATAAGTTCGCATATGCGTCTAAATGCACGTTTGTACACTCAGATGTGTATACATGTACATATTTGTGTCTGTGTGCGTGTACGTGTACATTTTCAGATGTGTGTGACTTCGTTGTGGAAAGTCCAAGCCATCGACGAGCTTGAGAGTTGATATTGTTTGCGTGTATATGTATGTGTGTCCGTGTATATGTGCCAGTTGAGGCCTGTGTATTTATGTGTGTATTTTCATGTTATTGCATGCGTATGCGTTCATGTTTGCGTACATGAGAGAGTGCATACGTGTGTTTTTGAAAGTGAGTGGCAACGTCATAGAAAGACCAATCCGTCAACGATGATGAAGGAGTTGGTATTGTGTACATGTGTATATGAGTGTTTAATAAGTATATGCATATGGTTGAGTGTGCGTATGTGGATGTGTGGATGCAATGTATGTGTGTGCGTGTGCATACGTGCGTGCGTAAAGGAGAGAGAGAGAGAGAGAGAGAGAATGCCATAGACAGAAGAGCCAGTCATTGACGATGATGACAAGATGCAGTTAATCATAAATAGCGAATGTCAGTTGGAAAAAATTGCCTTTTCTTACCGAGGAAAATCCTTAATTGGTTTGCATTTGGTCGCAACGGCTACCAGGAACATAGGGAAAAAAACATGTTTGTTTGATAGCGGACGCGTTCGGCATGTTATAAAGAGAGATTTAACGGATTTAATAGTTCATATATATGTGTGTGTACATTAGGAGTTATAACAGATAAACAGATAAATAGATAAATAAGTAAATCGGTAGCTAAATAGATATGAACGCTCCAAGATAAATAGATAGATATTGATTGATAGATAGGTATAACGCACAGACACACAAATAGATTTATATTTGAGATATTCAGATAGATGTAAAAATAAATTACGTAATGATACATAGAAACTTATATGAGATGATCTCCAACAGTTACACAATAAATGTATCACTTGCCCAATACAACTTTAAAAAAAATATATCAAAGAAAATGTGGCTGCTGCAGAAATCAAACCTGCCACCAGTAGGGTAGCTACTTCAACTTAACGATGCACTTACCATTGAGCTAAACAGCCGGTAATGCAAATTATAATGCTACGTTGAAGCAGCTACCCTATCGGTAGCAGGTTCGACTCCTGCAGCAGACTCAATTTCTTTAATTGGTTATTCTATATACGTAGTCTGAATTGAATGACATATTAACCATGCAATGACGGGAGATCATCTCTATAAGTTTCTATGTGATATAATGCAATTTATAATTGATTCTGTCGGACCAAATATGTCCATTTCTTGACAGATAGCTAGATAGATATCGAGAGAGATGAATATCATTAGACAGATAGATAAACAGGGGCACATTAAAGGACTTAGACGTATACATTGATATGATTTGTTTGTGAGAGACAGATATGGACAGACTCTGGCGTATACAGATGAACTTACTGAGATAAATATACAGATATATGGATTTGAACATACCAAGATGAACAGATATTAACTGAGACAGATACATAAATATCAACAGATTGAGATGGGTAGATCGATATTAGCAGACTGATATATATATATATATATATATATATATATATATATATATATATATATATATATATATATATATGTATATATATATAAATACATACATATATATATACATATAAATATATAAATACATATACATATATATATATATATATATATATATCGATGCACTCAGATAGAAATTAGAAATGAGACGGATACATTTATATAGACAGTGATAGATGTGGATAGACTGGAATAAATACGTAAGAATAGATCGTGATAGATAAATAGATAGATATGTAAACATCAAGATAATTGGATAGACATGAACACAAAGATAGATCGATTTATAAATAGATGCATAGATATGAAGGCACTAAGATGAATAGATACGTTGATAAGTTCTCAATAATGTTTTATAACATTCATAAAAAAATGTTTTTATGAGTAGCTTTTTATTGCTAATGTGATTTTGAAACTGCATTGTCTGTGAGACTTCTTTGTGTTCACATCGACATTAAACAGAGTTTTAAAAAAAGGTCTAGTTTATTCCAATTAATTAGATATTTTAAAGCACCTGCTATCTCTTCAGACAGTCTTTTGGCTCATCAGATTGAACTAATGTCATCATTTCCCCTTACCACCAGAAGCAGGATGACGTTTCCCTTAATATTATTCAAGGAGTGATTGAACAGCAGCTTTGCAGACGACATGCGTCCCTTTTTATTGTATAGCTCGTGGAAATATTTTGGCTTAAACCTTTTTCTCTTCACATTAATATAGATAACAAGGAAAGAAAAAAAGTTGTATACTTATTTTAACTTGATTCATATATGGATACAGCCTTTATCTATTCTTCACCCATTGTTTCATTTTTCGTGTACAATATGTTATATTTTATGCAAGTCAGATCGTATAGAATGTGTGTGCATGTATGTTCGCACACGTAGACACGTATGTGTGAGTAAATGTAAGCGTGTGTGCCAGTATGTGCATGTATATGCATGATTTTATGTGTGTGGGTATACGTATGTGTGAGCACGAGTGTGCATTCGGGTCGAGGAACCTGTATGCATTTGTGCCTGTATGCTTGTGTATTCGTATGTGCATGTATATGTATGTATATGCACACGTATTGCGCATTGTTTGGTATGTAAGCATATACAGTGAATATTTATCGGAACCTCACTGTGGCACAAGGGTTAACATGTTCGGCAAATTACGTAGACAATCAGGCATAAACCAAAAGCTGTGGAATAAAGTTGCCAGAGATGACAAAGTATCCAATGATCTTCTTATTCATTTCAAATGTTTTGTCATCTTGGAGTTACAACTCTGAAAAAGACATTTTGTCATTAAAGTTCTCAATTGCAACGCAGAGCTTGACCCTACACTTTTACTAACTTCGAACACTAACCATAAATCCTTTCAATTGAAGTCAAGTTTGATGCATTTCGAAGATTCTAAATTTTCTGATTTTACTTGTCCTATAATATTTTCATAGCATCAGCAATCATTGAATCCACTGATAACTAAGGTACTTTGCAGGACGATGACATGTGATTTTGGCAGACGTATTCCAATATTCTCATCTGCTAAATTGTTTTTTCTAAGTGAAAACACATTGATAAGGAGAGTGGAGCACACAGAATATTCTTTTGGAAAGACTACTTGAAACGATATCCCATTACTGCAAGGTGAATGTATGATTTGGCGTAGACTGCGCGAACAGAATAAACAATAACAGAAATCAGGCCTGCTGCAGGAAATAAACCTGCAACCGATAGGGTAGCCGTTGAGTTGCTCTCAGGATTGCACTGAATAGACTCTGGTAACACGAAGCCCCTGATAACTGCTTCAACTCCAAATTCTATTTTTTTCATTAGTTGCCAATATCTGCTCTGTTTGATTCTTTCAAAGCAGACTATTATACCATTAGGAAATGGATATATATTCCAGCAGAAAATTTGCAATACTGTCAGATTATACATCCATTATATATATATATATATATATATATATATATATATATATATATATATATATAGATAGATAGATAGATAGATAGATAGATAGATATAAATAAATAGATGTTTAAATATATGGATAGATAGAGATAATAACACTGTGTTTATTTATACAAAATTATATCATTTCTATTAATATTCGGACCATCCTCATCTTGGTAGTTTTTCATAAAACGTTTCGGCCATTGCACTCTACGGCCTTCATCAGGTATCATCTGGTAGGTGTGGGGAAGTAACGAACCGATCCCTTTATTTAACCAACGGGGGTATATAGACTGCACTCCCCACTTAGCAGTAGTAGTATTTTTGAATTATTATTGTCTCGCACTGGGATTGAACCTATGAGGATAGTCCGAATAATAATCGAAATAATAGTAATACCTCATCTCAAAAAATCAGAGAAACATTTGTCGGTCATGTGCAAATCACGTTGGTTTAATCGCTTTCCTTTTAGAGAAAAAAAGGAAATATATTCTTGATATCTCTTCCTGCATGTGCAAATTGCATCCCCCCTCTCCAACTGGTAGTTAAAATACACTTCCCGTATTTCATATATCTTGGTCTTCTCTTGTATGTGTTCGTCGTGTCATTCCTGCCATGGAACTGTTTTGACGCCGACTTTATTGTCTTCATCGTTCTTGATTCAATTTGCAACCGTTGCTGGAACCGACAAAGCCAGAAAGATATACATGCAACCAAATATCTGCGTTATGCAATACGAACGCTTCAATAATGATGATTGCAAAGTAAAATACGAGTCTTAATTCCTCGTTCAATACTCGTCTGAGATAAGGTCAAAAGTGCTGGATCTCAAACATTCGAACGGTATTAATACTCGATGTATCCAGGTTTGTGTTATTTACTCCGTAAACAAGATAAAGGTATTCCTGGTCTAGGACTTTTTAATCAAAATTCAACCGAGTTGTTTACCAGCTCAGTCAACCTTCATCTCCTTTAGACAACCATTTATTTTGTGGACCGTTCGACAAAACATTAGGAACGTTCGAAAGAAACATTATGAACTTCAATTTGGGAATCGAATAAATTTTTCGTATGTCACTTTTTGGATATTTTTAATGAAAATTTTTATTTTACTTTTGAACATTAACTTAAGTAAAAACGCAAGAAATAGTTTCTGAAGAGTTTTTTTCTATTGTGACAAACATCGGAAAAATTCTTCTGGTGTTTCATTTGCTGTTTATTCATTCATTTATTTCCCCAATTGGTATCAACGTAAACAATTTTAATTAGAAATACTTATTCAGCATTGAAATATACATTCAGTCAAGTTAAAAAATGCATGAAATGTCATACAAAAAAATGTACATTCTTACCAATATATCTAACAGGGACATTTTATTCATTTGATTTCTCTAGATTTTTCAATTCATTTCAGCTCATAACTCTCAAAATTACCCAATCTATTTGTTTTTATTTTGACTCGATTATATTAAAGTTATTCTCAAAACTATCCATTTATCTATCAATTTATATCTATATCTATATCTATATCTATAACTATCTATCTATCTATCTATCTATCTATCTATCTATCTATCTATCTATATATATATATATATATATATATATATATATATATATATATATATATATGTAGCTATCTATCATTATATATATATCTGTATATATATATATATATATATGTAAATACATACACACACACACACACACACTCACATATATATATATATATATATATATATATATATATATATATATATATATATATATATGAATATTTTACATAAAGTGGTAAACTGCTTCACTATTTAGAATTCTCAGAGAGACGAAAATCAACTTGTTTCTGAGGTAGAGCCTGTACACAATACTCCGACTGAAGTAGTCTTATTGTTTCATTAATTCCTACCATAACGTATGAATCTTTTGATGTATTGCTATTCGTAGAAAAATATCTGTTAAAAGCTCAGTACGTAGCTAAAGATTGCTTACGTAAGAATTAAAAAAATACAGTTTTCCTTTTGTCAGGATGAAAACAACTATGTTAAATCAGTTTACTTTCTACGAATTTTAACATAAGGCATCGATATTGCCTTTAAGAATAAGTTATTTGGTTGATTTAATGAGATGAAGAAGAATTACGTTGAAACGTTCCACTTTCCAAACATGTAAACATCGATACTTCTTATTGAATATTGAACTTGCTTGTGAAAGCAAATTAGTTGTTATTAGCCTAGGCGTTGTTACAGGCTTAACATTAGAAGAATAGATAACATTTGGTCGGTTTATTGTCCACAAATTCTAACATTCAACGCTACATATTGGACTTTGACTGAAAATATTGAAAATAAGTAGATTCTAATAAAATTCAAAGAACAGATGACTTGTATGCTTACTTATTTCTTAGTTTGAAATAAGTAGATCTCTATCAATTTTCAATAATTACTCCCTTGGGATATCCTGTTTTCTCCAGCCATCAACTTGTTTTAAGTTTATCTTCATTTCGACAATGCCAATGTTTCTTGGGGACATCTTGTTTTCTCTAGCCTTCAACATGTTTGAAGTAAGTAGATCCAATATCGTCACAGTCGTAATGACTTCGGGACTTATTGTTTTCTCGATTCCTCAACAGGTTTGAACTTACTAAATCATTATATATTCACAGTCTTAGTTTCTCGGGGATATCCTGGTTTCCTCGACTCTTCAACACGTTTGAAATTGTTGGATCTTTATATTGTCATAGTGATAGCTTCTTAGTGACATCATGGTTTCTCGAGTTTTCGACATATTTCAAGTAAGTAGATCTTTATATCATCATCGTCATATTCCACAAAAAGGGCAGAAAAGAACCCATAGTAATGAACATCAGCAACACAGAATCGACTAAGAAAATTTTAAATCGTTTTACTTCTTTGTATTTAGTGGATACCAAGTAGATTTCAAGGAATTTAGAAATAGTGTCTCCACTTATTTTTGCAGAACATCTGATAAGCATATAATGTGTTGCCTGGAAGGTTCTTTCTATCCTTTCGTTAGATTGTATTAGAAACTTTTTTGAAAGCGTTAGCTCTCAATGGCATCACTTTTCAATATATCATGGCAGCTTGCATTTTTTTACATGTGCTAGGATCTATAACGGTGATCCGTGACACTGGCTGACTGGCAATCTGATAAATTGACATAGCACACACGTCACATCAGCTCCAGAGAACATCTTTTTTTCTTAAAGGAAGCTTCCTAATTGTTTTATTTTGTCATCAGAAGATTGAATTCCATTTTACTACTTCAGAAGACAAAAGTATGTCAATAGAATAGGCTTGTAAAGGGATGGGCTTTTGAAGGCACTGAAGATCGAACTAGTCAAATGTGAAATAGTTCCAGCATATCATCTTCTACTTAATGTTGAGAAATAAATCGAAGAATAGATTTGAGAAGTTTTTAAAGAGGATACTATGATACTATTAGTAATGGGATAAAGTTTGTTTGGCCACTTTCCATTATGGCTTTGCATGTTGACATACAATTAATCTTTTCTTCAAATGAGGCTGTTGACCAGAACGTGAAATAAGTGGATGCTTCAAGTATGCTTTTAAAGAAATAAGGCTTTGAGGAAAGTAAAATATTCAATTGGTAGTGTACATGACCCTAAATCATTTGGGTCGGTCATGGGTTTCATCAACATGAAAACAATCCGAGACCCACAGCCGAAGTGGTTAGAACCTGAACACAATAACATTGAGGTCTTGCAGTTGCCAGTCCAATCATCTGATCTCATTTCCATCGACACTTATGGGAAAAAGGTCAATGAAATATGTGATACAATAAGCCTACGAACAAGAATTATCTCTAAGATAATATGAAAGATTGTTAGGAAATCCCATTAGATTCAACAAGGCATGTAATTACATGGATGTTGCGTAGATGGGATACTGTAGTAAAAATATCGGTTATCCTATTAGAAACCATCGACTAAAAGAAAGGTTTTATCAGTTTTTATGTTTGCCCGGCTAGCTGGCTCACTCATGAATGTCGCTTATACTGTTGATCTAATATGGGTCTTGTCTTTCCATTCTGCAATCATTTATTAGGAACAGTCTACTAAAACTGCCACCAAAACTGTTAACATAGTTTCGTACAATATTTAAGTTGGTTTGGCCGACTTTCTGACTGGCAATGCATGTATGAATGAATTACGTGTATACGCCATACCGGAGGCTGCGTTCATGGATTTTTTTTAAATTCAGGGTTTGTTGCATATCTCTAACCAACACGAGACGAGAAAAGTAACTTATTCATCGTTTAATGTTTTAATTAATCACCCTCAATAGTTCATGCTGCCAAAAGACGTTTATTGCTTGACAGTTTCTGCTAAATGACTCACTAAACGCATCAAGTATTAGTGTTTTACTTTTTCTTTGATTCCTTTTGTTTTTTGTGTATCTTTGTTGTTGTTTATCAAAAATGTTGGATAATTGGTGTTTTGCTGAAGTATCTGATCACAGCACATTTATATTACTAATAACTATACTGCACTAGTTGGGATACTTATTATGATTTGAGAAATCCTTCAGTGTATGTTGGAGTGCGTGTTTGTGTGTGTGTGTGTGTATGTGTGTGTGTGTGTATGTGTGTGTGTCGTGATAACTTGTCATTACATGAAGTTAATATTCGTTCGGTATGTTGGTATTCAAGTTTGAGAGCGTTCACATGTACTGCTCTCGATAAAAGGAAGGAGTACGATTTGATAGAGATCTAGTTTCTTGCTGAATCTATACATCACCAGTGATAAAGAGCGTGATGTTATAGATTTAGAATATTTGGTACATATATATATATATATATATATATATATATATATATATATATATATATATATATATATATATATATATATGTGTGTGTTGGTGTGTGGGGGTGTGTATATATATATAAAGAGAGACACACAGAGAGACGGACAGAGAGACGGAGAGAGAGAGAGAGAGAGAGATAATGAAAGAGTGAGACAGTTTGGTAATTATTATCCACGCTGTTACACCTCTTTCAGCTTTGGATCGTGTTTATATTCAATCATCCTCTTTGCATGTGTTTGCTGGATAACGTATGATTGTTTTCGCTCGCCAGTATTTAATCTGTCCGTGTTGTTTCAATGATGGATTCATATATATATATTCATATTTATGTTATGAAATCGCGTAAAACTGATTAGTAACAACAAAACTGTCAATATCTCCTTAAAATATAGAATATTAGGCTCTATCACCATTGGTAGAGCAATCCCCACAAGTAGTAAAACCACACCGGGAGGTAATTTCAAATAGAATTTCAAATAATACATCGCATTCTATATATATACATTTATGTATATGTGTGTGTGTATGTGTGTGTGTGTGTGTGTGTGTGTGTGTGTGTGTGTGTGTATGAGGTGATATGGAATTTATTTATCGTTTATCTTGCCGTTCATTCTATCAAGTAAACAAACATATAGGTGCGAAAAGTAATTTTTCATGAAGATTACTTCCGCCCCTCATGATTAAACAATGATCTGAAAACAGATAACAGGCAGATGAAGACAGGAAGCTAAATAATTCGGTCACCAGGGGAACAAAGGAAAGATATTCTGAGTTTATTTAATATCACTCCCTTTTAGCCAACAATGGCTTCATATTTTTTCGTATTCAATCGATTTGAATGCTGCTCTCTGAAACATTCCAAATTGACAAACATATTCGACCTCCGACTTTTTTAAGCAACAGCAATGCTGAACGTATGTATAAATGAAAACCACGTGACCAGTCCATTGAAAGACATTCGACTCAGAAAAAGCTTAGAAAAGACTTGGAGCATACAACTAAGAAGCACTCAGAAAGAGTGAACCTCCATTAAACCGATGCCTTTGTCACTAAAAACTGAACAATGTTATGACTGATTATAGGATTATAAATACTCTTGTGACAAAATCTTAAGAATAATAATAATAATAATTATACTACTACTACTAATGATGATAATAATGATGATAATAATAATGATAATACTAATAATAAAATAATAGTAATAATAATAAAGGCAACTGGTTTGAGATTGCAAATAATGATAATAATTATCATCATCACTATCATTATCATTGTTATTATCATTATTATTTTTATAATCATTGTCATTATTATTATTATTGCTTTCATTATTATTATTATTATCATTATTATTATTATTACATGTCTGGTCATTCAGTCAATAGGAACTGTCATGCAACCAACATCTTTTTGCCACTTGCAATAAACAGTTAAAAACGGGAAAAAAGGTGATCAATGAATAAATTACTTCTGTTGCAGTTGGTTTAATTGTAAATACACCTGGGCATGAACTAAGAACTAATTTCACGTAAACATACCTCGTAGATTTAGTCTGAGCTAAAATACTATTCAGGGGAATGTATTTAATAAAAGAAACGAAAGTGTTTTCTCTAGACATAAGGAGTAAATGTTCCAATTGTCCACCTGAAGCTCAATTTGTGTCACCTGCATGAACAATACGTACACAGCCAGCCAGTCAATCTAAAAAAAAACAAAACAATATTGACAGTTACGGTGACATTTATTTTGTTCTAATTATTGAAATCATTAGTATTATTGTTATGTAATTGGTTCACGGTAACGTCTCCGTAATGTTGTCATTATTTCCTTGATACATATAAAAAGCTGGAAAACTGACTTTGAAAAGAAAATCCAAGGATCTCTTCTAAAATTTAATCGTTGTGACTTGACCCATAATCCACCCTTCAACGAGATATGAACACCGATAGACATGGGTGAATACGTAACCTATGTCCGGCTTTGTTGGCCGAGGCAATTCTGAACAGTGTACGTAAGAGCACCTAATCTTTCATACTTGCCCCGTGATTTTTTTTATTATCAAACCTCTACTGAGTTAACTTTATATCCGTAAGTTAACAACAATGACGATTTCAGACTTCAAGTACAAAAATGAGAGTTTAAAATGATGAATAAAGAGAGAAGGGAAAAGAGAAAGACAGGTTCAATTCCAACATTCTATTCATCAATGAACAAAACAAACCAAATATGAATGAGGGGAAAAGGAAAAAGAGAGAAAGAAAGAAAAGAGGAAGAGGGAGATGAAGATAAAGGACAAGAAGTAAAAGAGAAATAAAGAGGAAAAGATAAAATGGAACGTTCTGGACCTCAGAATGATATATCTGATGTGGATAGACGGATTCTTTCAATGACATGTTTTTCCACATTTTTTTTATACCTCTTTTTCCTTTCCTTTCTACGCTACTTTTCTCAGCACTAACCGTCCATAGTATAAACTTGCATATTTTAACCTACACACCAGTCAATGAGTAAGGAAGTACTTGTTTTGGTTGTATGGAAATTCGCCTCAGTGACTAAAATCGTTGCGATTGGAGTCGATTCTAACGCTGAAGCAACTACTCTTGTTCTCTAATCTACTTATATGAAAAACGGCGTGATTTTCTTGGCCGTTGGTATGGATTTTCCGAGAGAAGCGTATCATAATTGCTGATAAAAAAAACCATCCTATCAATCATTTGAAACTTAGGATTCTTCCAATGAAACGAATCCAGTATTTCTTTTCTCTGAAAAAGGAAAAACCCAAAGAATTTTATATATATATATATATATATATATATATATATATATATATATATATATATATATATATATATATATATATATATATATATATATATATATATATATATATATGAATTTTTAGATAAGTACTGTACATATATAGCCAGCCAGTCAGGTAGTCAGACAAGACGTAATGACCAGTAGAACATATTGTACATAAAGGAGTGGGAACCCACACCGTATAGATATGTTTCTACAAAGAAACCGTGTTGGTGATATGTTAGTTGGTTTACTAGTACCAATGTACTGATATCAAGTAGCGCTATCTTATTATCTACTTATATAATGGACAATGTGATTTTTTTGAATTTTCCGTCGGTAACATCGTGCGTTTCTCCATCTAAAGATAAAACATTTTGGTTGATAAAAATCCCTCTCCAAATCACCAATCGGAACAATGGACTCTTCCACTGAAACTAATTCGCTTTTCGTATTAAGAGAATCGTTCAATATTAATCCAGATATACCCTTTGATTTCTATTGTGGGCAGTGACTCAGTTAGATTCGCGCTATGCGTATGAATTTCCTCCGGAATTAAACTGAAATCTGAAGCAGACAATTCAACCTTTAAACTATCAGAATCTGTCAACCAAAACTGTCAACATTGGTTTCTTCAGTTGATAAACTAGTCCGTCTAGTTGGCTGACTGGCTCTGTATGTACAGTACCAATCAAGATAAGATTTTTAACCCTTCAAATACAGGTTTTTCTCGAATATCTTTTGCCCATAACCACTTCCGATGAAAGTTTTTCTGTCAATAAAGCATATACCACAAGCAAGCAACAATTTCTTCTAAGATCCTGAAGTAATCACTAACAAGAAGAAGAACATTTGAAAAAAATCATTCTTTCTTTCTCATCGGTACTCCATCACGCGTACAGGTTGCACCAGGCTGAAAATTAAAATAAATGCTCTTTTATACTGATTTTTGTTTGTTTTTCAAAATCGCCCCGGGCCCCAAATAGTTTTTCTTATTGGAGTTCCATCCGTAACATAAGAAAAAGCAGAATTAATCCTTCAGATTGTGTTCGCCTGTTTTTTATTTAAGATTCAGACTTTTTCAATGATTTCTGCTGAGCAGAAGGCGAGAGAAGTAACTTGTTTCTTGTTCACCCTTCTTTCCCAATTTTAATTGATCCACCCTAACATGCTGCTGCGAAATGTTGGTCACATGACAGTTTCTATTGAGAGACTGACCAAATTTGTTTTTCATTTTGCTTTTTATATCTAGTTTGGTTGACCTCTTGTGTGTTTCTTTGTGTTTTCATTTTACTTCAATAGGAGGACATTGTCCTAAAAGTCTGTAGAGATCAGCTCAAGGTACTTAAAATCAAATAAGGCAAATATCAGAGTTACGATGCAATGGTTCGACGAATGGTGGTCATCCATCGCCAACAAAGATTTTACTTCACTGAGACCAAATATGTCGACAGCACGTTCAAGCGTTTATTGCTGAAAGAAATTTCGTTGCGTGTCACGTTGCCAAGCAATTCAACAAAGTTGAAGCGTGAGGAATTGCATTTGCAAATTTTATTTCTCCACTTGATCGTATTCCAGGGTGGAAAATTGCATTTACAAATCGCTGACGTCCTGATGACGCCGTATTGTGGGTCTTTATGGATGCGCTATCATCTTTAACATCGGTGGTAGTCACTGATTGACATACTAAAATGCAAGAGACGTCTATGCATCAGTGTTACCGATTTAGATGTCATCTAAATCTAGAGGTTTCTGTTTCGGTCAGAGTGTCAGCAATTGCTATTGAATCTCTGTAGCCCCCCGAAATTACCCGCCAGATCAACCAGCCAAAAGTACAGATTCTTCTCAATTTGATCATCTGTGTGCACTTGGTCACAATTTTAGAGCTACGACCTTGAGAATACGCATAAGCACACCTGTAGGTATCATCTGAATAATGAAAAATGCTTTTTTCTGGTCCCCATTGAGGGACTCACAAATTCTTGTGCAGGTGTTTTTGATGATTTCAGATAAAAAATATGTCCATGTAGATGATTTATAAGATGATTAGCTTCGGTACACGTGCGGGCCACAGTTATTTATTTCTCTTTGGTACGGATATTTAGTTTTTTATTGAAAAAGAAGTACGGTAGGATCCTGTTGATGACACCAATGTTTTTTTACCCAATAAGCAACAGGCCCGATGGACTGCAAAAGGTAAATAGATTTCTATGAAAATATATTGATAGAAACTCTTGACTGACGCAGTCACTGTACCAAAAGAGTTAACTATGGCAGCCAGAGCAAAATACAGTATATATTCGAGTCTTTTCGATTATTTCATAATCCACGTGAATCACGAATAACAATATTCAAAAGATAATTATTTTCCAAGTAACAAATTACATTCCAAGAAATGTTCGTTTGGTACTGATATTGATTGGTTCAAATTTACTGTCACAATGAACGGATCAATCGTTTGAATCAGTTCTCAAGGGATTAGTCCTACTGTTCAGGTAAGCCTAATAACGACTGATTACAATGAGCGGAATCTACTGTATTTAAAAAAATGTATACTGAATTGTCAAGTACTAATTTGATAAATTGAGTATCATCTTAGTATGATAAGAGATCAAGGTCACGTTTAATTCGTAGAATTTTGGTTTATATCAGGGAGTTTTAAGAGAGAACTTCTATTTCCTCAGTTTAGATTGTATTGAAAAATCATTTCTCTTCGTCGAATATTTGTGTGTGTGTGTATGTGTGTGTGTGTGTGTGTGTGTGTGTGTGTGTGTGTGCATGTGCGTGTGCATGTGTATTTGTGTGTGTGTGTGTGTGTGCATGTGCGTGTGCATGTGTATTTGTGTGTGTGTGTGTGCTTGGGGAACTCACTGCTTTATTCGATTTTGATTAGAAATTTTTCGGCCTTGTTGGTCTACGCAATTTTAAAACTGAATTACAATAGCGTTATAAAAAATGGGAGATTACTAACAGTGCAAACTTGGATTCTTCTCATGAAATAAAATACATATTTTTAGTATTGCCGTGCTACACAGTTGATATAATGAGCATATATGTTAATAAATTTCTCTATTTGTTTGAGCATTGATTGGTTAATTAACCTTCCCATCATGACATAACAACGGATAGAAACTATTAATTAAAATAGCCTGAATTTAATGAGACTTAAAATATTGGTACTTGAATAGATATCACCAAATAAATTATTTTTACACTTTTTAGTGCCAATCCGTATAAAAGTATTACCACCATTTTGACTTGTATATATTAGTCAAAACATATTAAACTACACAAATATTTTTTCGTGTATGGCGCATTTACTTCACTGGAGGATCTATTAACTGCTCTTATCCGTGTAGTGAACTCTTCTGGTGAAAGTATGTGACATAATAGAACAAGAACATTTAGCTGCACTTACCTATTGTAATGATAGCCACGATTGATTGACTGATAAATGGACATAGCAAACGCTGCACACCATCTCCTCGAATCATTCCGTACCAACTTATTCTATGAAATAAATAATCATATCTGATGTTATTTAATTGTGCTTATTATTCATCGAATTCAACAATTTTAATACGTCATCAGAACATGTAATTTACAAGGTCAAAAGATGAACACATGTCAGTGACATCAATGAGATTCCGTTTTATTACGATAATAGCGCGACAGAAGACTTCATCATATTGGTAATCATTATATCTGTGGATTGATTTGACTACTGTTTATCTTCATCTTGATCTCTAGATGTCCAAGTACCTCTGGTGCTAGTTGATGTCAATGGCTTACTGGTTTACAAAATAATATTTGCTGATTTAGCTTTTCTGGAGCTGCTTAGGTGTATTCATCTCCGTGGAATGACTGAAATACCTAAAAAATAATCTAAAGAAAGAGGCTTTTAAACCAAGGGAATATTGAATAAATGCACTCTCAGAGAAAATGGCTTTCAAGGGTTGGAGCTTCGAAAGGAATTGACTTCTAAAGGAAAAGGTTTTTGGATGCACTTAAGATCAAACTAGCCCATCTATGGCCAGACTTGCAGGTTTGTTCCTTTAAAATGTCGGGTGAGTAAATGAATTTTCTTTCGCCTGAAGTCAAGTCGTTTGCCGGAACTTATTGATTGAATCTTTATCTTGATCAGTAAATAAAATGCAATTTCCCCAACGAAACAAGTTTCCAGCACGAAGCAGCATTCTTTTGTTAAAGGTGGTAGAGTATTTATCTGGTGACTGCAAGGGCTAAACAGGACTTTTGAATGTTAGTACTCATCAATAAGTCTATTTTCTTCTAATAATAACCGTTAACTAAAACAGTCAACATCAATATAGTCAACACGAACCTAGGATTTCTTCAGTTCTTACAGTTGGGTCTGATCAGCACGCTGGTTTGCTGGAAGGCCATGTTCATATCACGTTTACAGACTGCACCAATGGAGATAAAAGGCTGAAAATTGAAACGTATACTCTTTATTATGTCTACAAGAAAACCTTATTTTAAAAAATTACCCTGAAAATCAGATTTTTGTAGAATACGATTCTATGTGGACTTGATTGCTTGGGATGTGTCTGTTAGTGTTTTATTGTTCATTTTTTAAAATTCAAACCATTTCAGTGCCCCCCCTGAAGAGAGAAGTGAATTATTCATTGATCACCCTTTTTTTGCAATCTTTTAGAATCGACCAATCCAAATAGGGAATGACGTGACAGCTTCTTTATAGTGACTTCGTCTACATTATGATCCCCTGAAAATCATTGAAGTAAGACCAAAAGTTGGAAATGATTTTTACGTTTTTGGAGAATTTGCTGCCCACTTCCATTGAAGTCTCCTTTTCCTTCAGCAGTAAGTGGTTCATCTAAGGGTGTTAAATGCTTCGGGCACGCTAAAACTATGGAGGCCATCGAACTAATATTTGCAATGGAAATCACTCGACATCTCTTTGTGTCATAGTTGCTTGCATAAACAAGCATTGATTTGTATGGGCATGATATAGTATTTCGATGGTGGACGCGATATCAAAGCTGTTTTTTTCACTGTTGGTTTCATTATATTAAGGTTCAATTTTTCGATTACTCTACCTTTGCTGCTTGAATGAAGGCAATATATAAATAATTCCCTGACTGCATTGTTCTTACCAAATTTGATAGCTGTTATGTTGCTCTGTATATTCTTGTCACTATTCTAGTTACTTTCTGTATGCACAAGGGGATAATCATCATGTTTACCATTGAAAATAAGCGAGCAAGTTAGTTCAATCTTTAATGTCTTCGAAGATCCCAGCTTTGAAAGCTGTTTCCTGCAAATGCACCTTTATTCAACGCTTATGTCATAGTAAAATACAAATTTACCCATTTAATCCATGCATGTTTGTCTCCATTAGTAATTCAATGGCTTGATGACATAAAGATGAAATGTTACTTGACCGACATCAGATTCATGGGAGGAGTTGGAGGTAATACTACGTAGGGATGCTGTGAGGCCTTTGTTATGTCGATTTGCAAGTCAAATTGTGAGTCACTTAGAGATGCTAGCTCATTTGAAAACAGGGGTGCGCATCAAAAGAAGAGAAATGGATAAATGGAGAAAGACGAATCACTTTTACTGAGTCCTTCAATAGAAACTGTTATGTAATCAAAGTGTTCAGCCAGCATGACATGTTGAGATTAATCAAATAAAAAAGATTGGAATATATGTATATATATATATATATATATATATATATATATATATATATATATATACATATATATATATATATATATATATATATATATATATATATATATATATATATATATATATATATACTGTATACACAAGACCATCATAAAGCAACTGATGAACAAAAAATGAAAGAAAATATAGATGTCGATAAAGTAGATTACGATATAAATTAAGATAACTCCTAGAAATAACATGGATTATCCGATCAAATATGTTTTACATTGCACATGGTCGTTGATACAATATATATAAAAAATCAGATTCACAAAAGTTCTCACACATGCACACACACACATATATATATATATATATATATATATATATATATATATATATCGTTCAATAAGTCTTTCAAGTGATGTAAATAGAATAGAAATAGGAAGTACCTCATTCGACTAGATGTCTTTTCAAAAGATAAATTGAGGCGGATTTCAAAAGAAAAGAAAAATGAAGAGGAGAACGGAAATAAAATGTGCCGATTTATTTAAATATTTCGATGCATTTTCAGACAAGATCAATAATTGATCGATTACTGTAAGATTTATTTTGTAACTGCAATTCAATTGCAAAACTACTTTCCGTTAGTTTTTGATGGCATTGGTACATTGAAATGATATGAAATAATCAACAATGTTGGCTAGTTTGATCAATACCTGCAAAGAATAATGAAATGAAAAGTACCTCTTCTTTTGAAATGATATTTCAATCAGAATAAAATTCGGTTCCAAAAGTTTTTAAACGAGATTGATCATAGGTCAGGTTAATCACTGAAAAGAAACTATTACGTTATCAATGTCTTTTGTCAACGTGCTGTGTTGAGGATGTTCAATTAAACATTGAGAAATATTGAAACCTTGATAAAAACCTATATGTGAGGGAGAATTTAGTAAAAAATAACCAAAATCATTACAAGCTGAATAAAACAAAAAGTAAATGTGTAATCTCACCCCATTATATGTTAAACATGCATTCATAGCTAGACTGTCAGGTCAACATTGAAACAGGAGAAACCTATGGTGAGTGTTTTGGTGACAGTTTTCATTGAAAGTTTCAAAGGATAGACAATATCATTCATTCTGACGAATACCAGTATATCTAGTTACCCGACTTCCGAAGAGAAAAAAAACAGAGACGCACATTGAAAGATAAGAAATAGATGAATAAAAAGAATAATAAAATTGAAAGCACTTCTCAGTCGAAATGGTTCCGAGAAAGTTTTTTTGTGTGTAAACGAGATTAATAAACAATCTTCCGACGCAGCATTTGGAATGGAAAATCGGTTGATATTCTAAACAATGAAACACGGTCGCCAAAATCCGATCTCAAGTGTTTTCTGTTTCGATATTTTTTTCTTTCAAATTGCAGAGAATCTGATTCATTAAATACAGCCTGGATTGTACTTGCCTGTAGAGCCAAAGTTAGTAATAACCGAGTAGTGATGGATACAAGTTAAGCACTAGCTATCCTTATCATTATCCGAATGGGTGACCATCTTTGATTATCAAGTGCATATGCGACTAGAAGATTGTTCTGAGGCCGTCTTGGCTGTTGTTATGCCTCCAATTGATCATCATATTGCCAAACTATGACCAGTCTCTGTACCTGAACGTTTTTTAACTGTTCTATGGGATATATGAACATAAAGCTTCCATACTCGAATGGATATATGACTATGAACCCCCATTCTTGTACGATCAAGTGGTTGTGATTCTCATCATGGTTAACATTTTGTAGCAGAATTCACAGTGATGATGACCGATCATGCTGGAATCATTATAGGCTTATCAGACTAATGTGGAAGGTGAAAAGGTCAAGTTCGATCTTAACTGAACGTGACAAAACAAAGGAACGCAGAAGCCAGTTATTCCGTCTTGTCAACTCAGACGATAAAAAGAGGTGTCAGCAGAAACAGAACAGAGGAAGGTGCATGCAGATAATAGCAAAAGACTTGTTCCTCTAGTCAAAGTTTAACAACGTTTGTGCATTTCAGTGTGTTTGCCTCCTGTTCCCTGCATCTGCACTTGGATCCCTTCGGGTAATTATGATCCCACAGAGTTCTGATATACTTCATTCATCAATGTATTGGGTTCAATCTTCATTGGATTGCTTACACATGGGATGCTGCATCATACACAACTTACATTAGGAAATACGTATTGAGTATTTTCTATCGGTAACAGTAGTTGAACAAAAAAATTATTTGAAATACTTATTTGAGACTTAGACAGCCTCTCTTCCCTTGGAAGTGTTGGCATAACGCACTTCACTCATATTTGCTCCTATCATAAACTAATTTATAATCATTAAAGCATTCCATATCAAAAACCTTTATAATTCGGGGACAAATTCAATAAAAGATTAATGAAATTTAAATGATGTCAAGTAGCAAACAGATTTTCTATTACAAAGTTAGTTGAAAAATGCACCCAGCATGACCAAAAAATGGCTTTCGATTCATTTGAATATATTTTCCAAGTTTCAACACAAGTAAAGCCAAGCATGCTCTCTTTTCTAAGAAAATTTACTGCCATTAAGAATGTTGTGACCATGCTAAACTCCCCGAAAAGCATCAAGTCATAAAGACCGTAAACAACGTCCCAAATATTATGGGGAGTTTGCATCCTTCTCTTAGTGTCCAAAATGCTAGAATCAAATTTTGGGAAGGAAGTAATCAGGTTCATTGTCCTCGAAATGTTTGTTGCATATGAGATTTGACTATCAGCGAAGGCAACAAATTAAGTCTTCTGGATAAGATGAAATAAAACGAAAAACCCCACTAGGTTGGCAACCTTTTGGAAGAGGCTTCAGGAACAAAAGATCCCGTTACACTTAAAAAGAGGGATCTACAGTCAATAAATCCTACTGATCGCTGAAACTTAGAATCAAACCAAAAGATTCAACTTCAAACTTGGAACTATGCCACATGCATTGGAGAGATCACAAGATGGCACGGTATATTGGAGGCCAACGGAAGTCAGATATAGAATTCATGGAGAAACTAAAATTGAAATGGGCTGGTCATGTTGCAAGACGGACAGACAATTGCTGGATATCGCAACTCACGACTCACATCTCACTAGAGATGTTATGTAAAAAAGTTACCGAGAGAAAAATGATGGCAAGACATTTGAACAAGTTCAATAAGTATTGGTTCCTTGACATTCATGATAGAGAGGTTTGGCGAGTCTATAGGAAGGATAAAGTCTAACAAAAAACGTTAAATAGATGTTGCTGCTGCCGATACTGATGCTGACGATTGGATTTCAACTCCAATAAAGATGCCAGATAGAATAACTTTGCGTGCTGGTTTGAGACAATGACACTTATCTGATGAATTACACAATCCAGCAAAATCAATGACGAAATTTGATACCTATCGGTTTGCACGGATATAAAAAGGGCTCTCCCGAAAAAAAAGTCGGAATGTTGATGACTCCTTCTCTAAGTAATAAACCATTTGGAAGTGTTGGCCTGAATGTTTTAAACGGTATTGTCAACTTGAAATATCACATGTTTGAGTTTGATAGTATTAATTGTAAGAGAATTTGCTTTTATCAAATACATGCTATCACGCAGACAGCCCCAACGATTACAGCGAGTTCAATCCTTTCCGCGCCATTTGCACTCGTTGCTTTGGATAGACTCAGGGGACCCGAGGTTTTTTGGACAGAACTTTGTATTGAAATCGTTGATATGACGTGTTCATCAATAAAATGGGTTGACTCTATCGTTAACCGACCACCAAACATACTATTGTATCTGAACGGGTTATAACAGACGAAAACTGGATCTATTGCTTGTGTCTTCATAATGTGTGATCATTGTAGTCTTTTATCATAGAGAACCAAGTGACAGCAAGTATTTTTGCGTCTGCAAACATTTCGATATTTTCACCAATATCAGTACTATTACGGTCTGTATCGTTTTACATCTTCCTCGGGTTTCTCATTATTCCAATCCTTCATCCTGTTTGAAAGGGATCATTTCCAGTGCTCTAGCAATTATTGTTATCACTATTCCTTTCTCATATTCAACGATTTCCGGTAATTCTGGGCAAAACCTTGACATTTATTTTCTCAAACCAGCCTATTTCTCTCTGCCTGCCAATCAGTCTCTCTCTCTCTCTCTCTCTCTCTCTCTCTCTCTCTCTCTCTCTCTCTCTCTCTCTCTCTCTCTCTCTCTCTCATTAATCTGTACTCTTGGACAGGTTTTTCTTTCCATATAAACAACAACACCCGGTTCTGTTGATAACAGAATTTAGTATTGCAAAATATCAAAGTATCTTATTTTTCTTTTCGTAAAGGCAGCGTCTCTCACACACACATACACACACACGCACTCAAAAATACATACACTCATAGACACACAAGCACACACATAATTGAGCATGCGCAGACATACATGTTTAAAGGACGAGAATGTTTATTCAGTGTGGGGAAAGAGGGGCGAAAATAAGTTTCAAACCAACTCTGCATGATAAAATGGCCATTAAGCGTAGTAAATGTCAGGGAACTTCCTGAAGTAGAAGTGAAGTTTACACACATGGTAAAGTCTCTTTTGTGTCATTTTAGTCAATAAAGCTTCTTCCACTTTTCAAATTAGTCCTCTATCATTTCTGGACTCTTCAAACTTGGCACTGATCTTTTTTTTTCAAATTATTTAAATAATCATAAACTGTCAATCCAAAAAGTCAACATCGGTGTCTTCAGTTTTTAAGCTTATCCGGCTGACTGGCTTGATAGCTGTATGTGCCATGCGCATAGGCCCTGCCAATGGGGCTAGAAAGCTGAAAATTTCAACATTTACTCCATATTAGGTCTTGAATAAAAATAAATTGGGGGGGGGGCTCCTTGTAAATTTCTTCTCTAAATATATCTTGTGGGGTGGTGATTTATTAGCATTTTTTCAATAAGTAAATTGATCCCTTAGTTTGTTTCTGACTGACTTTTGAGATTAGGATTATTTGGTGATCACTATTCCAATACTTCCCTTCGTGCTTACCAATTTAGATATTTTACATCTATATTTAGATATTTGTTGACGCAGAAGTCAAGGTAGATGATTGATAAAATATATTGAATATATATACATAAATTTTGAAACTTTTAGAATTTACTTTACTACATTCTAATAGATATCACGAGAACCATTGATCAAAACTAATACAATTGTAGTCAGATAGTAGTTGGATGAAGCAAGAACCTTAAATTCAAAGATGCGTCCACCGTCAGTGGGAGTTGTGGAAGGAAGAGGTGGGGTCAGTAGTCCTTATATCAGGCAATTGATGCTGATACTTGTAAGTTATAGTACCATGGAGATAATCTGCAAAGATTATTCCAATAAAAGATTCTGACCATGTTTGGCTTTTATGCGGACCATGAGTATTCGATTATGCCAGTAGCTGGCGAAAGGAAGTGATCAGAATAAATGTTACAACTTTCAATGGTGTCACACCTTTTAGTGATATGTTTTTTGAAGTGTTTTTTTTTAAGGGAGCGCAACCGAAGGTCAAGGGAATTAGTTTGTTAAAAAAACAAAAACAAAACAATAACGAAATATTTGTGATATTGATTTTTCGGATAACGCTAATCAAAACAACCCTAAATTCCACTGAGCAATATTTTGCCTGATATATCTCCCAATTTTAAACTTCCTGCTATGAGTAGTTGTAAAGTAATTGTCTAATTGGTGAACTTTATTCCACATGAAATTAATGAATGTGCAGATTTAATTGGATCAAAACAAGGATATAAAATAACTATATTTTATAATCAAACAATTATGTAATCAAATGAAATCACAGGAAGAAAAAGCAAAAAATAGATTCGCAGCTGAGTGAATTCAGATGGAAGACAGAATGGTTACAAAGGGGTGCCAAATTAGCCATTTCTGGCTGCATCTGAATGATTAATCCTTATTTTAACCTATACAAATCTACGTTTGATTTTTTCTGTTTTCTCAAGGGATTGGACGTATTTCATTGAACCTGTGGCCCAGTATCATTTGTTTTCAAATATGTTCTGTAAACTATTCGTTTCCAGCATTTAAAAATCACTTGACAGGTTAATAGGATAGATATTTAGCTATAAAACTAATTCATACGTAATTAATCCAGTCATTTCAATGGGCATAACGCCAGTAAGGCTTCCATTACAAGAATTTTTTAAACTTGCCAAGACTTTCCCTTTGTTTTTATTTTAAAAATTAAGAAAATATCGGTTATTCTATTCATACTAATTCTCAATTTTGTATTACTAAAATTTGTTGCGTTGTAAACGTCAGTGATTTATCAAATTTACATAAGCCAATTATTCGTGTCACCCTGATAATGTCAACTGGCCAGATATACCTAGTTAACATAACAAAAACATCAGGCCAATTGCACACTGTAGAATACATTCAAATATTTGCAACATCTTCAATAAAGAAGTTGGAGGAAACTTTGGCTGTCATGTCGGTAGTATGGTGGATGATAATAATCTTAATGTCAGCAGGATGAGAAAACTATAAGAACAGTGAATTACAAATGCTGAATGATGGATGTTCATAACACATTTTAAATCTGCAGGCTTATGAAATGGAACGTTCTAGTGTGAAATGCCTTGTTGTGTATGTAATGAAATACTCTAAAGATAAACTTCACGCCTCAGCAAGGTACCGCCAGGGAGGTGGCCAACGACTTGCCGTGCCCCAGAACACAGACTGTCTGAAAACTTTTATTACCAACTTGCCAATTCTCCTTCAAACTTGTGGAGTAAACATGAACAGAATGCATCATAAAGTTGGAAATAAGATCTGCAGAAAAGGGGTACTATATTCTCTACTTCGGCTAATAGCAACAGACTTGGGTAATATAAACGGTTAGAGATGCACCCTTTATGAAGCCAAGGATACTTCAGAAGGTTTGTGTGATAATTTTGACAAAACCTCAGACCCAAACGGAAGAATCACAAAATGATGATGGATAAGGATTCTAACAGCGGATGTAAGAAAGATAGATGTAAGTTTAGTTGCGTGGGAAGAAGCACTGTGCTGCCAGAACGGTGCATAATCGAAAAAAGTCCCCATGGTCTTATCCTTCAACGATGCCACCTTCTTGCCAGAGTGCTTCACCCTTATTTCCCAGTATAGACGCAGAGCTGTTCAAATTTGCTGACGTTGAAAGCAAGATTGTATCAGCCATTGAATGATGGAATTCGCATATAAATGTGTCAAGCAGAAATACACCTATCAGCAGTGGCCTAATTATCTGGCATTTTATGCACTTTGTCTTCGTCACAACCTGCCCATCCAAAACTGAGAAACAGTGTTGTACAGATAGAGCATGAACACTTGAATTTCTGTTGAAAACAATAAATGCAGAAATTGTTCATGTTGAATAGCTTGAAGATCCTTGAGCATTATAATGAAGACAACAGTCACTTGAATGATTTTGGGAATGTTTCATGGTATAGGGGAGATATTGTTGCAGTAAGGAGAAAATAAAAAGAAAAAATATATATGTTCCAGTATATATCAGACTTTCATTTCATTCATTAAATGACGGGTAAACAACGGAGTCTGATTGGAAGCAATGACTTGAAGCTACCAAACCTGCTAGGAAACAAATTCTGCCGGTTTAGCGTAAAACATTCATTCATAGAGATGTCTTTATTTTAAGTTAAATTATTTGTTTGGGTAGAGGGGGACAAAACAAATCATTTTGACAAGCAAAGGGAAAAGGAAACCTAATCCTCGTTGTAAATACTGACATTGACGTAGATAAATGCATTGCTTATCTGAGATTTTCTTTGAAGGTCGCTTGGATCTCTCTCTTAAGGCTTTTGATACACGCAAAGAATCTTGTCATGGAAATACACGAAAAGGAGGAAAGGCAGGCAAACTGATATTAAGAGGAAAAAAGCGGGGGAAAAATGATCAGGAGAGATGAAAGGAAGAATTAAATATCAATCAAAAATAGAATAAGGAGACTAAGAAGGAAGATTAAGCGAGAAAAGTAATGAAAGAAAAGAGATGAAACAAATGGAAACAAAAGAAAGAAAGAAACAAGTTTGTTTGGTCATTCAATAGAAACAATCACCTGACCATCATATTTTGGCAGTGTGCCGTGTTATCGATTATCAATTAAAACATTCGAAGAAAGTAAGGGATGATCAATGAATGAGCTCTAGTTTGCCAGTAATCACTGAAGAAAATGTTTTTGTAGACATAATAAGGAGTAAATGTTGGAGCTTTTAACCTTCTAGCTTCATTGGTGAAGCTTATATGCGTAATGCATGCATACATACTATGAAAAAAGTTTTTCTCTCGACTAAATTAGGGAATTTATTTTGTCAAAGATGATTTAAACCACATTTACTAGTTTGTCTCGAATTGAATTACTGATAACATACGAATTATATTTTTCGGGGATAAACTAATATATTGACATGTAACTAATTATTGGCTCACAGGTCATACTATGTTTGACCTTTCTCCAGTGTACACAGCCAGTCAGAAGAATTTGAAAAACGAAAAAACCTATGTTATAAGTTTTGGAGATGGTCTTGGTCGACCGTTTTAAAAAAGAAGGAAATAAATGAAAAGCAATAGATAGAATGAGAGAAAACTTTTGTGGGCGCTGAGACTCGACCTCTCAAAGCAGGACTACTTGGCAACGACATCTGAACGCAATCTTCCCCCGTGCAAAACCTCTTGGCGCATTGGTAACTCAGCACTCGATAACTGGGTGTATCCTTGCGCGAGAAGGACCCATAAAAACAAAATATGAAATTAAAACAATTCATTGTGTTCTTTTTCAAGTTGAACATACCACAGAGAACAACAGCCAGATATCGTAAATGATCATCCAGTTTTATCGTTTCTGTAAACAATAAATAATCAAGTTGAACTACATAGAAATATATTAATTCACTGAAATGTTTCCGACTCAAAGTTTTTTTTTTGTGTACCCATGAATTGTTTTAATTCCACAGCCTTCATCTTTTAGTCTTTCTTGTGCCAAGTGTGCTCAGTTATCCTGCGCTCAGCTTTCTTTGCGGCAATAAGTTGTGCGCCGGAAATTTGGTGCTGAGATGTCAGCCTTAAAACAACATGTATGGAGAAGCTGGTGAATACATTAACACTCATCAAAAGTATACCCTGGCAAACAGAGTGCACTGGCTTAAAACTGAACGAGAATTGCATCGATGCTTGAGATACAAAACTGTTTAAAGTTTGCCTTCAATGGTTCAAAATATTGCCTCAATGTACAATATATCCTTCGAAGTGAAATTCTCGTGTAGACCACAAACTTTAAAAAAATCTTTTTCCAGCCTATCACCAACTATTCCACTGATTGTCACTTAGATTCATTAATAACCTTTCAAAATATGACGATCACAAACATTTACAGCTTATTGAATACATGCATATATGGAAAAATTGAGAAAGAGTTCTCCCATCGATATAAATTTGTGATTGACCCCAAAATCTAACGAACTCCCCCTTAACCCCTGATTGTCCAGGTAATGTGATTAAAATCAATTGAAAACTTATGGAGAGACCTTGTGGGCAAATAGACAAGCTCGAGTGGATATTTAAATCACTTCTTTGTCAGAAGTGAAAACTGAAGGAAATGAGAAGAAAAAAATAGAAAATACAGTTAAATCGTTAACTTTTGAAAAGATTGCGCAAAACTTTGGCATCGAAAGGAAAATGTTGACCTTTGAATACGTCTTTCAGTTTTCGGATCGACCGCCAGTCTGATGAATCTAGGGCAATGTGGGGTCTGTGCAACAACTGAGAATGTCAGGCCTTTTATCAGCTGCATTCTTTGTGAACTGAAAGGCTGCCCTGTGTTGTCCCTGATGCAAAAGAATTCTTCTTTCAAGCTTTATTTTGGCTGTCTCCGAATTTGAACAAGTTGTTTAAATGGTTAACATTTTCCATCCAATGCCAGCCTTGAAGTCGCCTTGAACAATATGATCGAAAGTAAATCAGAAGTTTTCTATATAAACAGAATCAAAAAGTGCACAGAACGTTTGGAGATCCATAGCATTAAAATGTCATTAAGTTGAAAAAACGAACTTGCAATCTGGGATTACACATTTTTTTTGCTTTGATAACAGTTCCATTATTCTGCCTGGTCTAAAAGGTGTCCTCTAGGAATGGAAACCTGATTTAACCAATAACCATCGTATTATTTGCACTACTTGGACTCTATTTGATGACTCTCCATCAAAAAGCATCGTTGGGAGTACATTTGTAATCTTTCCAGACATACAAAAAAAATAGTGATTTCTAGTTTGCTTGCAGGCAAGCAAATGTCTTCAGCATAAAAAAAATGATGAAGAAATATCAGACTAAATGGTATTTGATATCATTAGACACAATCAATCTAAACTGAAGCCAGAACCATCTGTATAGCTTTCTCAAATTTTCTATTTTGTTTTACTATCTGGATTCAAATGTATGTATCGCATTTTAAACATTTACTACTTATTGGAAACGATCTTTCATTTTTTGTAAATACCTCCCTTTCCAAAAATTGGCCTATAGTGAGGGGTTCAATTTGCATTGTGAATGTATGCTGAATTGATCCGATATCATTCATGCTTGTTTTTTATGCATTTTTTTATCACTACCAAACAGAATGCATGGGAAGGACCTATTCATTGATCCTTTATTTGATTCGATTTAATTGATCACCCTAACATGACATGTTGCCAAAAGACGTTGGTCACCCGATGGCCCCTATCAATTGATTAACCAGACTTGATATTTTTTATCAAGACATCGAGAGAATATCTGTGATGAAATTATCGGACTTTTAAAAAAGTTTTCTGATCTTTTGATCGAAATTAATTTTCTTTTATACAATTGAGATTTTTATCGATTGTCCTTTATAAGAATCAGAGATTCTTCGAGTTCACCGAAAAGAAATATATTTCGAAGCTTTCTGCATTGATTGCTTTGAAAGGAAGAGAGTTGACTGTGATTTTTTATCCCTCTTCATAGCAAATTCAACAATGACAATCTGAATCCAAAGGCGGTTTGTCATGGCAGAAATGATTCCTTTTTTGTTGGATTACTTTGCATAATGGAATCGATGCGATAGGGTCGGTAGTACAAACATGTACACACACGCACACGCACACACACACACACACACACACACTCTCAAACACACACACACATGCACTATTTTTTCAAATCCCTCGATACAGTCACATGGTGAAACTACTGGTGATCTCAAGGATCTAAAAAAATCGCCTATAGTACTGTGACATTTCAAATTTGTAAAAAAAAAGAAAACTCTTTATAAAATACTGATATTTGAAAATAATTGATAGAAATGATATTAATTTTGAAATCGGAAAAATGTGTATATACTCAGTGTTTAAAGCTGTAAATGTATTGAAAACACACACACACACACACACATATATATATTGTGTGTGTGTGTCGTATGAAAACAAGGAAATACTAGGTATGTTAATATCAATTTGACAATAAGGGCAAATTGCTGTATTTAGATTAGCTTTATTCCTCTAGCTTTTATTGCCTTTTGGCTATTTCAAATAAAAAAATATTGGAACGTCAATTAATGAAATAGCAACGTCTCACGATACCACAACGCATTAGCAGCAAACACCAAGTATTTTGAAATTTCGAATAAGCCCCAATTCTCAAATGGATCAATATAACCAAAATTAGGTGGCATTTTCAAAAGTCAGAGTGAGTTTTCAGATTCAATGTTCTTCAGCCGCATATATTTGAATTAGTTATGACCCATGGAAGTATTCATGGTTATATTTGGATTCAATTCAGAAAAGAACTGATCATATATATATATATATATATATATATATGTACATAATGTGTACTGCAGAGAGTGAGACAGACTCGGGACTAAAGTGTTTAGAGGTAAAGTTTATCATTCCTTAGATGTAAATTGTCCAGACTTGTTTCAGGATTCTTCCCATCTTCAGTGGTGTGTGCTGTGTGAGTATGTGTTAAAAGTTCCCATGTGGAATCAGAGTCCACAATCAGGAGCATTGCATTGTGAGTAAATTGTGTTGTAAAGGCTGCTGGAGGCCTCCTGCTGAGTGGGAGAATGTCGAGTTAAGTATCAGGTCTTTGGTTAAGCAGTAGCAGTTGGTCTTCGAGAGTGCAGAGTGTGTCAGGGTAGGGGTGAGTGATGTGGAGTTAGATTTTTTGGTATGTTAGGAATAGTGTAAATGGAGGGGTGGTGAGGTCAAGGAGCTACATAGGTTTCAACCTTATAAGTTATTGAAAATGCGTTGGCTATGATTTTGACAGGGGTTATAACTGGCTAAGATGAATTTTTCCATGGGTCTTGGTGACTGTGAAGCTTCCATTATTGAATGTATCTTAGATGTGGATGTGAGGATATTATTGGTAGGAGTTTTGTGTATTAAGGTTCTGCGTGATTTGGGTTGTTCAGTTTAGTGTTTAATTCATTAGGATATAGGGTTTTGAGTTTGTTGATCTACATATTTTCGTGACTCTCTAGAACTCTAGTTATGTCAATTGGAGTAGTTTTTTTCTACTTTTTCTATGATGGTAAAACTAGCGTCCGTGGAAAAATTGTGGTCAGGTGTGCGAAAGTGTAGTTCTACGGGAAGTGGGCTACGATTGTTATGTGACTTAATCCTATGTCTGTAATCGTTGAGTCTAATATTAAATTGCCACTCGGACTTGCCTATGTACTGTAACTTACATCTATTGCACTCTAGAAGGTATATAATGTTCTTACTGTGGCAGTTGGTATTGTGATATATGTGGTAACTCTCTTTTGTGGTAGTGCTTGTGAATGCGTTAGTGTGCTTGGGTGGTTGCAACATAGACTGTTTCTTATGTTTTATATATATATATATATATATATATATATATATATATATATATATATATATATATATTCTGCTTGGAAGTAACGATGCTGCTAGTGAAAATATCTCCGACCATCTGAAACAACTTTTTCACTTCTCAAGAAAAAAGAAATAGAAATTCGAATATCCCCGTGAAATTCAATGATGGGGATTACCTGTTCATTAAATATGAATAAGGACGCGTCCATGAAATGTTGGACACAAACAATAATTTTACAGCTTGCAGTCATTGATCATGTCCCAAAGTTTTTGTACAACATCACAAATGAACTCATCTGATTTACATCTAATTTACATATCATACTGGAGCTTTGTTTTAATTCTCATTTCTCTCTTTTCTTTTTATTTTGGTCTTTTTTTCCGTCATCCCAAATCTCTTTCCTCCTCTCTGCCTTTCGGTTTCTCTTTCACTTAATAACAATATTTTCTACCCTGTTGTTTTGTAAATTTAGAATTCTGATTTGCTGCTTCAATGTTCTTCCCTACGGCTCTATTTAATTGTTTCATTCTTCTCTCTGTATTTATCATTTTCCTTCTTTTCTTTCAGTATTTATTTATTTCATCCTTTTTTTCATTATTACTCCTCTCTATCAGTCTTTCAATACTTTTTTTTCTCCTCACTCCTTTGTTACTTCTTTCTTTAATTCTTCTCTCTCTTTTACTTCTTACTCTTTCGTTTTTATCTATTTCTCTGCTCTTCCACATTCAATGGCATCTGTTTTAATTTCCCTTTCCCCTCTCTGTCTCCTTCTGTCTATCTGTCTGTCTTTTTTTTTTCTTTCACACCCTTCCATCATTTTCATAACAAAAAATATTTTAGTCAGACAGCTTCCATGAACCAAATCCTCTAAGCTGTCGGTTCTCTTTTCTAGCCGCGTATAAAATTTATACTACAAGTTACTTTTTCACACTCCAAATAGCTGTGAAGTGAATGATTTTCAAGATTAGTTCAGAGCGCGTGGAAATCATCCCGACGTACAAAAGCACTTGGGGGATCTGCCAGAAGAACTTTACAGGGGTATATTCAGTCATTATTCTGTATCTGCACATTTTATGTGACATTACGACATCAAGCGTTAAAAATGGAAAGTAGCATCTTTTTATTCGTATTGAAAATTGATACTTGGATATGGACCAGATTGTGAATAAAATTGATTTAACCAATTCAATGTTTTGGGTCATATAAGTCTTATATCGATTGGCTGTTTGTTGTGATCTGGGGGGGGGGGGTGTATGTCTGTTACGGCGAATTAATGCCCAACAAAATGCCCTTGGGGATCTGTTCCCGTACCGTGCGTCGTGTTAGATTCTCAAATCAATGGTGGCTCCTAGCTCGATCAAACATTCTTTTAAATAATTTTACTTATTCTATCGATGACATGTAAATATTTTTCAAATATGAGTTACCAGAAAGAGGCATAATGAATACTTAACATAAAAAAAACTGAGAAAAATCAAGAGAAATATATCTAATGGTTTTTTGGGTTTGAATTTTCCAAATTTATTTGTTTTTTTGTTTTTTTCGTTTGCTTTCCTGTATGATGTCTTTGAAAAATATTCCCACCATTTTATCAACAGACGATGCTTCAATTGACACTTAACACAATCTTACTAACGCTTCTGCAATTTTTCCCTGCGTCATGATGAAAGCCATGTTCTCTGCGAAGTGTTTGATTATTTCATATCAGTTTTCGATTAGCATCAATTTTGTGGTCCCCTTTTTTTTTTACATCTTTTTGTGATGTGTTAAATCTTTTTGGCATCTTTTGGATTCTTTTTTTTTTCCATAATTTTTCAATTTTTTAAACATTTTTTCGACCTCTTCTTTGTATCCTTTCTTGCCTCTTATTACATCTTTTTTTACATCTTATTACATATCTTTTGTATCTTTTTGCATCCTTTTTACACTCGAAATTGAACACTCTGATATTGATAAGTTGGCACATCCTAGCATCGATTTCCCGAATATAATTTATCTCCAAGAAATAAATTGTGAACTCGATTTAACGAGAAAAAAAAGTCTTTGTTGTTTAGATGAAATGGGATTCTGAAAAAAGTTTCATCGGTGGTAATGCAATACATGGATAGTTTTGAATCGAAGAGAAAACGTGTTGGAGAGAAAGCAGGATAGAGGAGAGTAAAAGATAATTTTACTTGTTTGAATTGAAAAGAAATGCAGGTTGCTGTGATGTCTTATGGGCATGGGAAATGGAATCGGCGAACCAGCGTTCGTGTTTCAGCTGAGGCTGCTGGCACTAATCTTCTACGGACTGTTTTTAGCATAATTCTTTTTTTTTAACCCCCTAGGACGGTGGAGTGCGACGGGAAAGGATCGAAAAATTGAACACACCAAACCAACAAAAATGGTGAAAGACTCTTTCTTTGTTTGCTAGTTGTTTTTCTTTCATCATCACTCCTGACCCAACTGTTTTTATCTACTCTCCAAAAAATGTTCTTAAAAAGAGTTTATACCTATTTATTAATAAATGGTTTTCAATGCTTTTTTTCTCGGTATCTTAGTTGTTTTCCTGTAAATAACGCAAGTGACGTCATAATCGTAATTTTTTCTGGCCTTATATATTCTTCGATAGAATATTTTTCACACGACTTCAAAATTCATTCAGTAATTGACTGTAATTGGAAGTAATTATCATATTGAAAAACTCTTAATTTCCTCATTAAAACATAGCAAAACAATTCCTGTTATTACTATCAACAAGGTCAGAAATTATTTGGAAGTCCCAATTTCTAATTTCAAAGGTTACATTTCATTTATTGATGATTGACGGAAGATTTGCTCTATTTCAATTTGGCTTATCCATGAGGAGTGAAAAAGTCCTTCAAGACTAGTGCAATTAACAGATTAGCCCCCAAAAGGGGCTGACCCGGAAGTAAATATTCTTAGAGAGTACACAACATGCACTTTCACATAATTGAATAGTTTTTTAGAAACATCTTTTACAGTTATTTGAATTACACTGGTAAAATGAAAATATTTTCTTTGCAAACTGCACAGCTATCTAAAAATAGCCACCAGATAGGAGGAATACATATATTTTGAGTTATTCCATTGAAAAACGTGAACAAGTTATTTTTTTGCCAGAATAGTTGGACCTTGGTACCCTTATTGACCGTACTACGACTATCAGACAACAGAAAGCTGTCATTTTTTTCAGTTAAAATTCACTTAAATCAAAAACAGCAGTAAAAGAGTGTGTCCAAAAGATCACTGGGAAAGCTCTTACTACGTTAAAGGATAAACAATTTTCCAACCATGCTTTGGATGGTATTTATTTCAAGGTTCAACTCATACCATTGAGTGAGGATGTTTCGTCAAATAATGAATCACCGTTTTTCAGCCTCCCAATCATTACGTTTTGGTAGCCATTTTTTCTTCAATAACAAATGGTCAGATACTTTCCGTATAGTTTATAGGTTGGTCAAATTTAAAGCAAAAAAAGGAGATGATCTGATTAGACCAATATCAATACAAACCCCCAAGTGACTAATGTCTTTTGGTAGTATTGTTAATCAAACACCAACTGAAATCTTTTCTGTACGGTGGAATCAGACAGCAACGAAAACAACAACAACAAAAAATCAAAATACATGAATAAATAAAAATTAACGTTTCTCTTCGCATAAAAAGGAGCAGATTTTTGAATGTTCTGTCTACCTGCATTAGTTTGGCATGTACGTCTGATATATACCACAAGTTAGAGCAACTCAAAAATAGAAGAAACCTATATTGATGATCTTGGTGACAGGTATTGCTGACGGTCTTTAAAAGAAAAAAAGTTGAGTAAAAAGCATTCGGAGAGTGCATAACCCTGACAACATCGGCGTCACTAAATTTGGATAGAAATGACTCCATATAATGATCAAATCCTGGATCTGCCCACAATTTTAGAATTTCTCCCTTAGCAGCCCTCTGCTTTTTCGGCGATCTACAGAACTCGGGATAATTAATGCAGTGAGGAACCTCTGTCCACCAAAATTAGACTATTTGACTGACAAGTATAAAATGTTACTCAGTGTGGAATGTTCTTCGCGTGTCTATGCAAAGAAGCAATCATAATTCAAAAGATTGGTCAACGTAAGCAAACGTTGTATAATCAATGACGAGGCATTATTGATTGATAAGTTACATTAATACTCTCAATGCCTTTTACTGTCTTTTAATATTACGAAATTTGCAGGTTTAGCATTTCAATTTCAAATTAGAACCCTGGATTATTTCACAGGTGATATTTTATGATGCCATTATTAATTCTATATCCTGGTAAATTCAAAGGAGTTCAGAGTGTCATACCATAGCCCATTCTTAAGAGGTCATTGCAAACCCTTCGAGAATTTGTGTGGACAAACATGAGAAAATACGAAAATGCATGGAAAGAAACGAAAAATATCTCTTCCAATTGAAATAAGAATCATAAGCCCAAATGTATATCCACTTTTCTTTCGTCCATATCTATGATTTCAAATTCCAAAAGTATTTCAATGAAGCAGTGGAAGCATTACAAATTGTTGTTGTATTATAAATGGGGAAAGTGAGTTGAAGATTGTCCTAGCGAAAATCCGATCATCAAATGCAAGCAATGAATAAATTCAAAATAAAAAAAAATATCAAAAACCTCTTTTGTATGATGGTTCTTTTTGATGAGTAAGCTTTAAATCAGTATTCATGACATTCATAGATAAAGATTTTTTTGGAAATTGAAAATGCTGGCCGATTTTAATCTGAAGACAATTTTGGCAATTTCAGAGGGTATTAGCTTCATATGGCGACACTTTTCCTCACCCTACGTCCTACATTTCCAGAAAAAGCCTTCAAAATAAGTTGAGAACTTTTGAAGATATTTTGCTGACATGTAGCTACGGCAAAGAAAAGGTTGCTGTACAGAATCGAATGTGTCCGCCCCCCCAAACTAACCAATTATCAGTCAGAACCTATCTAATCCTTTCCAGGAATATCATTGAAAACCTTTTGGGGTATTTTTTGGACAGGTATACAAACACAAGGGGATACTCATAGTACCTTCATAAGTATTTGAAAAAAACCCAACCATTTTAATCATTATTATCGATCAAGTTTGGGAGTCAAAATCAAATGCATTATGTTAGAGGAACCAAATCAATATTAACACAGCATAGCATGCATTTTGTCATACTTGGTGGTTTTAATGCTGAATTTACGGGAAGTAATAGAATTAAATTGTTAAATGGAAAAATATAGTTTTTTTATGTATCTTTCTAAAATCCTTTTCAGAATTGATCAAGAAAATTGAAAAAGTGAACTCACATCGCTATATGTAAGTGTTGCCACACTACTGAGGCAATTTCAATTCCCCAGCTCAAAATCTGAAAAGGCCCTTGTAATCTAGAGAAATAAAGACACATTTTTTGATTGTTCAAATATTTAGGAGCAACATCCTTTTATCAATGATAATTCAAACGTTATTTTTGTTTTCAATTCAATATTTTTGAATACGTTATGGAAGTTTGTGTCATTTATAGTGACGTGTTATACGAATTGAAATGACCGTTCATCTGAATCTAAACTATGAAAATATGTCATTGATGGTCCAAATCATCCCGATCGCTGTCTGGTTTTGTTTTCATCTCATGCATGAAAAGAGCTCTGCCGAAATATGACGCCATTATGTCTGTTAGGAAAAAACAAAACGAAACTGAAATGCCATTTTTCATTATTATTAGGTAACTGGGGAATCTATTTATATAATAAACTGTGATTTCTTCTGTTTGTTTTTCAACAGTGGACTCTTCCATTCTTAAATAACCATTTTTGCTAAAGAGTTCTTTTATTTTTTGATATAACACCAGATGAAATTGATGAGACAAACTTTTATTTCATCCTCAGTAGCAACTTCTTCGTGTCAGTTGTTGAATGTAAACCTTCCCCGAGATTTGCTTGACCTCCCTTTTATGAATGTCGCAGAGTTAATACTTTCTGAAATTGTTTCATTCGTTACGCCATCTCACATACCGTCGGACACTATTTCGCACATTAACTCTAGGGATCGTTAAGTTCAGCAGTTTTCGGACATTCTTGCAACAGGACCAATAATTACCATTCGTGTTTTCTTGCGGACGCTATGAAATCTTACTCTTGTTGTGTGGTTATCTCCCCATCAAATCTTGACCATGATTCCCGTCTGTGCGCGTGGCATAGTTCTTAAACAGTCACCTGTATATTTGAGTTTCTATGATATGATACTTTTCCGAAAGAAATCTGCTGATACGGTGAATAGGAGATATTCTAAGAGCAACATTATTATCCCCAAGTTTGCGTAAATAAACAGATGAATCACATCCTGTAGGTTATTCGATCATTCATAGAGAGGCGTTGAACGAATTGGAATATATGTCTATCCGATTCTCAACACGAAGAATCTGTCACTTTTGGTCAAAATCATTTTAATCGCGGTCTCGTTTTGTTTTTCACCTCAAGAGGTGAAGAGAGTAGTATCTGAATCATACACATCTATGTCTATGATGACCAACAAATTTAACACCAACAGCAAACAAGACCTATTTAACGCCGTGAGAAAAGTCACTTTTCATTATCATCGGATAACTAGAGATCTATCTATATGACGAACAACATGACCTTTTCTGTTTATTTCTATCTCCGTAACAGTGGACACTTCCACTCGAAGGTTACACTTTATTTGATAAAAATATTTCTTACTCATTGATTGAATTGATTATTATTTTATTGTATTTTTTCGATAGTTGAGACATAAAGTATGTTGGGGAGGCCAAACAGTGAAATGAAAGAAGTTACAGAATATGTATTACATGGAAGCGAATCTTAACAAGGGAAAATCTCGTTTGGTTGGCCAGGCATTAAAAACTGTCACACGAGCATCGTCTTTAAGCAGCATGCTGTCTGTAATATAGTGGAAGGTGAAAAAAGTGGTGATCAATGAATAAATTACGTACTTTGCCTTCTGTTGGACAGTGAAAAAAAAACAGTGTGAAGACTACTGGAAACAAACTAGTGAACCGATTTAGCATATACACACTTTGTAACTTACTTTACGAATTGAACCCCCCACCCTCCACAAAAATATATCTACCGTATAAGATAATGCATTCATACAGATATAGCTGTCCACCCATGCAGTCGGACAGCTAGACTACCCTGAAACAGAATTATGTCCGTTTGGGTGACAGTTGTTGTTAAAGGTTTCAAATAGATAGCCAGCCAGCCAGCCAATGAGACAAAAACACTTGAAAACTTGAGGAACCTAAGATGATTGTTCCCAATAGGGTTTTAGTTAGAATAATGGAGACTCGGTGAATGTCTGTAGCAAAGACACTTAAAAAAAAACACAAGAAGATTTCGGAAAAAGAAGGTTTTGACAAATTTTCTATCGAAAGCGACGAATTCAGAAATTAGAAACAGTCAATTAAAATTGTCATCAAAACTGTAAAAGTACCAAAACCAATAAGATTCTTTCCAGTTTTCAAGTTATTCCAGCCACACCGCCAAAAACGTCGGTGAATTGACGTTATATATTGAGTGACTATTTTATTTCAGTCTTGCATCGACTTTTCTAATCTACTGATTCAATGCAGATAAGTTCTTTAATATAAAACGGAGACTTGAATTGACTTTGTTTTTCCAACGTATCAACAATAAGATCATCAGCAACATAAACAATTACCAAATTCAGGGGATAAGAATCTTCAGTTTGCCTGTCCCAATAAAATTAAACCAAACCAACATACGAAATTAATATTTCTTTAGAGCAATTTCATTATCAAGTGAATAGTGGGCAACCATCTTACCAACGGAACCATACAGTAAAATCTAATAAAATTCATGATAAACATTGTAAATGCTTTTTCAATTATGATGAATAGATGCATCTACACTAAGAATGCAGACATTGAAGGGAAATAAAATTGCACCACCTTTGAATAGTGTTTCAATTTACTCAGGATTAAACGTACAGATATTGTAACTTCATCACAGTTATCGATCAAATATTCAGATTAATACGTGCACAGGTTCTCAAATAAAGGGTGCATCAATAGTACACTGCCATCCCCTATATTGATAAACCATATATTATCCCCGGGGCCTGAACAGAGACCATACTCTACAGCTCATACTCAGAGGATGCACTTGTATGAGTTGCACAGCGTTGCAAGATAGCATAGATTTTTAATTTGAATATCCACTAACTCATTGGCATGAACATACTGTGCCCTGGTTGGAATTTGTATCGTCCTTCAGGGTGCTGCAATTTATTATATCCGGCAGTGTATATTTTCATAATTTCCAATGTATTTTATTTACAATACAACTGCAAACATCTTCAGTCGGGAAAAAAGTGGGAGCTGAGGTCGACCTTACAGCTGCCAGGATTGTTATTTTTATTTGAGGCAACTTCAGTAGGTGGAGTTTTGCTGAGATAAATCAATTAAAATCGATCTCACTCATCAGGAAAAGACATTTTGAACTCGACTATCGACAATTTGTATTGTCAGATTTAATTATTGATATGATCAAATTTTCAATATTTCCTTTCAAAAATAGTTTTTTTTTAGATTTTATCTAGAATCTAATTATTCTACGTGCAGTTCGTTGATATTGTAAAATTTCCAAGACATTATTTTTTTAGGATTATAGATAGATAGATAGATAGATAGATAGATAGATAGATAGATAGATAGATGGATACACCCTGCGTTCAATATACGTGGTTACCCGAAGATTTCACCTATATCATCAATAGAGCACAGAATTTCTAAAGAAAAATTCCGCTCAATCCTTGCTCAATATTAGCTGAACATTCCTTATCTGCTTCCTTTTGTGAAGCAGAATCGACTAATTTTAGATCCTACTGGGATTCCATCCTTAAGAGGAAAAAATTGTAGGAAAGAGATAGAAAGGCATTTTGATTTATTAATACGTAATCGAATAAGAAAATATGTTTGAAATTTGAAAACTCGATAATTTTCGCTTTCGAACAGGAATAATATATCCTAAAGTCCACTCATAAGAGACCGCCGACTAAAACTGTCAGCATCACCATTGTCGGATTAACTTTTTATTTTCAGTTTTCATGTTGGTCTGGCTGATTAGTTTGCCATGTACATATCACGCGTACAGGATGCACAAGTGGGTATACAGGTCTTAATTTTTTTCTTTTCAGGGCAAATATACCCAAAATGAGTAATTTAAACCTTGGTTTTCATTTATTATGAAAGTTGTTCCTAAGTTTGTACACCGCCCTGCGAAAAGCAAGTGAAGAAATTTATACAATTAACACCTTTTCTTCCAATTTTTTTTCAATCGTTTAACTGCAAGAAAACATTAAACTCCTTTTTTCCAAACTTTCAATAGATCACCCCTAAATATGGAATGCTGCCGAGAGACGTTAATTTCCATTTAGGAACTAACCAGACCTGTCCTTTTTTTTTTGTCAATGATATCAACAAGAGAATAATATCTACTTACTTGGGATTCGATTTAATGAAATCGATAATAGATGATGGATTCAGTCTCTATTGAAAGCGAAAGCAGGTATACAAGTATAAGTAACGTTATTTGTATTTTAAAAAGGATAAAATTGATCGATCCATGTGGCTTGTAATACTACGCACTCAGTTATCTCCCCAGTGTTGTAAATATGTGTAAACTGATAATCATTTACATTTTTGTCAACGTAGGGTAAAATTTATACAAAATTGGTCCCTCACATTATGTCCAGTAGCATTCATACTTGTTTATTTTGTTTAATTTACTTTTTTTTCCTAATGACCACATCCAAACAAAAAGCAAGAGAAGTGCTTTATTCAGTTTTTTAATTGATCACCCCCAAGAGAATCTGCGGCCAAAAGACGTTGGTCACATGTAGGTTTTATTTCCAGATAAACCAGAGCTGTTTGCCTGTCCCTTTTCCAATGAAAGGAATACTGAATGGAAATCGGTTATGTTAAAAAAAAATAGGTTTACTTAGGATGAATCAACAATATTGAGCTGGGTGAGGTATTTAAATAGATTGATCTTTGGCGAATAAACTTTAAAAACAAGCAAGTAATATGTGAACCGTTATTATTCACGTACATCGATTCTCAGCACTGAAATTGTCAAACAAAATTTACCACATGACCAAAAGGGTGAAAAAAATAAGGTGGAAGACTAAAGTCGAAAAAACTTTTTTTTTTTTTCAATGAGTCTTCGTTCTGCTCAGTGTTGTAACCTCCTCTCCCTCGGCTGATGACTACAAATTATGAAAATCTTTGTTTTAAGATTCTTCGTTAGCCATGTTGTTTTTTTTTACCAATATATGTTCCTTTGAAACTGATATCCACCACTGATGTTTATTTTTATTACATTTTTTGCATACCTTGGTTTGCATATAGGTGAGCAAGTAATATATGGGCTGTGATTTTTTACATACACCATACATTCTCTGGAATCGACAGGAGACTAAAGTGGATCAAATAAAAAAACAATCACAGCATGAACAATGTAGTAAGAAAAATCATAGAGAATAAAGCAGAAATATCTTCCTTAAATTAGCTGGAAAACAACAAGAAGAAAAATGGCTATTGAAACCTCTCCTGTTCCAAAGTGGTCACCACTTTAGCTGCAGGATTAGCAATTTTTCAGGGTCCCATCGGGTGTCAACATCAACGTGCTGGGTTTTACAACTGCGTTATACATATTGCAATGTGAGTTCATCGTTTCTAATGTCTTTTATTAATTTCGCACAAGATTTCAAAAAGATAGAAATTCAAAAGAGCTTGCTTGTTTTTCATTCAATAATTGAAAAAAATCCAGAAAGGTAATTTAAAAAAATGTAAAACCTGACAAATGTATGTCTTGTTTGGTTGATTGCAATTTTTGTTTCCTTTTGTAATGGTTCTGTTTTGAAATCACAATCTCAAGCGATGGATAGTGAAATGGGTGTTTGTTCGATTCCACATGACCGTCAGTGTATAAAAAATCATAATTCTTTAAATCAGATTAAAAGCTATCATCGTCCCTTTTGTGGCCCCAAGATGGAATTTATAAAAGCTGCAGAGGATTTATATCAATTCTTATTTCTTATGTTTTACGAAGTCAATATCAAAAAGTAATCAGCAGCAGGTGTGCTTAGTCACTCAATAGAAACTGTCACGTTACCAGCGTCTTTTGCAGCATACCATGTTGGGTGAGGGATGCTCAATTAAACAGAATTGGAAAAGGGGTGATCAATGGATAAATCACGCCCCTCGACTTTTATCAGAATGTGATATCTAAAAACAAGCGTGAATGTTGGAGAACATAAATGAAGGAAACAATTCAGCAGAAACTTACTTTAACAACTGACTTTCCCACAAAACCCCATGTGGCTGGGAATTTCAAAAATAATTTTTAACTCAATGAGAAATGGATGCTCAAATTTCAGCCCTCTAGCTCCATTGGATGGGTAAATTTCTAATACTTACACAAACTTCTAAAGAATACCATGACCTGCACATAATCTGTGCGTAATGTATAGACAATATTGGATTTGATACTAATTCCTCCTGATCCTGAGTACATTAAACAAAGGCTATTAATATAATTGTTAGAAACAACACCCATTAAGATATTTGAAAAAGATGATAGAAAGTATTTGGACATATATGAAAGCCCAATCTCAATTAAATAGCTATCCTAGTTCTTTTGTGGCCTAAAGATGGAAAATTTAAAAGATAATAATTGGAGGATTGGTATAAAGGAAAATAAAAAGCGCTTCCTTCGTTGAATTGCCTTCGTTTTGAGGATTTGCAAATTAATAACAGATAATAGAACACGAGTGAATAGAATATCAATTCAGTTGCTGACAAAGGTTTTTCTCTTACTTGTTCCAAAAAAATATGAATAATCAGAATTTAGAATAACTTTTTATTGCTTTGGGATTTTGAACTATGATTTCTTCCGTAGAAACTATAGATGCGCTAAGATTTTACCAACAAAATTGAAGTTCTTACGCTTTAGTTGTGTGACCACAGGAAAAATTTTGGGTAATCTTGTTTTAAAACCGAACACGATGTGTTTTTCCTTCCTGCTTGTATGTAAGAGAGTGGCCCTTTTTCTTTAGGTCCTTGAATTGCAAACGGTCAGGAAATGTTTTTTTTTATTTTTAAATTCTCTTGAATAATTCGTGTAGACACAAAGTTGGAACATCAGAATTTAGATTTTGTAGACAAGTTTTAGCGCATAGTTTTTGCATAGTTGAAATTCTGCATGAGACGTCCCAATGCTATAGAAAGTATTCTAAGTTTCTATCCTTCGCATTTTTTCGATACACATTAATCACTAGAGCAGCAAACATCTTGATTCTTTCATTTATTCCTTGTCACAGACAGCCAGGCCAGTGCAGGTAGGTGGGGGAGCGGACCTTTTGCTTAATGTAAATATTGGGCCTCTGCCAAGGATTTCAAGGATCACAACAATTGACTTTCCACATGACCACAAGTTGCTTATATCACTTGGAATACCCAGTTAGTAAACCATCAAATTATTGACTAGACTGGGCATTGCTTAACTAGTTTTAGTATGAAATGTGTTCAAATTGAACCGTACATCTAGCAGTATATATGCTTTATTTGGTCTTGGATCGGGTATTATCATCAGATAGAATTTCTGTCTCTATGTTAATGCCTTTCTTTTAAGTACTACTTTTTATTTTTCATTTTATTTTTGTTGTCGTTGATATGTCATTATCATTGCTAATTTTTTGTTATGTATCTTTCAGTCTTTGTGACAAAATTATCATTCTTTTCATGAATGGAATCCAAGGTTCCGTTGTTACTCATTTTCCTTCATTTTGGATTGTTAATTGTATTTGAAGTGCATCTTTCATCTTTCCTTTTATGTGATTTTCTTTAGAGTCTTAGGGTACAAGCACTGTGTTGCAACATAATAATGGGAGAACGGGTGTATCAAGTTGTAGTAGAAATTCTTGGACATTTGGAAAATTATTTCACTGCCCAGTGATATCGCAAATATCTGGCTCCAGTGCCAACCCCAGAGCCCACCTCACTCTTGAAGGGGCTGATGTCTTTTATCATCATTCGAGTGCGCCGGGGGTCCTGTTCAGATTTTCATGTTCAGGTATTTTTAAGCGTTAGAAACCTGAAAAGTGATATAGAGATTATCTTGAGTGAGAATGTAGGAATACTGATGTATGCCGGACATGACCTTACGTAGCCAATGAAAGCGTAGCATGTCGTCGAGGTGATTTTGAAAATCAGTTGTCCTTCTGATCTGCATTTAGACGCTCTCCTGATGCCGACAGGATTAGGAGATGGACGCAAAAAGGTGACTTGGCATAACTCCAGGTATTTGTTTTCCCCTTCCTCCATCTTTTAGAGGTCATCTCTAATGAGCATATTAAGACTTTTAGCCCACTTCCCCCATCCCCTTCCTTCCATGTTCTCTGACATTATCTATTTTTGAGTCACAACCATTGCATTCCGCTTATGACCAAAGATGTTAAAAGTTACGGCGTTTTAGTATTCTTTGTTCGTTTTTTCTTTCTTTACTTGAGTAAATATCTTCGAAACTAATACCCAGCGATGGCGTACATTTTATTCAAAAGTCTGTTGCATTCTTTGGTTTGCATATAAGTAATAACTATATATAGCAATCGCAGTTCAGTTTCAATTTACGTAAAATAAAAATGTAGTACGTTCACAGAAAAAGAAAAAAAACACAATATCAATTCATTATTACTGTGATATCAAGGATGCCATTGAAACAATCTATTCATGTACAAAAATTATGTTGGCATTCATGTTCTTTGAAATTTTGTGCACAACTGAAATTGTCATCAAAATGTTAACATCACTTTCAGTCTAGAGGGATGGTCACCAATCAATATATGTCTCACATGTACATGCCACAAAAAAAGAGATAGAATTTTGGATATTTACTGTCTAATGAAGCAAGCAAGATAGCTGGCCTCAACATGAACTCCGGCAAAACGAATTTTATTATTAACTCAGATGTTGAGGACAAAGACACAACCATCAAAATCGAAAATGTACAATTGGAGAAAATAAGCAAGTGCGCCTAACTAAGACAGCAAATCTCCATGAAGTTTCCTACAGGGCGGAAACATCGAAACTAACCGAGAGACTCTCCTTCAACTGAGAAACATATAACGCGCAAACGAGAGAATCATGCTTATGGGGAGATCATAAGATGGCACTGTAAATCTGTGAAAAGACAGGGGTCTGAGACGTCATGGAAAATGTTAGAAAACTCAAATGGCAATTAGCTGGATTTGTTACAAAAATAGCAGAAAAATGTTCTGTATCTTGTCTTACAACGAAGATCCCCAGAGATCAGGTGCAAAGCCGTGAACGACAGAGAATAAGATGGTGTGACGAGCTGGATAAATTCAAGAAGTACTGGCTCTGCAATGCCCATGACAGAGACGTCTAGCAAATCTAGGAGAAAGTCTATGTCCAACGACGGACGTTAAGAGACTGATGATGATGATGATAAGTAGCTTGATTCAGAAAATACATACCCAACCATTGACCATCCTCATTCAATGACAACTAAAACAAAAAGCAGATGTACATAAAATGCCACCCGGCGTAGCATCTATCGCCTTTGAGAAGGTTTCAACTCAGAGGAAACATCCAAAGTATTCGATGCTATCGTAAAACACGACATAGACCCTGAATATGTCAGAATCATACAACATATATACACAACAGATAATTTATTAAGCTGCATGAAGACTCTGAACCCTTCGGCTCGAAAATGGAGTGCAGAAAGGGATTCACCCAAACTCTTCCTGGCCTTTTCTTAGGTGATCTCCCAAAACTTAGACTGGGGAAACAAAGGGATAAAAAAAGACGGTGAATACCTTAGTTCTGTTGATGACATAATCTTTTTTGAAGAAAAAAAAATGACACGGCTTCCAAGTAATGGTTGACGAATAAATAGAGCAAGAAAATAGTTCTTCAAAGTTAATTCGAGCGGAACAAATCTCATGTACAACAAACAGGATGGGGAAAAAGATATCAAATCTGAAGTGTAAGCACAGACCTGAAAAAAATAAACCACAGCATATATCAAGAACAACGAATCTCCTTGAAACCCTCAAAAGAAGAAGATTCACTCTAGGATGACGATCCTGTAGCAGAGCAAGCCCAGCCCTTAAAAAGAAGAAAAAAGAAGATTAGTTTAAAAAAAAGATCTACAACCACTGCATTCTCTCAACAGTCACCTATGGAGCTGAAACAAGGAGGCTAACCAAAAGATTGGCCCTCAAACTGAGAAGCATGCCACGTGCAAAAAATAAAATCATGCGCAACATATCATTGAGAGATCACAAGACAGCAAAATACATCAGGGAAAAGTAGGATTCCGAAACATCATGAAATTCATTTAAAAAATCAAATGGCAATGGGCTAGTTACGTTGCAAGAATGTCAGATAACTGCTGGACATATGCGTAGCTATGACTGGCTAAATATAAGAAAGAGTGATGACAAGTTCGGAGAGTATTTGCTCTGTGACGCCCATGATAATGAGGTCAGGAAAATCTTGCTGACGTCTATGTCAAAAGACAGACATTGAAATGATGCTGCTGCTGTTGATGATGACAATGATGCTTTGAACAATCTTGCCAGCGTCTATCAAGTGAAATCACTCATTCGTTGATCACCTTATTCCAATCTTTTAATTGATCACCCAAAACACTGCAGGCTGCCAGGAAAAAATATCGGTGGCATGACGGTTTCTATTGGGTGACTGACCATACTGATTGTTCATAGCTTAACCGTTATTATTGTCTCCGTTGGACTTATGATCTTGGAATACAAGAAATGCATATATATGTAAGTAAAATATAGATATTTAATTTAAAAAGAGAATAAGTGAGTTTACATCAGAATGTAAATGCATTTAGTAACAGACAGTAAATACAGTTGTACCTCTTCAATGCAGCAACCTTGAAACATAGCTATTGCTGGGCAACAGAACATCCAGAAAACACACTTTCAGGTTTTAAAGAAATTAATTTTAGCGTTTTATCGATTTTTAGAGAATTGGCTTGTTTTATTTTCAAATTGCTGAATGGCAGAATCAATTCCCAGGTGAAGAAAAACATCTCCTATATTTAATGTGAATAGCAAAAGACTAATGTTTATAAATGTATTTCTATGTAGTATACCAATGACTGTCAAGGAAAAACGACAACAAATCGACATAAAAGCAAAGAGAATACTTGAAGAAAGGATTAAGGTGATGAAAGTCATCACAACAATATAGAAATAATCATGAGCTGCTATTGAAGATTCTATGAGAACAGCAAAATAATTGGGAACGAAAATGAATTTAGTTGCTATTCAGTTGTAGACAAATGTTGTTTTATTCTTATCAAATTTGTGGACATTATCGTGATCCAGTCTGTAGTTACTAGATCTACAAAAGCACTCATAGCCTAACCTGAAAAGCTGATAAATTCGGGGTTTATTTCGATTCTCTTGTGATGAAATGAAGAAAACTCATCTGAAGAGAGAGAGAGAGGGGTTTTAGGTACCCGAATTATTAGAGCGACTACATTTAATACTACCACATATTCGGCAGCAAACCATATCTCGCTTGAATGCTAGTTTCAACTTTGTAGGAAAGACATTCAGGATAGAGCCTCATTTTTGAGGAGACACGTAGGAAGTGATATTGAATGAACCAAGAAGCAAGTTCTTCGTTAAGTTGGAGATCATGAACTGAATTAAGGATCAGTTAATCAGAAGTTATTATATTGGCGTGTGCAACCAGGAAATAAAGTCACAAAATAAAAGGCCCAAGACTATACCGAATTGAATCAGCCCATACAGAAACCAGTCATGGCAGCACAATTAGTTTTGAGGGAAGAATAGATATAAGCCTGTCTCCAATGGAATATATCTTTGAGTATCATGCATTATATAGGAAGAGTCTGAAAAATATGAATGATTGATATATATGCAATTTTTATTTTGTATTACAAAAAGGAATACACACGATTAGAATTTAGAATAACTCCCTTCTGCATTGTGATTTTGAACTGAAATTTCAACCAAAGACAGTACAGAAGCGCTTGAGTTTGACCCCCAAAATTGAGTGTAAGGTTCAGCTGTGGCCAGTCAAACTATTTGAAAAAGGTTGGTTCCATCTGGAAAGATAGCAGAGCCTGTTGAGTACATATCATCCACAAGTGAAAATCAAACGACACATTCTCTGACCGTTTACGAAGTTGAGTCAAAAAGTAGAAAATTGATTATTTTTCAAGTGTGCAACGACAAACAAGCTGGGAGATCCATCTGAATTTCAGGTTGAGACCGACCTTTTCTGAGTCGCCCTTGTGGTCATGCTGCCTTTTTGAATAAAAGTTTTGGTGCATCATTCTACAGTTCGAATTTCAGTTATTCCGAATTCTCATTTTGCATGATTTCCAGAACATCCAATATAATACTAAATCCAAAGAATGTGCCGGTGTAACATGAAACTCAAGTGGACACAATGCACGAGTAGAAGAATGACGAGTAAGCGTACCAAGAGAAAGTGAAGCCGATACTTCTCCGTTTACAACGACTGGTATTGAAATAGGAAAAGGACTGCTTAGTCACACAATAGAAACTGTCTCGTGACCAATGTATTTTTGTGTAAAGCAGTGTTGGGGGGGATAAATCAAAACAATGGAAAAGATGCGATCGATGAATGAATTACGTGTCTCACGGTTTGTTAGGCCACGAAACAATACTTAGACCTGGAATTAATTTAGCGAGAACTCTCTAAATCAACCAATAAAAACCTTTGGAGAACTGTTTTTTTTTCTCTTAACACACCAAGGGATAAATATCTAAATTATCAAACGTCTAGCCTCATTGATGTAGGCTATACCGATTCACACACACACACACACACACACACACACACACACACACACACACACACATACATATATATATATATATATATATATATATATATATATATATATATATATTGAATAGGAGACTCAATCTCAATCGCTCAGCTTAGGGTGCACTTACTTAGCTGTTGAGTGCACAGTGAATTTGCAGCAATTAAGAGTTTTCCACACTCTTTGCTGATAACCGGAACCAACATCAATCTTCGATTGAAGCAGATACACCAACCATTACACCATCAAGCAGAGGAATAAGTTGATAGCTAACTGTCCGGATAAATGAACAACTCGAAAAATGAAGACACCCTAGTCAGCAGCATTAAATCATGATTGTGATTAGTCATCCCTCCGAATTGGAGTCATTGAAATGCATCACAGGAATGCATTAATTATTTATTCAGGCTTGATTTTCTAATTAATTTTAGAGATTAAATTCCGGTCTTTTATAAGAGACCGTCAACCAAAACTCAGACCAAAACTGCCAACATAAGTTTCTCAAGTTTTTAAGTTGGTCTGGCTGGCTATGTTTGTATGTACGTGTCACATGCACTATTTTTCAATACCCCAAATAGTTGTTTTTTTTTGTGTTGAATTCAATTTATGATGAAAATGCTAAATTGTTCAAGGGTTTACGCGATTATCTTCTAGCCTTTCTTGTTGGATTTTAATATCAGTATTTCTTTCCAACATCGTGTTTAATCTGCCTTTTTCATTTATTAACTGCAAAACCGTAAGAATATGAACTAAGTGTTTTTGTGGTTACAAATAATTGAATGTCAGTACACCCGAATATCCTTCGAACCAGTTCTTCTTATTGTTATCCTTGCAGTGAATATTGTGGTAGTTCCAAGTCACTTAGTTGGAATGCTCACCTAAATGGTTGCTTAGTGTAGTCTCGAGTGGTATTCAATGTTACCTTGTTCTGTTTCTCCATGCTAAAATAAAGGAAAATCACCTACTTGACCCCATACAATTTTTGAATACAAATTGTAAATAGATTTACAACTTATCATAATGTTTTGTGTCCTCAACAGCCCCTAGCTCTAACTTTTAAAACTAAAAAGTGCTATCTACGTTCCTGAAAAAGCTCCGTAATAAAGACCTAATGGTAATACAAAGGCTGGTACATACTATGTGCAATGGAATGGTCCATAATAGAAAACTTCATAAAATTCATGAAAGCATTTCGTCGTAGTAGGAGAAACTCTCTACGCCAAAATTTCAATCATTTCCTGTACGTACAGACACTGCGCGCATTGTTTACAGTGATTGAATAAAATATGGCTGTCTCCACGTCACGTGACTCATCCTTAAAATTCCACCCGTTAGCTGTTTTGCACAGATAGTCTATGGCGTGATTTTCATTTTTTTTTTCTTTGTAAAAGATATTCGTTTAATTGCAAAATGTGACTGTATCCTATCCGGTGCTAGTCCATATTAGACGCAGTGACGGCACAAAACTTTTTTTTCCTAAATTTTCATCACAAACTTTTTTCTCTCAAGCCATAGATTGCGTTTATTATCCGCTTTGTGACGGATGAATTTGGACATTATCACATTTTTTTATTGTTTGATGCAGCGTTTTACTTTTTGGTGTCGAAATTGATGGGGAATTTTTTTTCTCTTCCAGGGGTTGAGATCAAGAGGAAACGTTCATTTTATCTTAAGGATCAAAATCAGGTGGGATTTTTTTTCATTTTTCGTGGTCCTAAATGTATGTATGTGTGCGTTGGGGGTCACTTTTACAGTTTGTCATATTTTTTTTCACTTTTTGGGGTTGAATTTCTTTTATTATTTTATGGGGTCTAAGCCGAGGAGAAAGAGCCTTATTTTCCATTTTCAAGATTCTGAATCAAAAGGTATTTTTCTTTTAGGGTGTAAATTAAGATTGGTTTTCTTTTCACTTTTAGAGGTCGAAATTGAGGGGATTTTTCTTCCACTATCCCTGGTCAAAATCCAAAGAAATTCTGCAGTCAGGGTCTACATCAACGAGGGAGAAAGTGAGAGGGAACGATTTTTAGGGTCATCATCGAATGCTTCTTTATTCTCCTTTGGTTGTCTCAGTCGACGAGGGTATATTTTCACTTTTAGGGACCGATCAACAGTTACGTTTTTTCACTTTAAGGTGTTGAAATTGAAGAAAAGTTCTTCATTTCAAGAGGTTGAATTCCAAAACACTTTTTGTGCGTAGTTTGAGGTTTCAAAATCGAGAACCCATAATTGTTTCCCTTCTTCGGAGTTATAACTGAAAGGGAAAGTGTATTTCGTTTTTGAGGCGTCGAAATCCTAGAGCTTTTGAAAAGTAAAATTTTTTTTCTCACTTTTAGTGCTGTAAGTCAAGAAGTGATATTTTTCATTTTCAAAGTTTAAAATCTCGGTTGACCTTTTTTCCATTTGGGGTGGATTTTTTCCACCTTCCCGAATCTCCATCAAGGAGGGTTTTTGCTTTTACCTTCAGGCATCAAAGGAATCTAGGGGCCAGACTTTGGAGCATTTTCTCAATTTTGCAGGGCGAAATAGAAGGGAAACTACCATTTTTTATTTTTATGGATCTAATTCGAGAAGGAAGATTAGTTTCAATTTTATAGGTCAAAAATGGAAGAATATTCTTTTTCATATTTCAGCGCTCAAAATCTAGGGAGAAATATGTTTTTCAGTTTAAACTGATTTCTCAAAATCACAATAGGTGATGAAAATTGATTTTCCACCTGTGGGAATCTAAATGAAAGGGGATTTTTTCAATTTTTAGGGATCAAAATTAAGGATCAATTTCACTTTCAGGAATCGAATTGAGAGGTAATTTCTGTAACTTTTCAGAGTTGAAATCGAAAGGAATTTTTGGTGAAAAATTGAGAGGAAGGTTTTTTCCAATTCTATTTTTTCGTCAAAATCGGAGAGAGATTTTTCCCTTTTAAGGATCGAAATTCCAAGTGACCAACTGGCTATTTATGTATGTTTAGCACACACTGGTCGTATTAGTGGAACTAAAGGGCTGAAAATGTACACATTCACTCCTCATCATAAAAAACAAAACAAAACACGTTGAGCTAACCCCGTCTCGTTGATTTATCCCCCTTACCTAATATGTTTTCCAGTGAGATGTTCAATGGAGTTTTCTTTTAAATTCAGACAGTCTTTAGCGATCTCTACCCCCCCCCAATCATTGATCACCTCTTTTTTCTGCAATTTTTTTCATCAATCCCAACACAAATTGCTGCTGAAAGACTTAGTGTGCGTGACAGTTTCTATTGAGTGACTAATTCAGACGAATTTCGCTTTCGTTTTTCCACTGATAGACTAAGAAAAAGGTCACTGTTAATCTTTTTTGAGATGAAGCATTAAAAACCCTTATTATTTTGACTGATATTTCCTTTCGTCGTAAAAAGTTGCAATCTATGGATGAATGGGAAAATTGATTTCATATTGAACCACTGAGTTCTTGGAGCTCTGGCAGTTAAGAAAAGTTTAGCTTTTAATTGACATCCTTTTTTAACAAAGGGCGATCCACACTGCTATAATTCGTCAGTATGAGTTGTATTGATAACAACTGACCAAGTTAGAAGAAAGGGTCAGAAGCAAAGATAATTTTGTTTGAACCCCCAAATCTGTAGAATTCATGCAAAGTCATTAGAAAAAAATGACCAAGATAAAATACATATGGAGTCTATGACACCTGCGCAGAGAAATGAGGTGAGAACTAATTCTGTTCAAAGGGAAATTATTTCTTATCTGTTGAGTGATTTGAGTAGAATATGAATACACACACACACACACACACACACACACATACATATATATGCACATCCACACACACTTATATATATATATATATATATATATATATATATATATATATATATATATATATATATATATATATATATATATATGCACATATACATTCACACGAAAGTACACACAAACACACACACGCCCACACACATATATATATCAACATGGAATGATTAAAAAAATATAAGAATCTGCAGACAAGATCTTTTTAAATATTCAGCTTTCATATTTCATATCAATACACACACCTACTCGTATATGTAGTCTAGAAAGATTCGCAGTTTTGAATGCTAAACCCCCTTTCTTCTCCCTATAAGGTCTTTTCTTCTTTCTCTCTCTCGTTTTATCTCTGTCTCTGTCCGTCTGTCCGTCCATCTCTCTCTCTCTCTCTCTCTCTACATATATATATATATATATATATATATATATATATATATATATATATATATATATATATATATATATATATATATATATATATATATATATATATATATATATATATTTATTGCTTGATGGCTACTCTATTGGCCAAAGCTTTGATTTCTGCTGCTTCGCTTTCTTTAATTGTTTATTCTATTTATGTGGACTAAGTCAAATGATACATTCAGCATGTAATAACTGGATATCATTCCGAATCGAGTTTCAATATGATATAACGTAATTTATAATCATTTCTCATGGATCATATACACAATCCTCAATCTTTCTCTTTCTGTGCCTCTCTCTCTTTCTCTCTCCCCCTCTCCCTCTCTAGATATATATATGCTATAAATTTGGAGCAAACTTCCCAACACTCTTTCGTTTTATTTCATATGATAGATATTTTGAGATTTTTTAAAAATTCCAATTTAAGGGAAATGATGAAATCTAATAATGCTTCACTCTGTTTATCAACATTTTTCATCAAATTATTTGAAAAACAAAGTAGGATTTTGGATTATATATATATATATATATATATATATATATATATATATATATATATGAGTGTGTGTGTGGGGGGTGTGCATGTATATGTGAGTGTGTGTACGTGTGTGTGTATGATTTTGAGTATGTCGGTAGGGTATGTATGTAAATTTTAATACTACTAAGGAACCGTCAACAAAACTGGTCCACTTTTTTCTTAGTTTTTTGGTGGCACTCGTTGCCTGCTGTCTATTTATCCATATATCTATCTATCTATCCATCTATCTATCTATCTATCTATCTATCTATGTTCCATGCGTATTGCCACACCAACGATAATCGTGGTTTACATTAGTCCATCGAAGATATAATGAAATATAGTTGCTTGGTTGGAGACGAAATTTCTCTTTCATTATTACTAAATTACATATTCCATTTCGCTTCACTTATTAGAAGTTCTTGTGAATGGGGTTCGCAAAACAAGCTGACCTCAGTAAATCAATCATCAGTTTTTGCCTACATGATGTCACTGGTTTCTTGGTGAAGTCATCACCATTATTGTCACATGCAAAAGTCAAAACTCAGATAGTGGATGGACGTAATTTGTCATTTCTATAGTATCAAGCAGAGTAACCCGAGTGACTCATCGTTTAGGAAGTGATTTTCGTCACTGTGTTGTTCGCAGTATTAATTCTGATACGAAAATCTCAGAACGGGAAGGCTGTTGTTTGAGCATTTTCTTTTGATTGGCTGTTCTGTTTGTGATATCCTAGTTGAGTTTGAAACTGAGACATCTGATGTTATACCCTCATGCTAACACCAGGAAGACTATAGACCAGCGCAACCAGCAAAAGATCAAAGTAAACCGTGTTCGTCGATTTAGCACGAATACACACACCTCCCCAACGAGTAAGGAAAATGTCCCTTGTTTACCGAATGGGTCCCCATTGGAGGCAAGGGACAATATACAATAAAACCTTGTTCCAAAGTGGTCCTTTTGTTTGTGTCTAGCAGCATCCACGCTTTTTTTATCAAAAAGTTTCATGTCTAATGATCACAAAAGGACAAGATAACAAACTTATCCATTGGTAACCACCTCTGCCAATTCTTTCATTGATCATCCTATCGATGGACCAACCAGGCCGGTTTTTTTAGTCTTAGATTTATGAATCAAAACTATACTCAGTATTTTTATCATGGTTCCTCAATTTACGAGATAAAAATCACCATATATGAGCGACAATGATTAATATTCTCCTTTGAAATGCTAGCGTAACGTTCTTCCTGATTATGATGATAATACTCTACAGTTGTTGTTGATTTTCTGTTGGAAGAGTTACCAAACTTATTCATACTGTCGCACTGTTAACACATTTCTTTTAGGTCTTGCATTTTATTCATAAGTGCCAATCCTAACCATCAGCCCAGAAACCAAATTTATTTCATCACTGAGCAAAGATGAAACTACTAGTTTGTTCTATAGTCAAGGATATGGAGAAAGCTTCCTCCTCGGCAGTATAATGAATTACTTTGATTTCCACGACGAATAAATATGAATATACGTAATCCCAGCCCGGTTGCGTACGTACAAAACATTAAGCTCGGGAATGTTATCATAGTATGTCGGTGAGCGTCCTCTGAATGTCAGGAAACAGTGAGAAGGGGATGGAGGGAGTGAAGGGAGAGGGAAATAAAGAGAGAGAAATAAATTAAAAGAAAAGGATAAACTAGGAGAAAAGAAAAATGAAGAGAAATAGAGAAGGGGAATATAAAAAGAGAGTGAGAGAAGTGAAATAGAGGGAGATGTAAAGAAAAGCTATTAACTCTTTTACTTATGATTTGATACTTGCTTTCTTTCTGTTCATCTTAAGTATATTTCTTTTTAATTCTTCTTTTCTCTTCTCAGTCCTCCGTGCACAGTGAAATCTTAACATTTCTTGCACACACACCTGTCAATGAGTAAGAAAATCATTTTTATAAAATTCGGGTTTTGGGTAGAAATACTAGCGTTCAGAGTGTGTTTTCCCCCGAAGCATCCTGTCTTTATTCCTGTTGACTTCTTGCAGAGTATAAGGCCGTAACTAATCCACACCAGCGAACTTTTTTCTAGGCACTTGCCTTTGCCTGTCTCGATTGGTCATTTTCTGAATCAAATCGACTGGGAAAATCGACTCCTGATTACCAAGAACCATACCCTAGTTTCCGTAGGTGTTCAACAAAAACGGGTCGTGAAAACTGATGAGGGAGAATCTTCTCAGCCAGGGTCTCATCGATTTGATCGATGGGGTGATGCTGCTGCAGTTCAAGTAGCAAATTGGTTTAACGGGCTCGAGTTGCCTATCCAACATCATCTTTTAAGTGGGTATGCATCCCCAGGGTCTGAAGGAAAATCTGGGTGTAAAAGCTGGTTCATCCTCGAAAGAGGGTCTAAATCAAAATACGGGTGAAACCATTGAGAAACTATTGAAACAGTGGAAGCAATTTTCGAAAATCAACGAAAAATGCTTTCTTTTGACATGATAAGGAGTAAAAGTTGAGATTTATAGCATACATTCCATTAGTCAATGAACAAAACTTTTATATCAGCATATACGTACCCATCAACTTATTCTCCTTTAAGGTCCCCTTGAAAAGGCCAAATCCCCCCCCCCCATCCCATGATGAAGCCTTAGGTGGTGCAAGCAGGACAGACATAGTACCCTAACTAGATACGTTCAAAGTTTGATATATATATATATACACATATATATTTGCACATTTAGGAATAGATACGTGATATGTAGCTTTGTAACATAGGTGCACGTGTATGAACATACACATACACTAATACAAATGCAGCGAAATTATTTAAAAAGAAAAAATGGATCTTTCAAGATTCAAAAAGTCCGTATCTGAGTTGTTTCTGTACGTGAGAGTAAGTTATTGAGGGGGAGGGATGGGATAAATTGATTAGTGCAGGGTGACTACAAATTAATTTTACCCTTTCCTCCTTCCAAAACTCAATTGTTGCCTCCTTAACAAACGTTGCAACGAGGAAAATTATATTTTTGCTGTGAAATTTGAAAGCTTTTTCAATTTCATCAAAAGTAAATGAGATGCTTTAAAACCTAGCCTTTATCTCCGGTGATCTGGTTATTTAAATATTTGCACTCCTCTCAAGCTTGATAGCCGCTTATATCTGCTGATATCAATAGACAGAAGCAACCATTCACAATACTATCTTCTCTTGTGATATCCGTTGATACCCTCTTTTTGTCGCTTAGTTCGTCGTCTTTCCCCTCAGTTTAACCCTTTTACAACTAACTGCCAACTGTTTAAGACATTTCCATTCCAGAATTTTTAAATTTGTTTGGACTTAAAATCAATACATGAAACTGACTTATTCTTCCGAAGATTTTATAGAAATTCCCTGGCCTAAATGAAGTTGTGTGATTCCCCAAACTATGTATTGCAGGACACTATGTCTCAAAGCATGGGTCCCCAGAGATCATATGCAGAATTATGGGCAACAGAGAGTAATATGGCGTGACACGATAAAAAAAAATTCTGTAAATACTGGCTTTGCAACGCTCATGATAGAGAGTTGTAGCAGATTTTAGGGAAGGTTTATGTCCAAAGACGGACGCTAAAATACTAACAATGATGATGATGATAACTAAATTGTCATGTATTACTACATTTGACTTTTGTAAAAAATAGCAAACCACTTCAACAGAGCAATCACCTTAAAAGTAAGTAAGTTGGCATTCGTATTGTTCTGTCACTAATAAACTCAAATGTCAATTACGTATTGATAAAATTGAAAATGCATTCACATTTTCTATTTTATAGAATCTCTTCTTCTCATTTGACACTCAAACGACCGATGTCAGTGAGAACTCAGATTTGACCGATAAACAATGTCAGGATATCTTTAAAAATTGAAATAAAGATCTCCCATAAAAATACCTTGCAACATTTTTGCTTTTACTTTCACAGGTTAGTTATTCTTGAAATATTTGATTATATTGTCAACAAATGTCAGCTTCAGCGGACAAGAGGGATCTCGTGACAAGGTCGGATGTCGATGACGGGGGCTTTCAGAAACCTTAGAAAACTCAAAACAAAATGGCCAACGGTCAAATTCGAAAAAAATACGAACAGCGTATGTGTATCATTGCAATAAACCAGAACTGTGTTCACTTTTCCCATGTCAAGAGGAATTTCAAGATTTGAGGCATTGAAATGGCACATTGTGACTTTTTTCTTGCGGTATGATTTATTTATTCTTGTTGTTCTGCATTATTTTCTACGTCATAAATAGTCATTACACGTATAATGTTTATTATTTATCCCACTGAATAATGCTAAAAGTGAAAGATTCACGACTAAATTTGCATTTTCCATGAATTCAATGTACATAATGATATCATTTATTATACAGTTTTTGAGCCCTTCATTGTGATGATAAAAACTAACAGATTCCTAATTTGATAACAACTGAGGGTATGATTCAGCTTTAACATCTGATAACCTTAACAAAAAATATTCAGAGAATACTACAGTATGGAAAGAAAATTCTTATGTTTTTATATATTGCGATTTCGAGATATTCGTAGAGAGTTATTTCCTACGTAAATCGCCAATTGCCATTTTTGTTGTTTTGAGTCTATTTTTGGCTCTTCGCAAGTTTGTAAATACCGAACTTTAATTACATTACATCTCTTCTTTCCTTCCTTCCTATAATGATATCAACCAACAGTTTAGATCAGTTTCAAAGTTGGAATGCAAATGACGACATGATGCACAACAAAGAATTTTTAGCGAGCATTACCTGAGTGCAAATGGTTTAGCTTCTTTGTTTAATGGGTTTAGGATGGAAAACCTGGATACTAATAATAAACCTCGAAGTAGGCTTAGACCTGTTCTTAATAATGTAATATAAGCAACAGCCATGATCAATCAACCAAAAGTTCAACCACGTATCAACCTTCAGTGGTAGTAGTTGTAGCATATGTTGCTTAACAGAAGGCAAAAGTCACAGCTAATAGATCCCGTTGTCGTAAAAACCTGTTTGATTTCTTCAAGAAAATCAATTTTAATCATCTTAGTCAATACTAAAAAAAAAAGGTTTTGTCAATTTTCTTATGTAATTAGGATGTATTTCTGAGTGATTGTATTTATAACAAGTGAAAAACTGATACCCAAAATATATAATTCCGACATAATCGAAAAGATTAAAAGGAATATCATAGGAGTTGGATCATATACAATTGAGAAAATCGAGGTTAAAGTTTTAATAACCCCAAAATCTCATACATGATATCAATTTATTGATTTTACATTCGACAAAAATCGCTTACAATATTCATATATCATAAAAGATTCATATGATACCATCGTCATAATCATCATCATCATTACCATCAGTCTTTCAGTGTCTGCAGAGCCAATACTTTCCGAATTTGTCTAGTCTGTCATGCCATCTTATACTTTGCCAACCACAGTTTTGCATATGATCTCTTTTGGGATCCACATTTTGAGTTGTGATGTCCATCAGTTGTCTTACGTTCTTGCCACCTACACTAGACCATTAGCATTTGAGGTTTCTAATCGATTCTATGGTATCTCTGACTCCTGTGTTTTTCTTTATTATAATGTGCTGTGCTGTGATATCTCCATGTGATGTTCAGCATGATTCTCCCATGTTCACGTTGCATGGTTCTCAGTTTGAGGGCCAAACTCTGGGTTAGTTACATGTCTCAACTCCATAGGTGACTATCGGAGGGATGCTTTGGGTGTAAATCATTCTTTTTAAGACTGATGGGATTATCTTGTTTTCAAAGGTTGAGCTTATTCTAAAGAAAGTTTGCCATCTCGGGAGATTTTCTTAGATTTCTTCTTCTGGGGATTTCATGGACATTCGTTGTCTTGCCAATGTATTGCTGAATGTCATACCTTATATATAAAAGGCACCATAAAAGGTGACATTTCTAACCTGATTTTTGAAATTCATAACTACAACTGATTTGATATCTGGTCATAACTATTATGTAACATTTGAGCCACGCTGTAATGCAATCACCTCAAAAATAAACAAGTCGGCGTTTGTCTTACTCTTTCACTAAAAAACGCAAATGTCAACTACCAATTGATTAAAATTAAAAATCTATACGGCTTTCTTACTTAATAGAGTCTCTTGACCTTATATGACATTTGAACATGTCAGCTTGAGTAATGACTGATTATGAATGCTTGGTTAACTTTTTTTCAAATTTAAATAAAAAAGATCCGATGAAAACATGATTTCACACATTTTTGTTTTTACATTGTTGCATCTATAATTGTTAAAAGATGTTTAGATTATCACGTCAGCTAATATCTGCTTTAATGGACAAGTGGATCGTGACAATGTCAGTTACCGATGATAGAGGCTTTCAGAAACGTCAGAAAACTCCGCCTACACAACGCAGAATAGCCGACGGTCATATTCGAAAAGATGTTGATGGCGCATGCGTATAACAGACACAAATTAGAACAACATTGTCCATCCGCCATGTTGAGTGGAATTTCAACATTTGAGACGATAAAAGGAATGAAAAGGCCTAAAAGTTATCATCAAATATCACAATATTGCTGAAGGGAGGGGGGATATTTAGTATTTCAATCGTAGATTCAATGTAAAAAGAGATATACTGCACCGATATCTAATGTTATCGAGCTCCTTAAAAATAATATCAGCCCCAAGAATGATTTTTTCAACTAATTTTCAAGCACGAATTCAAAAAGTTTATGATGCTATTCAAGCTGCTGATAACGTTAGCAAAATATTTCCAGTGAATACTGCTACCTGTTCAGCCTTCGCTCAATAGGTTTTAGCTTAAAAATATGGATACCAATAATAGTCGTCGAAGGAGGCTAAAACCCGTTCTCGATGATTGAATTTTATCAACGCCAGTGATCAACGGCCAACTTATAGTTTAGAAATTCAAAAGTAACTATATAGCGTCATCCAAAGACCATACGTGAGGTGTTTAAACCTCACGTATTCCCTGGGGAAAAAATTCACACGCGTTCTGAATAAATTTTCAATGACAGTTCCTCGGCCTACACCTCAAGTTGTAAGTGTATAAGCTCAGAGATTAAAATTGAGATATCAAGTTTTGCAGCATGTTTCGCCTTAAAAGTTTTGATATTTTCACACATTTTGAACTTTAAAAAGTTTATTGGTTCAGATGTTGCTTATGTCATCCTGCATCTTACTCAAGAACAAGAACCATAAGTTCAATTATGTGTCCACCATCAGCGGTAGTTTTTGCAGTGAAGACAAGAGAAAGCCATTAGTGTTTCTTTGAGTCAATCGATTCTCATACCTGTGAAATATATCGATATGGTATTATCCCCAAAATATTATTTTCAAGTCGACATTTAGCGGCCATTTTGGCTTTGAAAAAAAAAAAATCTATTATGACATCGTAGCAGTTTGTTTTATAATGTCACATTCACTGCTAATAACATCACACCTTTTCCTTCCTTCCTTTGTATATAACGTGACTTGGGTTTAGTGACTGACTGGAAAGTATCCAATAGAAATGTGTGGTCATATATGGAAATGAAATTTCATAAGAAAACTAGTGCCCTTACGCCGGCTACTTCTTCAGCTGTCCCTGCCAAGGCTCCTAATATTCGTATTTCGAAGAATAAATTGTTTTTTTTTGTTCAGTTAATGAAGCAGGAATACAAAAATGTTAGGAATGAAATTAGGTCCATTGAAACATACTGCGACGTGAAATTTACAAAATTAGCTTTGCCTCGCAAAGATATTTCTAGAAATAAAGATGATTAGACGAAAAAAAAAAACAACAAAAAAAAAAACGAACACATTTCTAAAAGTACTGGTATTTTCTCCTAAATTAGTTTTCCATAAAAAAAAAAAATAATAACTACACATAATTTTGTGTGTAACGGAATTTTCAGATAAATTGGTTATCGCTTGGTAGGAATCATTTTGTAGACGTTGTAGAACTCTTTTCAGCAATAAATCGAATCGGTGCCAATGAACAATTAAATTCTTATAACCGTGTGCTCACCACCTATAATTTTGATGATAATAAAATATGACTGATTAGTTACTCAACAGAAACTGTCATTCGCCCAACGAATTTTGGCAGCATGCAGTTGTAGGGTTGATCAACTAAAAATTCGAAAGATGAATAATCAATAAAAGATTTACTCCTCTCGCCTTTGGTTGATCGTTTATCATAAAAATCAAGCCAGCACTAACTACAAAGCAATCTACCTTAACCCCACATATAAAAAAACACATTGCAAATTGTCCTCCACCCAATTAAAAAAGAATTATTTGAGGGGGAAATATTCATAAAACAAAAATCTGTATACATACTAAGGAGTTTATGTTTATATTTCCAGCTTTCTCAATGTCCAGTGGTACATTCTGTACACGTGATATATATATATATATATATATATATATATATATATATATATATATATGCATCGTCAGACAGCCTTCACCTGCTCCTTCCAAATACATGAAGCAGAGTGAAGAAATATTGATTATGGCTGCCACGAGCTGCAACGAAACTACCAACATGATGACAAGAGAATCAGGAAAAACAGAAGAAGAATCAAAAAGTAGGTAGGAATACGAACATACGGGTTTTCCAGAACTCAAACCCGGAACAAGTAGATGCTACAACAAAAAACTGCATCCATCGCTGGGAAACGCACCATACACGACTGAATAAACAGAGTTTGAGATATAGACCAAGTGTCCAAGACAGGAAAATCATAAACAAGAAAAAAAGAGATCTTACGTTGACGAGTCCGTGATAATCGGGGAGAGCATCAAAACCAGAGAAATTCAAAGAAAAACAAGACTGGCTCCTCCCAGGGCAAACTTGACTCTGAATGCGAATCGTCCAGCCATTCAGCCGAATTTTAAAAAATGAAATAATTATACTTCCCCTCCACATTGAGAGACAAGTGTATGTGCGTGTAAAAGTCCATACTAAGGACGGTGAGGGCTAAGAAGAGTAGAGAAAAGAGAAAAAGAACCCTTGTCTCTTTTGAGATTGAAAGAAACAATTATAAATCCTTATTAAGATAATCTGTTCAGTGACACCATATAATTCACTCTAGCACACGGAGCCTTTCCTCTTTCTCTTTTCCTCCCCACATATACTGCATTCTTTTTTTCTTCCTTTCTGCCTCTTTTTCCTTCTCTCTCTCTCTCTCTCTCTCTCTCTCTCTCTCTCTCTCTCTCTCTCTCTCTCTCTCTCTCTCTCTCTCTTTCTTTCTTTCTTCCATAGGTTGAATAAAGCCACAGGAATAGAATCTGTCTGAGTGTTTCTCCCTCTGTCTATCCATCATTTTGAACTTTCTATTTTTTTTCTTAACTGGAAGTATAAACTTGTCATTTTTCAGAAGTTAGTCTAAATACAATCATGCCCATACCAGTTGAAGACTTTTCAACCGTAATGAGGAATTATAGTAAAAATTGAATAAATTAGAAGTCTCAAAATTTAAACTGTGTGTGTTTAGTTCAGTTGTATATTTCCCTCAACCCTCAGTTTGGATCTGCGTGAGAAGCTGCGAATCTACATGGGATACGAATCACTTGAGTGAAACAGTAAAGGGGCTGATTCATTCTAAATCCTAGCTGGAATGAAAGCATTCTCTTCGAAGTTTGAATTGTGAATACTATTGACTATGTAACAACTACTGAAATATGATTTTATGTCAAACTCTTGCAAACGCAGCTGAACTACTGTGAATACAGGAATTTGTGTCGAGCCCGTAAACACTCTATCCTACGTTGAATATGTTAACAGCCAACAAATAATAATCTTTATTAATTATATAAAGAATAATTTCGATGGCATATATCCGCCAGGATAAAGAGATCATGAATCTGCACCGGATAAATGTAGGTTTCAGTGCCTCCAGAATGAACGTCTGGGCAAAATTATATAGTAGTCGAATGGTTGTCCCCACAGCAAAACGACCGTGCCCTCTACGTTCCAATGCAGTTCAAGGGAAAGGCAAGGTCTGATAGAGCTTTTTTCTCAAGATTGCTCTCACAAGTTGACTGAATGAAGCTGAATACATCGTCAGACTGCTTCGGAGACTTCACTGCCTGGTTTTGAATTCAATCATATCCCTTTTGTTGGTTACTTAGCTCCCATGCACATCCTCATCTGCTGTTTTTCCTAGATCTGGGGTGATAAGATAAAAATTAATGCCTCTCCCAAGGTTATTAGTACAAAGTGAACGTAATCATAGTTTTAATTCGAATGGCTATCATATTGTCTGCACAGTCAGCTGTAACGCCTGTCTCAACTCCAGATTTACCGTGGAATAAAACCAATCAAGCAAAATGCAAATTAAAATATCTTTTGGGGGTTCATTTTTTCCCTATCCCGTCTTTCACATAACTGTGTTCTCAGATGCACACTCTAGAATGTAAAATTAAATCGAAATGCTTTTGTTTTTTTTCATCTTCTATCATCATATCCTCTTATCAAACTACCTAAATCCTTTTCCCTCTTCCTTAATCCCACCCTCTCGATAAAATACCCAAATCCTCATCTGCCATCTCTCTCCCTACTTTCTTCTTAAACTACCTAACTATATTTTCTGTCTTCACTCTTTTTATTTCTTCATTGAACTATTTAACCCCTTTTCCGGGCTCATATTTTGTATTTGCTTTTTTGGCAAAATGAATCACCCTTGCATATGCATATACCATCAGTAATTATGAGAAACAAAGATGGATAAATCTTCTAAAATTATCTAAAGACTGCCAGAATAAAATATGGGTATGGCTGGTCCAAAAATGTCCATAGAGACTCAGAAACTTTTTAAAAAAAATAAAAATTAAAAAAAAAATCCTGAAGTTGTGTAGTCATGCAAACTCTCAAGTATGTAGCTCGAAAATGTGACCCTGATTGCCCAGACATACCCACTCACACCCACACATGCAGACATGAGAGAATCTGAAGCCCAATGGGGTATTTAGTTGGGATAACCATTTGTATGGCTACGATGATTAGATGAATTCTTTATATCTGTTAGAAACCGTCGACCAAAACTATCACCCAAACCATTCACATAAGTTCCTCCGGCTTGTCTGTCTGACTGTCTATCTATCTATCCATCTATCTCTCTCTCTCTCTCTCTCTCTCTCTATATATATATATATATATATATATATATACATACATAATCCAGTTCATTAACCATCTATTGATCTATCTATCTATCTTAGTCTGTATGTATGTATGTATGTATGTATGTATGTATGTACGTATGTATGTATGTATGTATGTATCTATCTATCTATCTATCTACCTATCCATCTACGTGATTGCGTTGAATGAATACGCTAAACCAATGGAATTAGAGGTTTGAGGCTTTTATTTCGCCTCATCCCTTGATAAAAAGGTTTTTCTGTCCATTTGTCTCCAATTACCCCAAAATAAGTAACCTAATCAGATGGGTATAATTTATTACTGACAAGGTGAGAGAAATAACTTATCCACTTATTATTGCTTTTCCTTACATTCAGTTGATCATCCTCAAAAGGTATGCTACACAGACACATTGGCCACACGATGTTTTCCATTTAGTGACTAACCAGATCTGTTCATGTTTATAGTCGAAGTGAATATCTTTAGGTCCTACCCCCAACTTAAGTTACTTCACGACACATAATTGTGTCGATCTCTTAAAAGGATTCTTGTTAATTTCAACACAAATGAGTCCGTAAGCAAATTTCAGGGGTTTTAGTTATACAATTATACCTACATACATATTCCTGTTTCTCTGATTGAAACATGCTTCTCCTCCGTTGTTAAATTCAGAATAACTTACCGTATGAACCATAGGTTCTTCTGTAAGATCAAACGAATGAGTATACCTACACATGAATGAAATATATAGATACAGATGTATTCAAACATTGGGGGAAACTGGAGTAGAGCCTATTCCAAAGGTGCATGTTAGGAAGGAGAATAACCATTATTGAAGAAATGTGTGAGTATGTATGCGTGTGTATATGGACCGAGTCGACAACTAGCCTTTTGCAAAGTTGATATCCACCATGAATATTAGTCATTTAAGGGGTTTCTTTCGGGAGCAGCAAGCTTCAAGAGCCTGGTAAAATGAATGTCTTTCCGTCTTACAAAACTACGGCTTTGAAGTATTTCAATTCTTTTTTTTTCTCGTGTTGCCTGTTTAGATATCTTATACCTGAATTGAGATCGATAATTTCAGACAAAAGATCTCTAACTTCATATGTGATTTTGCATTCGTTTCTATCGGATTTTGGGGAATTGTCTGATAGAGACAAATTGAAACACAACATTACAATGCCTTGTGCTCTGACTAAAATATATATGTCAAATGTAAACTTCCTACAATGGCCAGTTGTCGGGAAATGTCCGGCAAATACAGACACATTCCCACAGAGAAATGTCTTCAATTAAAGTTGATATCACAATATGTGGTACTGAACAGAACATGCAATGACAGTGTTACTGACATACGAAGAGGTTCCCGAAAATTACTGCGATTAGAGACACATCTCCAATCGCAACTGAAACTGATTTTTTTAACCTATTCCTTAAAAAAGTGGCTTACATTCCGACGTTCAGTTTCATTTCTTCGGTGAGAAAACGAAGCATTCATTCTGCATTATCTTTATGTAACAATCTCATCGGAAATCGACACACAACGATACAAATCGAAGTTTCAAAATTGGAAAAAGTAGACCACTGAATTTACTGAGGACAACAAATCTCCATGAAATCCTCAAAAGAAGAGGACATCAAGTGAAAAATCACTCAAGGATGGCAAACCTTTGGCTGAGAAAACCTAACTTTAAAAACAAGATGATCCCACTTACCCTAAAAGATAGGTATTCAACCAATGCATCTTCCAGATAGTTATCCTTAGAGATAAAAAATGGAACCAAAGCAAAAGATTGGTCTGCAAATTGAGAAACATGCAACGTGCATATGGAAGAAGTATGCTCAATCTCATGGAGAGAACACAAGATAGCACAATATATCAGTGAGAAAAGAGAGCACAGGACATTATAGAATCCATTAAACAATCCAAATGGCAATGGGCTGGAGGTGATCAGTTGAAAAATCGAAAATGTTTGTTCTCTCGCTTTCTGTTGAGTAGTGATCACTAAAAAGAGTTGGACACAAATTAAGGGGTCAACCTAGCAAATATTTACCAAAGAAAAAGTTCCATTGACATAATGGACATTTTCTGAGTGGCTGTAAGGGAGAATATAATATAATGAATGAATTTGAGAAAACAATTTTGAGGTTCATTACTCTCAGACGAACATTATATAAATTAGATCTCGACAGTCGTCACTCAACTTTGTCAACAAAATTGGAAGAAGAATATGAAATCAGTCGAGTATCTTTGTTCGTTTCTTCTTTCCTCTTCCTACACAAAAGTATTGAACGGATTCCTGTAAGATAACATAAAAAGATGGGCAATTGGGTGCAATGGGAGAGGTGAAATTTAGGATTGGATTTTGGAATTTTCTCTGGATTGAGATATATTTTCCCATTTCCTCTTTCAATTACATATATACGCTCACAACAGTCTATGCAATATCTCTAAAAGTTATCAATGAATATCTACGACAGAACTTGCACAATTACATCCCTTACGTTGTAATCATATATCATTATATATCAAAACCTCGAAATATTTCCATTTTATCTGTCTGCAAGATACCATAGACAGAATTTCAATTGCATTTTGTAGAACACTGAACGATATACCAGTGAAGGACTATTTAGATTTTCGAGCAGATCCATGCACAATTACCTTCCTTACAGAGTAAGTGTATGTCAAAACCACATGATATTGCAAGAATGTCATTTCTTTCCATATGATATCTCCAGAGGCTATAAATGAATATCTCTGACTTTTCTATGAAAGGGTAGACAATAGACTGTAGAAGAGGTGATTAGATTTGGGGGCAGATCCACGCACAATTACACCCCTGGCAATGGAGTTGGTAGAGATATTCGTTTAGTGAGTGATTCGTATATCTTTCATTGCAAGAGAAACGAGGCCTACGACATTGAAAAACACGAATCACTCGCTTGATTCATTTATATGTAATCGGGGTTTCCTTCGAATAGCATCAGACAAGTCTACTGATTTTCGATTTTCATACGTAGTGAATTCATTGAAAGGCTTCGCAGAGAAGACGATTAGGCTCCAAGGCACATCTTTTTCTTGTGTGATTCATCTGTTGGGAGATCTAAGAATTGGCTTCAATGAACATTTTCATTTAAATGCGTAATTTAAACACATATTCACACGCACACAGACACAGACGGACAGACAGACAGACACACACACACGCACACACACACACACACACACACACACACATATATATATATATATATATGTATGAAATTGTCTACAAAGAATGTCAGCATGTTTCTCTTCAGTTTTTGAGTGGGTCTGGCTGGCTGCATATGTACGTACGCATGTGTCTATCTAACCCTCGAATTAAGCTACAAAGCTGAAATATTCAACATTTACTACTAACAATTTATTGAACAAACTGTTTGAAGTGTTTGAAAATCCCCCCTATGTATGTTTTTAAATTGTAAAATTTAAAATGTAAGTTTATGCTTAAATGATCAAATAATTTGTGTCCAGCAGCATTTACGTTTGCTTTTTGGAGATTTGGAACTTTTAGTTTCCAACACTCAATAAAATGTGAATTGATCACTTTTTTTCAAATAGTTCGTTGATGCCGCCAAGAGGCCTTGTTCGTGAAGGTTTCTATTGAATGATTAATATCATGTATCGACATTCAAAAGCTTAAAAAATGCAAACAAACAGATTCATATCAGAAGTACCGGGAATCGACTGAAATTATGTGCATGAAGGCGACTCTCATTTTAGAGGTACAACCCAACTGTATACAAAACGGGTCTGGTCAGTCACTCGATAGAAACAATTATGTGACCAATGTGTTTGGTCTGTATGCCTCTTTAGTGTGATCAAATAAAAATTTGAAGAAGGGGTGATCAGTGAATAAGTTACTCCTATCGTCATTTGTTGAGCGCTGATCAAGAAAAAGTCCAAATTTTCAAAAAATTAGCAAGCCTTTAGAAATCTACTTATGGTGAGGTCTGTAATCACAGAAGATTTGTATAGAAATCCAATGTTTGCTCTAAAATTAAAAAAAAAAAAAAAAGAAAATTTCCTGGCGCAAATAGATCACGATGGAAAAGAAGAAAAAGTAAATACATTCTTTATCATCAGCGTCCTTCGTTGGAACTTCACCAAGATTCGCTACACCACTCTATCATGGACATCGCGGAGCCAGTACTCTCTGAGTCTATTCTAAAAGAAGAAATAGACCAAATAAAGCTGAAGGTGAACAGCAGAACGTCATAAAAATCATATGGGGTTTGCATACTTCCGCAATAAAATTAGAAAATTCTATATTCACCCGGTTAAATCAAAATAAAGACGAATTTTCTTCTTTTGATATTTTATTTGATGATGAACTGAGTCTTCACACATCAGGTCTCTGCTCCTTTGTCACAACAGAATAAATTGTGTTTTAAACTGTATAATTAGAGAGATCCTTCAATGAATCAAGCGTAAAATTAAAATTCTGCTCGTAGACATAAAACTGTATTATTACATCCACTTGGTAACTCTTACGCTGTAATGATACAATTACTTCTGACCCGGGCTTCAGTTGTGAAACCTTTCCTAAAAGTTATTTAGACATTGATGGGACATATTGTTATGCTTATTTGATAAACCTGTCGAACTTAGCTTCAATTACAGTTTCCTACGTTTTAAGCTATTCCTTTCGAAACGTTTGAAACAGTTGATGCATGTACTAAATGATAATTCACATCTTTCTTTTTGGGGTTAATAAATGTTAAGATACAATAAAATGACTTTTAACTTGTATGAGAATCGGATGCAAGAGTTCAAGTTAGAGATGGAAAGCTTACAAGATATGGGGAAAATGGTAAGCCAAACAGATTGGATTCGATGACAAGGGATAACATTTCATCTGAAACAATGCAAATTGTGTGTAAATGTGTGCGAGCTACTTCGGGTTAACTGTATTGGTTGTTTATACGATCACGAAAATGTTTCTATTTGTGTAAACAGTATAATCTGATTATTAATTACTTTCATTTCAGCCACCGTTCGATTGAGATTTGTGTGCAACCTTGAAATAAACTATGGTGTTTTCAATTCTTTCTCGTTGATGATTTTTTTCTCCTCGGGATGGTACATACTGTTTGGTCAGGGTCATTTTGCATTTAGTTTTTGCTATAAAGCTTCATACAAACGGATAGAAGAATCGGACGCCCATTTGAAACAACCCAAACATTATACGAACATTATTCACCCGTTTGTGCACAGAGCGGATGTCAGGAAAACGGCAGATGAACAATCGCCTGCTGATCGCGAAACCTTGTTCCTGCGTGGGTAGAAGATGACCGGACATTAAATGGAGAGATGGGATAGAGAGGTTCGCCAAAGTAAAGATTCAAGTCCTACAAGGATGGAAGGCAATGATGAAGGTGCATCGAGAATATGTGACGTCATGAGATGGAAGATGATGATGGATAAAATAAACAAACGATATCGGATGTCTATATGGGATGTTATAAGTAGCAGCCTTGTGTTGAATATTTGATGAAAAAATGTACATGCATGATAGTAAGGAATGATGAAAATAGAAGGCAAACATTGATAGACACGTGTTCACAAAACATTTAAGAAAATTGCATTTTATGGGAGATTATAAATCACCACCACCGATATATCGTCATTGTCATTGTGTAACCACAGCATAAACTAATATTGTAAATTTCAGTCTTTACTGAAAACTGCGCGTAATTTTTAAAAATCAACGATTCCACTACTCATTGAAGTGAGTATGAGCATGCAGAATTTGAAGTTTTTTTTCTCTGAACACTTTGATACTTTGATAAATACAAATATTCAATTGCCAGAACATATGAATAACTTAAACCCAGCAAAAGTCTTCATACTGGTTTGCTGTGGGTAGTGGTTATTTATAGCAGCAGAAACAATAACAAATGAGATGTATACGAAAAGTGTTTCCTCTCAGCCTTCAGGTGACCAACGCCTTTTGCAGTATGTTATTTCATTTTGAAGCCTTCCTTATTTTCATTTAGGAAGGAACAGGAATGGAAAAACTTTCAAGTAGTTTACATGAAGGGTAGAGAGAAGCGGGGGACAGGGAAGTTTGTTATTTTAATGATAGGGTAGGAAGAGAGGGAAAGGAAATAAATTTTGGTGGTTTAATGACGTGGCATGAAATGTTTGGCATTTGGGTCTTATCCATGTTAGTATAACATTAGATGAAATCATAAACTGTCAACAACGATTGGAAGGGATAAGGGAGACGATGAGAAGATACAGGCATAGGGGGAGAGAAGTTCAAATGCATGAGATAATATCAAAGTTTTTCTTTACTTTGGGGGTAAACAACCAAGTAATATCCCCATGGAAACATCTAGTGTATACCAATACTAGGACCCCTGTGTAACATAAACAACAGCAAAAGTGTTTAAATCAGGATGTTGCTGGGATTGGTGATTGATAAAAGCAACAATAATAACTGTTACATGCATTATAGACAAATTATGTTTCTTCGATAACCACCTGGTAACTAGTGTCTCTTGGCAGCATCTCGTGTTGGAACATTCGATTAGAAATTTGGAAAATGGGGTTATTAATAAGTTCTTTTTCTCGCCTTTTGATGGGCATTAAAATCTCTAAATCTCAAAAAAAAAGGGGGGTTAGCACAGAATAAGGGACCAATTTAGCATAAACGTACCTGGAGAGTCGGAGGCCTCTAAAACCTTGGGGGCGGGGTGGGGGAGAATAGGAAAAAAAAAAAGAAACATTCTCCATACTCCGTTAGGAGACTGCGTTGGAAAAACTGCAACTTTCTACTATGTATGGTTAGGACTAAGCAAAGTTCGGATACATAAATACACATATATATATACAATTGTCAGAACACACGAAAAACTTAAACTGAACAACGGTATCTAAACCAGTGTTGTGGGTAGCAGGGATTATAAAATACACAACAAAACAAAGGGTGCACATATCTAAAAAAGAAATGCTTAAAGGATAGAACGGTAGAGGAATTACACTAGATAGCATTATTACAAATGGAGATGATACTACCTACTGGCTAAGCGCTCGAACCAAGTACAACTGTACGTGACCGTTGTTTGGAACAATCATTAGTTTCTCAACACTGTAGATCAGCCGAATAGTGTAACCTCCGGCAAGTCCAGGATTGAATATGAATGTCACGTCACGTTGCCAAAGAGGTACTTATTTAGAAAGGGTCTGCATAGGGATTTCAAGCAGCTAAAGATACGCGATTTTAATAGCCGGAAAACATACGGGGAAAAAGATTTCAACGCCAGTGAATGAGACTGACAAGGTTTGCAACACGTGAAAGAGTGGAAAACATATTGGCCAGGAGGCCAGGGTTTCTTTGACTGTTGCGTCAGAAGTCAACAAAGAAAGCTATAAAAGTCTCCTTTATAGCACTAAAGTATCGGTGTCAGCAGATTCAAATACTTGCCATTTTTTTTGCTAATAGAGTTTTGAATCCTTTGTAGCTCCACACCATATGTAATCTTCACTATACTGATCTTTGGGTCTGTTTTACTTGTAAGACGTAGCAGTACGCAACGCAGTTACAGTCGGCATCTGTCTATCTCTTTCAGTCACAATTTATATGATTAGTCAAAATTTTTTGTTTTGATATGTTTCAATTTTGGTTTCATGATTTAAAAGTCTCTACCTGATTGGTCTAACCGAGATGAAAAAAATAAATATTTGATTCCACGTCATTTTGCTGTATGTTAATCCCTTTTCTTTGTATGCACATTATCCTGGGTTTTATTTTACTTCATTGGGAACGAATTTCTCTTTGCCTTAAACAGTTAATTGAGTACGGACTAAGTTGTGTCATAAAACTAAAGATATTCCTCAGAAAGAATTGCATCCTGTTGAAGGGGATTATCATAAATAACATGAAGTCGTGGTCTTAACTAGGATTGAGACATGAAAGGATCACTAAGCAGTACTCATACTCCATCGGCGGTTGTCTCATAAAAAACGTGGAGCTTTATCTTTAAATGAAATGTACATGTAAATGCTGTACACACACATACATACGCACATACTTATATATGTATACATATACACACACACAAACACACAAACACACACACACACACACACACATATATATATATATATATATATATATATATATACGTTTCGTTCAATGACGATTATCATTGACTGCAGTGAGAACATTTCCAGGATTCTCATCATTTCAGTATATTCGGAGTCAGCCAGATTGTGCTTGAGTCAAATGACATTTTATAACATTTGAAATACTTATACAACTTGAACACTTCATTGTGCTTTTTATCAACCATTGGAATAATGACCAGGTATTTCTATCTTTCTTTCTTCCTTTTTTGAAACCCCAGAAAAAAGTTCCCGGAAGGAAATCAAACGATCCAGAACTTCCTCCGCGTAATATCATACGTTAAAGATTTATTTGGTTTTGGACACACCATTATGTTGATCGAAATAAAGGATTGATTCGTGGAAATTCCATGATATCAAATATGAACACAGTCTATATGAGAGAATTCCTTTTTCTTTTTTTCTACTCCTTGTGTTGATGAAATGGGAGACATTTTACCACGTTTGAAATGCGAACACTTGCGTTTCATCTAAGGTTTCTTCTGTTAAAATCTCCTCAAAGAATTGCAACTGTTCCAGATCCTGTTTCCTGAAAAAGAGAAAAATAAAAAACTCGCATCTTCACTCACATCTGTTATTTTCATCAGCCATTGAAAGAAATTACTGGAAGGTTTTTGTGAGCACAAGGGAGAAAAGGCAAGAAAGAAATAAATGGATCTAGAACCATGTCACACTCGCTCAGAACAGTGTCGACTCATGAAACCTAGTGGTGCAACATACGTCTATGTATGCACGTGTATGTGTTGGTGTGCATGCTGGTTTAGGTATGCGTGTGTGTATGTATGCATGCATCTGCATATATGTGTGTGATCACGCAGTTATGTGTTCATTCATATTTAAGGGTCCATTATAAACTGCCAACCAAAACTGTCAACTTCCTTCAGTTTTTAGGCTGGTTTGGCTGGCTATTATTGTATATCTCCAGCATTCACCTACTTCACTTCACTGTGTTTCTTTTCCAAATCCCACTTGAGTAAGTTTTTAGCGGCTGGGGAGGGTGTCCACACATCTCAATTAGAAGCTATTTGGTCGATCTGTTGACCTGACTTATGTTACGTGACAGAAATATGAAGGAAAAAAGACATGCGATGACTTGAAGAGGTGTGACATCCTCAAAAGATGTGATGCATTGAAAATAAATTTATTCAAATCATTTTTACCAGTTCCTAATTTTATGATACTAGAAAAAAAAAATTACAAGTTCTTGAAACATATTTGCAGAATGTTTCATATGAATTGAAACAAAATAAAAACTAATCCCTCTACCTCTTAACCCCCTCCCATTCTGCTACTTCTAATTTTGGATACATCGTTGAACTTCTGATTCTGATGTCTCAACCCAAACTTTTTAGCGCTCTAACAATATGTCGAAAAATACCTAATTAATTGATCAATTCCTTTTTCTAATTATTAATCACTCATCCTCAACACATCATGCCGTCCAAAGAGGTTAATAACGTGGTAGTTTCTATTCAGTGACTCACCATACCAAATATTCACTTATGGTTGAAAAGTACGTTTATGGGAACCACTTACTTCTTTTAATCCTAGAAAAGATTCTGTCCGTCCCTAAACTGAAAAGATACGTTATGCAGTTCACCATATATGGCATCTATTCTGAAGACAAATTCTGAAAAGATGGAAAGTCACATAACCTGTGAAGTAAACAACATAAAGAGACAAATGAACACATTTTCCATACTATTCTGATCCACAGAATTTAGAAAAAAATGTTATTCTTAAAACTCGAACATCCTTGTGTTTATTTCAGGACAAAAACACTAAAAATGCGAAATATTGTTGAGAAACCCGATTAAAATATATTAGCCAGACATAAACTAATTTTACCCACAAATATACCTTGACGAAAGCTTTTAAAAAAATCAGCACAATGTCGAAACTTCCAAGAGTCCTACTCCAATTTTGGATAAATTGTGAAGGACATTCAAGATTAAAACTTGTAGTTGTAATGGGATAATTGGAAGACGCTGATTCCAAATCAGCCAGACGATATCCGTCATGGCATTCGTTATTACAGGAGAGCTCATTCAATATCAAGCTCAAATTGCTTTTTTATGCTATATTGTATTGTTAGTGATTCTGAATGTTATATTTGTGAACTAAATGGACGCCATCTATGTTTTACTGGTTAGTGCTTGAGAATTTCTAAAAAGTTATCAATAATAATAGTTAGCTGTCTGCGTTCGCCTTCATCCCGTAGGATTTTGGGTCAAATAAGATTAACGTAGAAGAAAATACATAAATTGACATATTTCATTAGAAATGAAATGACATCAGATTTCTAACATTGTATCTCGTCAATTTGTATCTGTTGAGCGTAAAAAGCTAAGATCAGAAACAAAAAGCTACGTATTCAGCATTTTACAAGGAAATGTTATGTATATGTGTACTTTATTGCCTGCAATCAGTCAATACATTGTGTATTCGATTCTGTGTGTGTGTTTGTGTGTGTGTGTGTGTCGTTGGGAAGAAGGACTTAGCAGCATTTTAACAATGTATCTTGTCAATTTGTACCCGCTGTGCATGAAAGTTACAGTCAAAAACGTGAAGCTAGGTATTTAGCATATTATAAAGACATATCGTACTCATAAGTACTTGAGAAGGGGGAGGAAGAGGAGGAGGAGGCAGCTCACTCGGAGTCTGTGGATGTGGTGGAAGAGATAGAAACGGGAGTGATAGACTCTGAAGATATTTTATTGATGGTGATGATGATGGTGAGGAGTTTTGGGCTCAAAAGAAATGATTCATTGTTAGAATATGCTTTTGATGTCGAGTTTTAATGGAGTACAGAACTAACGTAAATATGAAAGCAAATCATCAGATTCTCAAAATCTCTTCTGTTGGTTTCTCTCTCTTTTTGTTGAGTCAATGTGAGTTCGAATCTTGACATTAATTAATTTATTGTATTGTTTGGGTCAAACTTGTATCGAGGATATTTATTTGTATTTGTATGATGTTTTCTTCAAACGTTATATAATTTTCTCTCTTCTGCTCTCAGGGTTTAGTTTCACGCTAAGTGTTGGATAAGGTTGAAAATAAACTTATGACAACTTGGTAACTGGCAAAATCATATTTCAAAGCTTAGGACTGACAGTTGACTTGTAGTTTATGTATGAAAGCATACAATCAGGATTTCAATAATTATTTTACTGATTTGGTCTTTGAATAGCGTGAATCTATCTTTGTATCTTAGAAGGAATATTTTTTTTATTTCACGGATCAGCAATGTATGGGAAACGTGTTCATTCGTCTTTTTAGGCGATTTGTGTGTGTGTGTGTGTGTGTGTGTGTGTGTGTGTGTGTGTGTGTGTGTGTGTGTGTGTGCGCTTGGCTTCAGGTTTCCGCCAGGTGTAATTGAGGGTTGAAATGAACACGCACGCACGCTCACATACATCGAGGTGTAATTAATCATACTTATTTCACGAGTGATTTCCATGTTGTTTCAGGGATGGACAGGCTAAAGAAATTTATCTGATTGTCCATCTTGAGTGTGTATGTTTAGGATTCAATCTTCACGTTTGTGTGTAGACGGTTATATGTGTATTTGTAGCCTGGTCGGGAAAAAGTACCAGAATATTTGTAGGATGTATGCAGCTAGTGATTTAATCTGATTTCCCTAACATGTGTGTGTATGTTATGGGATCAGGTTATATGTTCTCGTGTGAGTCAATCTAAGTGTGCGTATGTGTATGTGTATATGTGTGTATGTGTGTGTATGTGTGTGTGTGTTTGTGTGTGTTTGTGCATGTGTGTGTGCGTGTTTTTATGGTCTGGTGGAAGAACAGATGTTTGACGACTCGGCCTTTGGTTTTGGTTTGCAATTTTCTCAAATGGAGAGCGTTAAAATAGATGGATAATCAAACGCCCACTCGTTACATTGCAACTAATTATCCAACAAACATGAGTGTGTTTAATGATGAATATATGTATATACAAACGTTCATCCATATATATATATATATATATATATATATATATAGAGAGAGAGAGAGAGAGAGAGAGAGAGAGAGAAAGAGAGAGAGTGAGTGAGAAAGAGAGAGAGAGAGAGGGATAAATACATTTTTTCATCAATAAAGATACACTCACGAGCACACAAATGCATATTTTTTCTCTTCATTTTCTTTACTTATCTCATGTTTTTAATGTTTATTTTTCACGCCTTTGGGGGATTAAGAAAGCTGCGAATCTTTTCAAAATCTCATAAAATAACAAAACTTAAATTTTTGTTTCCATTTTCTCCGATGCTGATTCTAAAATAGGCTTCTTTGATAAAACCCAAAATGGTAAATCATGTATCATTCCCGCCTCTTGTAATTAGCACCAGTGGAATCCTTTTCTGCAGAATGTTGGTTTGAACCTAAGAGGCAACATAATGAGTAACAAGCAAAAGCTCATTAACAAATATAGAAAGAAAAGATGACCATCCATACATGGGTCATTGGTTTCCTATATTTATTAGTAATTAGCACCATTAGATTCCATGTTCCTTTCGAGTAGATTTACTCACAGAAATCCTAATCTTTGATTATCTATGAACCATATATTAAAGCTAGAATTTGTAAGGTCACCATTTTTTAAAGCTCAACACATACTGGCTCATGAGAAAAAAGAATTCAAGATTTCTTAATCTTTAAAGTTTTCAAAACGGCGTTGTTTTCTTAATATTGTCAAAATCTGAACGAAATTTTGCAAGGAAGCGGACTATTCGTGAGTTCTTTTTTTTTTACATTTCATGAAGTCAATATAATATAAATCATGATTGTTATCTTCTATAAACTTGAATAAAGAATATTCATATGTGAACCTGTTAAAGAAGAGATCAGTTTTCTGATGGCTTTTTCAAGGATCTATATCGCTGGTATTTGCCCAATCAGATTCGCAGGTTCTCTAATATTATGTTACATACTAAAAATTAACGTAAGATTTATTTTATGGTCATTTCCTGCATCTGGGGCTCATAATATACAGAGATATGAGACTCTGAAAACAAACAAGTATGTTTTATCCTTTGACAACATGGGGTCGATAGATTCATTGGGACATTTTTTCCTATCAACTCTCTACCAGATAAAGAATGATTGGAAAAGCAATTATCATGATATTTGGATTGTGCGCTTATGTCTCCATCTTGAAAGTATGATTAATTTTCAACCAGAGTAGCCGCTCTTGAAACTCTCGAGAAAATATCTCACCAAGACTGCCAACACAGGTTTCTTCAGTTTTCAAATTGTTCAGTCAGGATGTCTTCATATGTATGTGAGAAAATATTTCTTCAAAGTTTTGAGTGTGTTTGTGGACTGGGGGTCAATTTGCAATGTTAAATTCTGCTAAATTGATCCCTAATTTGTGTCTATTAGAATTCATGCTTCTTTTTTGTTTCGTTTTAACGAAGTCTTTTTTAGCGATCACTACCCAACATAAAACCAGAGAAATAACTTAACTGATCACCCCTCTTTCTGTATGCTTTTTTAGTATATTGAGACGCAAAGAATGTAATAATTATGGAAAATACGTATATTTGCCATCACTTCATCCATCTTCACCAGTTTAAACGTACCGCTATCCCTCTGGGATATTGTACTCATCAAGGATATTGTATTATTGATAAATTGAAATGTTGTGATAGCATAAAAAGTTTTATATTACGAATAACAAAAAATATTTTGACACTTCATCGAATATTACAACAGATGTTTTTTACAATACCCGTAATTATCTAGTACATACGTATATATCTTGAACATTCAAAATAATTGTTTGTATGATTAATTTACCTTCTTATTATAGATCAACAATTACGTAATTCAAACACTTTAGGTCTGATTATATATATATATATATATATATATATATATATATATATATATATATATATATATATATGTATATATATATATATATATATATATATATATATAATCCGTTGAACACTCATCAGAAGATGAAATGTTAGAAAGTCGTTGAAAAGATGACTGTCATAATCCGGGTATTAATATTTTGTTTGATGAGCATTCGTTAGTTACGGAGATTTTCTTTACCATTGACAAACTTTCAAAATGAAGTTCGTCAAGATTTTCTGATCAAACATTTTTTATGGTCTCTCAATAAGGAAGAAAAAGAAAAAAGCTTATGTCTATTATTCCTGGACTCAAGTAACGTCAATGTAAGTAGAACTTGAGCTTTTTATGGTAGAAATGAAGATGGAAGAGAAAGGCAAAAGGGATCATCATCATCATCATCATCATCATCATCATCATCATCATCATCATCATCATCATCATCATCATTCCTTTAGCGTCCGTCGTTGGACTTTCTGAGCTTATCTCGTTCGCCGGACAATCTTGTATTTTTTGCATGCGGTGTTTGGGGATCCAAATTGTGAATCATGATGTCCAGCGTTTGTCTGAAAACATAATCAGCCGATTGTCATTTGAGTTTTCCGATTGATTCTATGATATCTTTTCAGTACGATGTGTTGTCTTTTGATCTCTCTGTGTAATCTTGAGCACAATTTGTCCCTCTGAACAGTCCATGGCCCTCAGTTTCAAAGTCAATCTTTTGGGTAGCTTCTATGTTTCTGCTCCATAAGTGACTATTCCGAAGAAGCATTGGTTGTATACGTTTCCTTTTAGGACTAATGGGATTTTCTTGTTCTACAGATTGGACTTGCTTTACCGAAATCTTGTCAACCTAGAGTAATTCTTCGCTTGATTTCTCTTTCTTCTGAAAATTTCATAGAGATTTTTTGTCCATGGTAGATGTAATCGTCTACTTCCTTCAGCTCTGTGTTGTTTTTTTAGTTTTACCGTTGGTTCTTTGTTCCTTACGTATTTGTTGTTCTTCAAATTTGTTTTACTAAAGGTTCTGTGAAGACGAACACTTCTGCTTTCTTTATTCAGTTCGTCTAGCATTATTTGGAGACTATGGAGGCCTTCTGCAAAATAAAGACGATGCCGTCAGAAAATCTAGGATGATGAATTAGACAATATTAAAACTCTGGTCAGTTTTACATTTGTTTTCCTCATGAAGGTTATAAACTTTCCTTTTGTCTCATGAATATTACAGATTGTGTCTTCAAATTCAATAAATGATCTAAGACTATATATGGAACTAATATTTTCTTATGTAAGATTTCACCAGAATTCTTTTTCACTTCAACCAGAATCTGTCTAGATTTCAAAATAAGGGGAAAAATGCATTACATGGAAATAATGAAGATAACGTTACAAATACATAAACGCACACATGCATACGGATACACTGATTCTCCAAATATATATTGTCTTTCTTTCGTTTAATCGCTTTGCCCAGCTGACTGAGCAGTGTCTGATCAAGTTGCAGTCGGCATCCCAGGTTGGGTTGGCTACAATTGACTTTTCAATGAATATTACGAATTGAAGAATATCCCTACCTTACATTAATGAATTATCGGAGTCCGAGCATGTGTCAGACCCAATTATCTGAACTGTTATCTAAAATCATTGAAAGGGAAGGATATTTCATCTAAACTCAGTCAGTTATTTCTTTTAAGCAAAAGAAAAAACATAGATGGTTGCTAGTGGTGTACTTAAATGGGACAAGGGGCTCCTAGAGACGTGTGCCCACATTATTTTATTCAATTCTTTGATAAGATCTTCATGAAGATTTAATGTGCGAATCAAAGCACTTTTTTGTTGCATCAATCGAAAGATGATTCTATTATCCTAGATATATTTGACATCGATACAATAATAATGACTTCTATTTTCTTAATCTCATTCAAACATTTGGTAAAATTCAAACATTTTGATTCTCAATAATTTGGATCTTTTGTGAAATTTTTTTTTTAATTTGAAGTTTCCTTCTTTTAAATCGCTAGTTTGCATGCAAATATGTGGCCAAGATTTTTATCCCATGATTGCAACGCTTGGCACATATTTCTTTGATCCACTCGGAAGAGTTGGTAAGATGGCCTTGTGATTGAAGATTTTAGTTCATTTCATATCAAGTTCTTCATCTTTATAAGACAAACATTACTACGTATACTTTTCTCTTTTTCTGTTGGTGCTTTATATTATTTTGTGTCAACTGTATACAATATATATTCATATCATTGATGTAAATTTTGATCTTATATATCAATTCATTTTGTAACAATATTTCAGAAGGTACATTTTTCAATTTCTTGTTTTCTATTCAGAAGTTTACAAATGTAATTATAAAATCCTGGAAGATCACTATCTGCAGACTTTTGAACTTCAGTGAAATAAATCCTCCCACTAAACAACCGATTCTCTATTCCTATTTATGTGAGAACGGATAGGGTGATCTCTACATCGGAGAAGAAGAGGGAAAAGTACTCCAATACATTGTCTCTCCTATAAAAGCTCTTCTTTTTTTTCTCGATATATATCACATATGGCTTTAATAATAATCTCACTCAATCTATTCCTGAGAAATTCCTCAATTATCTGAATTCGGAAAGATGATTTGATACATACCCCTCTAAATTGGCCAATTTTATGTTGAAAACCCTCAGTACTAATCCTATGTATATTCATGCCCTAATTCAAAACGGAGATTTTGAGACTTACATGACAGATTTTAGCCAAAATAGTTCCCAACTGAATATTTACTATGGATTTATATTCCTTATATATCACACGATTTACATAGTAATGCTCAACAAGAAGCCACCATGAAATTTTATGAAAATCATAAATCTCTCTCTCTCTCTCCACATACACACAAACACACAGACAGATATATATATATATATATATATATATATATATATATATATATATATATATATATATATATATATATATATCTGTCTGTGTGTTTGTGCGTATGTGGAGAGAGAGAGAGAGAGGGAGAGAGAGAGTACGTATATGAGAGTATATGTGATGAGAGTATATGTGCCTTCGTTAGTAAGTAGTCAGATATTAGAATAAATCGATAGCCCATATGACAGGGGAATAAAGACTTTGTTGACGTGGACAAATGTCAATACTCGTGGGAGGGACCCTCTCGAAGGATTGATTGGAGAAAAAGTAAAAGTTGATGCTCTTTGGAAGCAGTCATCATTTACTTGACAAAAATTCACGCAGATATTATGATGCTCCATACAATCGAATCCCTTAACCGGCAAAATCAAGAGGACAAAATCCATGCGAGGGTCAGATGTCCCAAACAATGGAATAGATTTTCTTGCAGAATCAGGGAGACAAAGTTCATTGGAGGGTCACGATGTCCTGCAAAATAGCAAAGACATCAATTCCTGCTTTAAATGAATTTCTGAGAGATAATTCTCCATTTTTGTTGCCGAATCCATGTGGATCCTTTCTATCTCTTAGAAGTTATTCCTAACATTACTCTTTCCATTGCCCTCTGTGTTATTCCAAGTTTTGTCTTCTGGTTTTGTACTCATACTCCATGACTTGTTTTATGCATTGATTGTAATTTTTGAGTTCTAAACATCGTGAAACTTTGCTTTTCTTCATCATCATCATCATCATCATCATAATAATAATAATAATAATAATAATAATAATAATAATAATAATAATAATAATAATAATAATAACAACGTCTATCGTTGGACATACACCTTCCCCAGGATTAACTACACTTCTCTATGGTGGGTGTCGTGGAACCAGTACTTTCTGAATTAGTCTAACTTACCTCTCCATCTAATACTCAGCCGGCCTCAGTTGCCCATGTGATCTCTGGGGATCCATGTCATGAGTTACAATGTCCATTTGTGGTCTTCCATTCTTGTGACATCACCGTCATTTGAGTTTTCAATGGATTCTTTAACGTCCCTGTCTCCTGTCTTCTCCTGGATGTATTGTGCTATCTTGAGGTCTCAATATGTTAAATTGAGCAGATCTTTTTCATGTGCACGTTGCATGGCTCTCAATTTGCGTGTCTGTCTTTTGGTTATGTTCCATGTTCCAGCTCTTTAAGTAACTATTGGGAGGATGTATTGTTTATATACCCTTCTTTTGAGGACTCATGGGATTTTTCTTGTTTTTGAAAGTTTGAGCTTGCTCTGCTAAAAGCTTGCCATCCTACAGTGATACTTCACTTGATATCATCTTCTTTTTAGTGTCTATCTTAATTAAAATCGACTGATTTCCACCCAAATGCTAGTCTTTCTCTAGCTTTATCACATGAGCTAGGTAAATGTATTTGTCAACTTAGAAGGTTTCATTGTTAATTCTTATGGTCTTTTTCCTAACTTTGTCATTTAACATTACATTTGTATTTGTTTCCTCATTTTCAAGCCTACTTGACTGATTTCTTCATTTCTGTCCCTTAACATGCTCGGCATATACAGTGTAGTTTCTAATATCAATGCATTATCATCACAATACCTGCAATTAATCAAATATTATCTATCTATCTAACTGCAATGTTCTACCATTCTATTTTCTGAAGATGCTTTCAAAGCACACTGTAAAGAGTTTTGGTGGTATTATATCCAATCGTCTTACCCCTTTCCAATCTGAAAAGGATCTCTATGAAGTCTAATTATTACAGTGATATTTTTTATGTACTCTCAATTGCTTTATATAAATCTCATTCATACCGGCTTCTGCCTTGATTTATTGAGTATTAAAGACAGATGCCGAGCAATATATATATATATATATATATATATATATATATATATATATATATATATATATATATATATATATATATATATATATATGTATATATATATATGTATATATATATATATGAGATGTAGAGGGAAAATCCTAGTGAAAAAAAGTGTTACATCTCAAAAAATCTTATTATCACGTGTTCCAATATATTTCAACGTCTGCTTTTTTTGAGAAACTTTGCTGTGGTTGAAGGGGGAGGAAAGGTCCCACTAAACAATCCACAACACAGAAATATCTCCATTCAATCCCTGAAATCTCAAACATGTTTCCTCATTTTTTATGTAATACCGATTTTTTTCTTGATTTTTTTCCACCTCCCAATAATCATTTTACACACACACACACACACACACACACACACACACACACACACACACACACACACATACACACACACACACACATATATATATATATATATATATATATATATATATATATATATATATATATATATATATATATAAAGAGATGCATGATGGAGAGAGAGAGATTGGATCATGAAGTTCTGTGCAATGAGATACGTTGACATCCGATTGACAGAGATTGAAGTCCATCTTGAAACAATGATTGCTTCTCATCAACGTCTGAAATTGCTTCTTAATCCGTGCTGGTTTTCAAAAATGGATGAGCTTGTCGTCCTTTTCTTGTTTGTTGATGGTAAATGTCCTTCGATGGATATCAAACAGGATCAGATTCGTTGGTTCGATCAATTGAATCATCCATAAAACTCAGCAGATTCAGAAATTATTATCATAGGTTTCTTAACTACCATGTTGGCTCAGCTAGCCATATATGTATGCATGTAACCCGCGTACAGGCCATTCCTATAGAGGTAGAGGGCTGAACATTTAAACATTTACTTCTAAATATGTCTGGGTAAAACATTTTTGCCTTTGAAAATACCTGCACAAGTATTTTTTTGCATATATTTAATGCAAAATTGATCCCTTAGTTTTGGTCCGTCAGCATTCACACTTATGTGTGTGTGTGATTTTTTTTTTTATTTTTGAAATTTCAGACTTTCCTTTTGAGATCTCTGCCCAAAAGAAATCAAGAGAAGAAAGTTATCCATTGTTCACTCCTTTTTCCTATTTTGTGAGTGGTAGACCCCGAAACGGCATGCTGCCAGAAGATTTTCGTGAAATGAAAGTTTCTACTGAGCGTTCAACCAGACCTGTTTTTCTTTTGTTCATAACCGGGAAATAATCATGCAGATGTTGACATCTTCTGTTTTCCCAACGTTTTATCAGCGGCATATTTACATCTGTCCGTTCTTTCGGTCGGCAATTTACTCTTCTTTCAACCACAAAGAATAATAAATAATAAAATAATCGAATAATGAGAAAAACAACGAGAATGATTGGTAAACTATTTCTTTTTGCCCTTACGTATGGATGTAACCAAGCCATCCCTGCTTGGACATTACTTCATTCATAAATCAATCTTCTCCACGCTCTTCTGTCTCCGCCTCGTGTTTGTCCCGGTCGTCTTCCGTATCTTTCTCGCCGTATAACTTTTTCTTCAATTACTTTTTCTCTGTTCCTTCGTCATAAGAGTTATTTCCCGATCGAATCTTTGCTTTGCTTTTGTGATCAGAATGATAAAGGATCTGATTAATCACTCAATCGAAACGGTTATGATGTCAATGTCTTTTGGTAGCATGTCGTGTTAGAGGTGATCAATTCAGATACTTGGAAAATAAGCGATCGATGAATTACTTTTCTTGCCTCTTGTTGGGATGTGATCTCTATGAAAGTCTACATTAAAAAGATCATGAATGCTGGCACAATTTGGGGATCAATTCTGTACAAGCTTACACTGCAGATTGAACCAACCATTAAAGTTTTGTTGTGGACATAAGAGGTAAATGATGGATGTTTCATCCCTCTAGAACCTTTGATATGGCCTATAAGCGCAATACAAACATACACATACATGGTAAGCCGATCAGACCGATTTGAAAGTTGTTTGGCGGTCTTTTGTTCTCTACACGTCTTGCATTTGACAGCTCTGCTAGGTATTTGAAGGCGGTGAAACCCTTTTCTTCAAGCTGTGACATTCTATTTCATGAAGCAAAATTTCGTGGTGACCCCAACATCTTCCATAGGTCACTCAGTTGTTCTCACGCAATGCATTCTATTCCTGCATAGAATTTCGGTGTCTGTTACCTCTATTGATACTCTTGCCATTAGCAGTACGCAAATGTGTCCCTGCTGATATAAGGGGAAAATCATCATGGAAACTTGGCAACTTATCAGGAATGCCACTATCCCGAAGTTTCCAATGACCTCCCAGCTGTAATCAACGTATTTCAAGGCCTCTAGCAAGGTCTTGACACTGTTGTATTGCGAGTCAAATGAAGTGAATATGGTTTGATCCCAGATGAGATGCCGAAATATGGCTTGTAGGTTTCGAACAATTCAGCCAAGCACTTTCTTGGGCAAACAATAGATCCAGTGTATTCGTCGGATTGCATATCAATAAGATACTGGTATGCTAGGAATTCGCAAATAATCCGGAATGAAGGGGAAAGGAGCTTGGTACTGCTCTGTCAAAGCAGCTTTAGTTTTAGATTTGAGAGTAAATGTTAAGTCGGATTCGAAGCTGGTTGATAGGAAGGAAACAAGAAAGCAAGAAAGTTGGTGTTCATCTTCTTTTTATTCCTGATTTTCAATGCATATTGAGGTAAACTGGGCGATTGCCCCTGACCCATCCCATAAAATAATATTTTAAAGGATTAGTATCTTTAATAAGATATAGATCAATATTACTCTTTGGCATTGATTCCATTATAACATCTCCAATCATTTTAAATGAATTGATAAAATGTTTTTGAGTCGAGTGTGCACGTTATAATCGTACTTTGATATCTACTTTTTATGATTGACCATGTATAAAAATTTGTACGTATGATCCCTTGGATATCCACCCATCTTAAAGGAAAAAAATCTTGCGTAAAAAAATCGCAAAGATTGGTGTTAGCAATTATAATCCCCCCGCCGAATCTGGATTATCATCGCGGAGAAATGGTATTTAGAATTTATCTGTATGCTTGCAAAAGTTTTATTTACTACTAAACCCATCGTAACTTTCACGGTGATGAATGGTTTTGCAAATTACGGAATTCATAAGTTCAACAAGTCAGATACGATGAGAAATCTAGGAGCTAATCCTACAACAAAATCAAAGATGCAAAAGAAAATTGATTTTTCCTAAAAATACTGGAATGGTTTACCATCTTGAGTAAAAAATAGGACAGGTATAAATAATTTAGAAAATAACTTCGATGAATTTAGATCATACAGGAAATTAATTAATAGGTATTTCTTTTGGGGAGTCACTAGATGAAATATGTATACATGGCTTTAAAGAAAAATGAATGAATGCACCTGGTTGATTATTAATCTGCACTGATAGGCTCGTAATTTTAAAAATTTTATAACAAAAACTATTTTAATGTTGAATACGTATTTCTAGTGTGAATTGTTCTCAGGTATGCCCATATATGCTTTTTAGTTGAATAAATATTTAAATAGATAAATACATTTACCGTCGATATGATAAGGAAGCCAAAGAATCACCTTCTCGAATCTATTTTCCCATCTATTTCACTAGTTGGAAATAAGCAGGTTAGGCCTTGCCCTACGGGTTGTGTTTTTGGGTAGCAACCAATAAATTCAACGGGGACATCACTTCGACTTATATTAAATAGCAGCGAATCTAACTCTAAGTTTAAGATACAAATATATTCCATCTTGCTTAAAAAATACTTAAATAATATCAAGACTTTAAAGAATCATAATACATTTCACGTCGTCATTACCTCCATATTTTTGTTGATTTTAATGCAAATTTTAATGGATCAGTTCCTTCGACTAAATAACCAATAATCAGAGAAATCCAAGTAACACTGTACAAATGTCTTCTGTCATGCCTAGGGACACAAGTAACGTTGTGAAATATATTTTTTATTCATTCATCAGAAGTGTCAAAATAAATTTTGATTCATGATTTAATTCGTAATGTAATACTGAAAATAAAGAACGAAATATAAAAAATGGAATTATCCGCTTCGATAATAATTAACAATGGCAGATATTTCCGTCAACGTTAAACGATGGAAGTAATGTAATAATATAAAATGTCATTGAGGTTCTAATGACTTGATAAAATTGATTTCAAGAATATCTGAAATATAAGAAGATAGAATGAAAGCAAAGTTGATGAAACTCCGTTTTTGGTCAACCAAACGCTATTCCTAATCTCACTGCATTGCAAATCTATTTTATCTACGTATATGAAATGCAATGTATATATCGATGTGTTTCATATTCGTTTTTAATGGCTCGAGTAACTGATGACAATATGATTCATATTTTTACCAGTTTTTCTATCACTGGGTGATAATCCTGTGAGCCTCGAGTCATTCAATGTCGATTCCCATTTAACGCACGTGAAATAAGATATGATGCTTTTCCTTTACAAACCCATGAATACAAATGAGAGGATGGGAAAATTATCGATGCAAGGGAAGTAACTTGCGTTGAAATGATATAAGTTGCTTCCCTTAGACAATTTTGCTACTTTCTTGAAATTATATATATTTCATGAAACTGACAAGAATTTATTTTGAAATTCTGATCTTCAAACTTGAATGATATGTAAAGAAAAAGTAATAATAATTTTTTTCTTTCTCCTAAAAATTACAAGAAGGTGAAAAGCTGCATATATATATATATATATATATATATATATATATATATATATATATATATATATATATATATATATTGTGAACTGTAAAGAGAGAAACGGACTCAGGAGTAAAGTGTTCAGAGGTAAAGGTTATTAATCTTTAGATGTTTATGGTGTTTGCTGTGTGAGTATGTGTTTTTAGGGTTCAAAGTTCCCATGTAGAACCAGAGTTCACTATCAGGAGCTATGCCTTGTGGGTAAAATATGTTATAAAGGCTGCCGGAGGCATCCTGCTGAGTGAGAGAAAGTCCAGCTAGTTATGAAGTCTTTGGATAAGCAGTAGCAGTTGGTCTTAGTGTGGGCAAAGTGAGTCAGGATAGGAGGGAAGTGATGTAGAGTTAGTTTTTTGGGGTATGTTAGGGATGGTGTAAATGGAGGGGTGGTGAAGTCAAGGAGCTGCATAGGTATTAACCTTACAAGTTATATATATATATATATATATATATATATATATATATATATATATATATATATATATAAATTAATTATATATTATAATTATGTATTAATGCTCCTCTATTCAGGGTTTAGCACCCTTTAAGTGAGGTAACTCATTTATTGTGAGCTTATACAATGCTCTTCCATAGGAATAGAGCATTCTGATAGATGAGGAATTTCTGTGTAAATAGATATATTGCTTAAATTAAGCCTCATGGATTATCCAGTTCCGTAGTCCAGAGGTAGGATATTGGCTTCCAGGTCTGAAGTGAAGGTTTCATTTCTGTTTTGCAGTACTGGATGGGATAATAGAAATTCTATAGCCACACTGAAGGGATTTAATTTATCGAAACAGCTGTCTGTAATTGACACTATAATATATATATATATATATATATGTATGTATATGTATATATGTGAGTGTGTGTGTGTGTGTGTGTGTTATTAAGACAAAGATAAACCCCTGAATGATTATAAACATATGGAAACTTTAATTTGGAATGAACTTCCCTTATTACACGGTGAAAGTATTATATTGCCACGACTCTAAACAATCATTCTGTTGGAATATACATCTGTTTCTTAATGACTTAGAGAAACAAATGGAGCAGAAAAAGACTGTGAACGAGCAAAAATGAGAATTCAAATATTAAACAGTTATTTGGGCGATTGCGTTACCGGTCGCTGTTTAGCTGATACGGCTACCTCATCAGTCGCAGGTTTGATTCCTGAAGCCGCCCCATTTTTTTTAATGTTAAGACTATTTACATCGTCAAGGCCAAACGATCAACCCACCATGTAATTATGGGAGATCATTTCAAAAAAGAGTTTCAATACAATATTTTACAAATTTTAATTTTATGTGTATGAATTCGCTTTCTTTGAAGAAATTGATAATTTTCTTTGTAAAAACTTACTTCACTTGCATTTGTTCGGCAATGATCGCTAAAAATGTCTGATTAAAAAAAAAATCAAACAGGCGTGCTTGCTACCGGGCACAAAATATTTAGCATCAAATTCTGTTGAATTTACACCCCCTACACACACACACACACACACACACACACACACACACATACGCACTAAAAAAAGTTGAGATTCCTGAAAAAAAAAAAGAAAGTTTCTTGTAGAGATAATTAGGAGTGTGTATATGCCCTATTCGTATATACATAGCCAACCATCCGGACGAACTTTGAAACTGAAGAAACCTTTTTTTGCAATTTTGGTGACAGATTTGGTTGTGGTTTCTAATAGCTTTAAAAATGTTGCGGTATACCGAGAAAGGTCCAATGTGACCGGACAATTTTTGACCCACGCAGATTGTGTCATTTAAAGTGGATCCAGGATACAACTATTTTTGCACGAACAATGTCTTGTTTGTTTCATTAACAGATCTTCTGTTTAACTCTGGAAGTTGTACTCCTCACAGAGAACAATGTAAACCCAAATATTCTGTGGAAACAAAGCGTGAAATTGAATTGAAGTTATATTTCTGACAATGATATTTCAAGTAACTCCACGCGCACGCACGCATGCACGCACGCATGCACGCACGTACGCCTACACACAGACACACACAGAGACACAGAGACACACACGCGCACACACACACACACACACACACACACTGTTAAGCTAATCCATGATATACATATATATATATATATATATATATATATATATATATATATATATATATATATATATATATACTTATGTATGTAAGAATTACAAAAATATATACACGGTGAATGTTGAAATGTTTTGTCTAACGAACTGACGAGCAACCGTCAATGTTTCATTTTTGTAATTCTATAAACAAAAAGCTGACCTGCCTTTGAATAACGTGATATTCTAATTTAATTTAAATATTATTGCCTCTTCCAATCAGGTTTGATTGTCACTGAAACCAGACGATGCTAACCAACAACGATTAACTACGTATGGGGACGATCTCTCACACACACCTCCCTTTTCATTAAAATACCAATAAATCTTTGCCACTTTTTACCAATCTAATCATCTTTTCTTTTTCTTCGTATGTATGTATGTATATATATATATATATATATATATATATATATATATATATATATATATATAACATATATATATATATATATATATATATACATATATATATATATATATATATATATATATATATATATATATATATATATATATATATATATATATATATATATATATTGCATTTTACATATATGCATTTTCCATGTAATGTAAATAGTCTACTATACATAAATAATTCAATAAAATTTTCCCCAAAATAGAATTTATAACGTTAGGTAAAAAATCATTCATCGATTTAGATTTTCTATTCCATATTATTGCAAATAAATCATGAAATTTTGTTACCAAATATTAGTAAGAGTAAAAGAATGTTCAAAAATCTAATTTGATTCGATTATAAATATAGAATAATTCGAATTTCCCCCAAATTTAATAAATCTTTGAAATTAAAATCAAATTCATTCAGTATTATTTATATTTTTGTCTATCCTTTAATCGTCATTTTTTAAAATTTCAAATGATAAAAATGTTCCCAATAACAATTGAAAAAATTATCAAAAAATATATGGTATATAAAATATATATGTCGGTACCTATGGTGAGACATCAAGTCAGAATTATATTGTATTAACCAAACAATGTTTTACCATTAACTTATAATTCTGTATTTGGTGTAATTGTTCTGTTTCAAATTCCATCCATTCTAGATATTTCTCATCGTAGAAATTTCGTATCAGCGCATAGTTGAAAATTGATGATGTTTTCTCGGTTATATTCTTCTTTTATATGTTCTGTTTTAGGCTAAAAAGTATTGGATTGTGATTTTACTCTTTCTTTCGAGTTATCAGACTTTCTCTTCCAGTGATGGTAACTTTGAAATAATCGATATATACTATGAAAGATTTATGTATACTTTCGCAGTTGATTCAAAACTTTTGAACTTACTCTCATTTTCTTAAAATAGTCCTCTGAAACATGTTGTCAAATATGGTTAATTTGGAATGAAATTTCAAACATAATTCTCTTTATATAGAGTCAGAAGGGTTATAAACATAAAATGATATTCAATTTAAATATCTTTATCATTATACTATACTAAATGCTATGGAATGGAGTCTTTATAAATACAATAATAGTTATTTAAATGACCATGATTTTTCATATTTATATCTGTTGTCAAGTATGTCTATCTATGAAATATAATTTGAGGGTCCATACGAGCCAATTTTTACTCAACTTTATAAATAGTAAAAGTGGAAAATTATTCAGAGAAAGTAAGAGTTTTAGAATACTCATAAAATACACAACAATAAACTACGAATACAAATAAAGAATAAGAGAAGATTTAAAACGGGGGAAAAGATAGCATATATATTTTTGTAATTTAAGGGGGAAAAAAGGATAATCCTGATACATACTTATTTATTATTTGTTAAAATTGTTAGGTCCCAAAAACAATTCAACTTGATTTGATATCTGAAAAATACGTTATTCAAATGTAAATGAGCCTTTTGTTTTTATAGGACAAAACATATTGCCGGTTGCTCATGAGATTTCTATTGTTGATGATATATATTACATACACGCATACACACACACACACACACATATATATATATATATATATATATATATATATATAGAGAGAGAGAGAGAGAGAACAGTGTGAAACATTTACCCCGTGATTAGTGCTGTGAATTCCTTCAAAACCAAACTTCTCAAGGTCTATCATAATTTGTATATTTTTCACCCTCAACTTCGAGATATGACTTGTACAGTAACACTTCAACCGTACTACATTAATACCCACACCAATCACAACCGCACAACTCAAGGTATTCCTGTATATAAATGCTTATATTCGTGCTAATTTATCGTAATCCCATCATCGTTTTGTTTATTTAGTTCAACTGATCAACATTGAAAGGGAGGTAACTATGCAAATATATTCTCGGATTATCTCTCTTTACTGCATATATACATTACGGTGAAATTGCCTTCTAGTCGAAATTTACTTATTTTTTGTCAAAAAAATTCGATTTCACTTACATAACATTAACTTCTGACCGTAAAAAATAATCATTGCACATCAATGTTGTGATTAGATAAGCTTTGAATACAATTAAATCTTGGTATTTTAAAAAAGTGAAGTCGAAACCAAGCATTCGCTTATTTTTTGCAAAAAAATGGTTTTATTTCACAAAATTTTGATTGTAGAAACATAGTTGTTTTATATCCTGGTGGATCGTGAAATAAATTTTGAATACATCAAACAACACTTTTATTACATTTTTGAAAAAAAAAATTAAAACATTGGGCAACTGCAACTATTTGGCATAAGATACACGTATAAATCATACTTACATGTCATATTTATTGAGCTTTTCCCACTAATTTCAAGATGGTTAAAGGGGAATAATTCTACAATTATGAAGAGTGTATCACGCTCATATTCCAGATTAGGGGGACATGTCTGTCTTGAAAATCAGCATTCGAATACCAAACCATGACGATTGCGTAACGTTGCCAACGCATTTGTTAAAATTGGGTCTAAAGATATTTGAGCCTCATTGAAAAGAAATATATAAATCGATATCCAATGACCGAAAACAACTGAATTTGGATAAAATGTCTAAAACGAATGAGAATTTGGTTGAAATATCTGAAAATGTCAAGATTTTTCCCCCCAAACCTAAAAGTCTCTGAGATTCATAAAACCAATATCTAGATATTTATTACAATGATTAGATATCCGATTTCTAAAAAGAATTTCTCTGAGCTTAAACACAAAAAATATCTAAATTTTGATATAAGTAAACAAGTTTGAAATGCTATTTATGGAACTACGTAACGGTAAGACCCTTGAAGTATCCTTGATGGATTTTATTTGAATAAAATAAACGCCATTTGATGATGACATTCTTGGAAACCATCATCAAAACTGTCAGCATTGGCTTCTTCAGTTTTTGAGTGAGGCTGGCTGACCAACTGGCTATGTATGTGTCACACGTAGGAATTACACCAATGGAGCAGGAGGACTGAACATATCAACATTTACCCCTTATTATGTCTACATAAGAGGTTTGTTTTTTGTCCGAATATTCACCCCTAATAGTTATTTTTTTATTGGGGGTTCAATCAACAATGTGAGTATAAATTGCCAAGTTGCTTTTTTTTTTAATCCAGCAAATTTATATTATTTGGACCATCAAAAGGCGAGGAAATTATTCATTCATTGATCACCTCTTGATACCACCCAAATACATTAGTCACGTGTCAGTCTCTTGTGCATGACTAACCAGACCTGTTTTTTTCTCTTCATGAATCCGAAAGTTTTATTTACAGTGTGATATTTCTCTAGATATGTTCTCAGATGTACCACCTTTTTCTTTTGGAAAGTTTTCAAAATATAAGACGAAATGCTCCAGAAGATTATTTGTTTTATTGTAAATAATTACTTTAGTGAATAAGCTGAGGAAAATGATAGTCAGTTGAAAACAGCTGCAGGTTAAAATCAACTGAAGAGTAATTTGCAGTCTTAGAAATATATATATAGATTTTTTATGAATCAGATTAATAAACACACGAATGTACGTTATTCGTGTGTGTGGATCTGATTGAAGGAAACAGATATTTAGCTTAAACTGTAATCTACTCTAAAAGATAACGATGAACAAAACTTAGAAAATATGTCGAGTTCCGCAGAAAAAAAAACTATGCTGCTGTCATTAGAACCTCCCTCCCCCAAAAAACTTTGAGCTCATGGGGCACATCTTTTAACATCGTTGATAGGAGTAGCATCCCTGCCCCATGCTCACACAAAAACGTATTCCGGGTTCAAACCCAAGCGCTTCGAGAGAAAAGGATATCAAAATGAAAAATGTTCAACATTTGATGGAAAATCAATCGCAAAAACAAGATATTTTATTGCAATAAATCCTTTCTTTTCCGTCATCAAGGAAATCAATCAAATCTCAGAGCCAGCGTTTATCAAAGAAGGGAAGGGATTAATGATATTTCAATCTTTTTGTCACCACCGCCAACTGAAACATCCTCATAATATCAATATTAGATACACCTATGTGCGTACGGCTGGAATACGCCGGATACACAAATTCTCGCTTGATTGAGCAATATCATCTAGTCAATACTTGGATAGGTAACCGCTTGGAAATACCAGATACTGCAAGCAAAAATGGTGAAGCGTAATACTACGGTTCAGTTTTAAGTCTATTTCATTGGGTAAGAGAATGGAACTTGGAATATGGGACACCCAGGCGGGGACGACTGACACCGTAGCTAGTATGAAGGCACTAGTAAAGTATCAATGAAAACAAAAACGATGATGAAAATTGAGATTATCTTATTCCCTTTAAGTTAATTTTTGAGAATAGGTTCACCAAAATATTACGTAGATATTTTTCAAGGGAGATAACCTCGGACAGACTCAGTACGTGACAAAACGGAGTTGTCTGTTAATATTCATTTATTTGATTTTCATTTGAAGGAATTGTCGTCTGATTTAATCAAATCTCTCTCTTCATTACAACGCATTTGATTGTAACTACATCTTCCTTTTTATCACCAAGAACATTCTTCCTCATACGCGTTTGTATGCTGAATCGGCGTCAAAAGGACAAATAAAAACTATCGACACATTTCTTTGTTATCATTCATTTAAAGTAACTATTAATCTTATGTTGTTAATTGTCATAGCAAACACCTTGACCCTAATCCCAAGCACTAACCATGATATTAACTTTAATTTAACACTAGCCCTAAATTATATCCTTTTTAATTAAATTTAACATCTACACAGTTTTCATTAGTTCCGTAATAGTTTAACAAAAGCAGCATCTAATTCTGTCAGCTGAAATAATGTTTAGATGAACCCATTCCAAACAATAACCCACCTAAGAAACAATTTGGTAGCTCATTGAGAGAACAATAGATGCCCCACCTGCCCTTCGGCTTTGCTTATGTAGATCAGAGGGAAGCTGGGTGGATTAGGTTAGACATCAGATTGACAGCAGGAGTTGAGGAAATAACAGAAAAGTTTGCTTGAAATCGCCTTAAAGCGGCTCCACTTTGCTCGGTTATGACGGTCGTTCACGACTGGGAAGCACCGTCCCATTGCGATGAAAACTTGTTGTGACGCTTCTACAACACAACTTGCAAGGGCTTGGGGTATTTCGGGGTTAGTGTTAAGGTTATCTATTGTCTGTTATTCTGAAGCTTGAACAGGAGTCATTTTAAAACTGGAAAGGTAACAATTTACTATTTTGTAATGCCTACACGATAGTTAAACGATGTTGTATTACTTCCCACTGTTGTGCGAAGTCTTCCCTACCATTTCCTCATAGCTAAGGGAGATTTGGTCTCATGCTTCTCTAAAGGTCATTGGTGCGCAGTGACTGGAGTTTGAAACCCAGCTCACTGATTCCATTGTTCAGCAGTCCCCTAACTGAAACGCAACTCACACATCCATCGCATCAAAGGAATCACTCATACAGGTCTGGTTAGTTACTCCATAGAAAGGGTCACGTGATAAACATCTTTTGGTAGCATGCTGTATCTGGTGTGGTGAAAAAAAAAAACATTTGGAAAAAAAAGGGGTGATCAGTTGGTAAGTTACCTTTTCCTCCCGTTGTTGGGTAGTGATCACTAAAGAAAAGTCGGAATGTTCATTAAGCTAATAAATTGAACGTGAGTGGTGATAAACATAAACCTGATGATCGATTCAGCAGAAGCTTACAGTGCAAATTGAACCCCGACCCAAAACCTAATCAAGGTTTGAAGTTATAAAAAAAACAGAAGAAATCGTTTTTAGATATGATAAAGATTAAATATATGGAAAATATCAGCCCTCTAGCTCTATTAGTGTGGTTTGCACGTATCAAACTTGCATATATATACATAGCCAGCTAGTCTGCCAACCAGCCAGACTAACTTGAAAACTGGAGAAACCAATGTTGACGTTTTTGTTGACAATTGTGGTTGATTGAAATACATTCTATTTAAAAGGATCTCTGTTGCGACGTCACGTAATTCAATCTAGCGTCCAACGTTTTCCATTTTCTCTTCTTTTTCTCTTCCTTTCTCTTTATTTATTTATCATTTCTCTTTGTCTCTTTTTCTCTTTCTTTTCCTCTGTTTATCTATTTTATCTCTTTCCTTCTCCGTCTCTCTCTCTTTCTTTCTCTTTCTGTATTCCTTTCTCTCTGTATTTCTTTGATTCTTTCTTCCTTCTGTTAATTGATGATGTAGGAATAGAATCTTTTGCTCTCCTTATCCTTCTCTCTATCCATCATATAGATTTTTTTAGGTGTGTCCAATCAACTCAATGATACGTTTGTCGGTCTGTCTGTCTGTTGGTCTCAGTTCCATTAAAAAATAGAAATAGAAAGGAAGAAATACGTGTGATGCCACTCAAGGCATTATAATGTCATCATAAAATGTTCTAGTTCGGCATTTCATTATTTTGAAAAGGCAAAAAAATCACCCCAAAAGGCAAGGCTGACACAAAAAAAAAACCGCCCCAAATGGCCATTAACGGTTTTTATTGAGAATAGAACTTTCAGAATAATCCAGTATCGCAACATTTTACAAGTATAAGAATGAATAGAGCCAAAGAAAGAATACTTACTTCTCTTATACTTTCTCATGCTACTTGTATCACGAATGATGGATGCATCGTTAAACCCTCAGTTTGTGTTAGTCTTAATCGGAAGTCTTCACTTATCATTGTTATTGTCAACTCAGTAGGGAGTTTGATAAAAACAAGAACAAAGACAAGGAATGAAGGTAACAGACATTAAAATAAAGATGGTATGATACATTTACTATCTCAATTCATCTGTCAGTCAGTAACGGTGATCACTGCAATAGATACTAGCGCATCAAAATCAAGAATAAAAAATGACGGTGACAAAGGTTGAGATGATTTTATTCACTTCAGGGCCAGTTTACTTGTACATTCTCGTTTACACCCGAATATTCCTTCGTAATTAAATGTTCTGAGCTTCTTTGGATTCTGATCAAGATAAGGGAATCCATCCAAAAGACCCATCTTCTTTCGGAGAGTAATGAATCCTGCTTGGAACTTGTAATGTGGTAAGGTTGGTTGCAGAAGAGGGAAGGCGCATTGGGTTCGAGGTTTAACATAAACAAGGGTAGTATTTGTTGGCTGATTGACATAGCGAATCGGATCAGTCATTCTCTTGTTGGCATTCTTTTGGGATTCGCTTGCTGCTGGAATTTAAAAGGTTTCCTTGTTTAACAGAATCGATCTCATATATCCCATATACCCGTCAAAAATGTCGATCCTATTTATGTATGGATCGGCACTAAGGAGCCCAAAGTTATTTTACAAGATAATTTATACAAATAATCAAGTATTCTGAAATTGAGTTTGTTTTTTTGTTTCATCCTAACCTATTCAATCTCAATTGTATTCTTCATTGTTATGTCACCACAGATTATATCATTTTATTACGGCACTTTAATAACTTTACAGATATGACAATCTATTCTAGACGGATCAGAAAATTATCATTTTCAAGCTATAGGAAGAATCGACAAAACAAAGAACCAATAAATTATAGAATTAAACTTAGCAATTTGCATATATTGACTTATGCAGATGTTGATGTTTCTATCGATGTTCCAAGGAACGAATGAAAGAAAACTTGACCATTTCAAACTGTATTTTCATGAATAGAATTATAAAAGATATCACTTTATGTTCGGGTTAGTTTTAATCTGGCTAGTTTTGGAGTTCAATAGATTTTCATTAGTCGACAGTATATTCTTTTCACTTTGGAAATTATGAAAAAATATTTTATTGGTTTTTGTTACTTGTAACATCAACCCTAAAACCATGCCTAAACCTAAGATTAAATTATTTGCGTTATGATTAAATTTGGTAGAATGAGAGACTACTTGAATGGTATTATTCAAGAAAAACATTTAAACAAGAATATAGATAATTATTGGGTTGAATTCTGTAAAAAAGAGAATCATCCAATATAAACAATGTACATAATATAGATATACAGCGTATATTAATGCAGACTCTCAAACAAATAGGATACAATTTACTATTAATTTACTCGAGGAATGCAAAAATTTTTATTAGAGAAAGCAAAAAAAATCAAATTTATCTAATCCTTTGATGGTATTAATTATAACTTGTGTATTCATTTCAGTGTTAGAAATATGAAGACAATATATGATCTTCTGTTAATTGCAAATCCAAAACACTATCCCCAATTACCCCAGACCGTAAATATAACCCTGGATTATATCCTTTGTGGTTCAATTGTCAAGTATTTTGCTCTCGTTTGTTCTGTAATTTGTACTGACTTCTTTTTTGCAAACCTCATTGAAATAATTATAAAAATACCAATATCCAATTACAAATAACATGGTTCGTCAATAGAAAAACAAAACAACAACAAACAAAACATAATGATGCGGTATTTCTCAAGCAAACATAGAATGATGAAACTAAACAAATGCTGTAAAAAGATTACCGAGTGATTGTTATTTTTTCTGCGTCATATTCGAAACATTTTCCTGTTACATTTCGCTGCTGTGTCTTCAGACCCCAGAAAGACATCTTATCTTGATAAATTTCATTTTTTTCTCTGACCACAGCTTTAAGCTTAGCTTCCAGGGTCAATGCCTTGGATTAGAGTTTGTGTTTATAGTTACTTTTTGTGATTAAGGTTTGCGCCAGTGTTTAATGTTAGGATTAAGATTTTATAAGTCGATTAGAGAGATTTTAAAATTAGTGAAAAGTAAATGCGTAATGGAGACTGTATAGAATCTTACTTAAGTATTTAAGACAGTGAAAGGTTTCATAAAAGTAAAATAAGATTATTACATACCGTCCTCAGGAAGAACATATGGAATGAAAAACGGCAAATAAATCGCACGTTGTGTTTTTTCCAAATTTGGTCTTAACTTACAAATCGAGAAATTAGGGAAAATTCTTTTTTGATTGAAAACGTTTGCTATACTGGCTTGATCATACACACTGACTTTTTTAATCCTTTTCATATTTGCTGTAAATCTAACGGAAAAACGAACCAAAACTTAGAACCAAAGACGGTTAATGTCGAAATACCAAGATGCAAGTATCATTCCACGATTTAAGCGCAAAGATAGTCCACAAGCATTTTTACGTCATGGGTCAATTATGATCAAATACATCATTAATGACTTTTGAAAAATGAGGTAATTGTTTGGAACATTCACCAAAATATTATGTTGATATTTTCCAAGGGAAATGATATCTCATCAAACAATTAACTATTGCTGCTGTTAAACTACTACGAGAACAAATGAAAACAAAAAAACTTTGAACATTTAACATTGTATTTCATGAAATTAAAGGACAAAAAATAGGTGTTCAGGGTCAGTGAGTATTTTGGCTTAATGTTAATATTAAGGTTGTGGTTGTATTTCGCTGTATAAAATGGTTAGACATTCCTGATATATGTAACTCTAAAATAAATAAACGATATTACTAATGGGAAAAGATTGATTATTTTATCTTCGTCATTTTGACCCTGTTTTGTCACACGAACTCATACGAATTTGAAGTTAATAGTTTTGGATTTGCACCAAATCATCTGCGTAATTACAATTACTGGAAAATTTGACACAAAGTCAGTTAAGGATGGGGGCCTGCACATATACCTCTGGGCAATAACCAAAAGAATTCCCAGTCCCGGCAAATGGTTTCACGTTGGCGTCAGGTTGAGACCGACCCCACGCTCTCAGTGCAATGGGCATATCCAGATCCACCGAGACTCCTCCTCCTCCTCCTCCTCCTTTTAACTTCCATCCTTGAACATAAACCTTCCCCAGGAGTCGCCACATTTTTCTTGCCGATATTTTGTGAACCAGTCCAGTTTGTCCGGCCATCTCATATTTTGCCAGCTGCAGTTCGGCATTTGATCTCTGGAATCAATATGGTGAGTCGTGATGTCCATCAGTTGTCTGCCATTCTTGCAACATGACTAACCATTTGCCATTTGAGTTTTATAATGGTTTCTATGATTTCTCTAACTTCTGTTTTGCCCTTAATATACTATGAATCAGTCATTCTCCTTTTGATTTATATTTGACACTGCCTTGGCTGATAACGGAGAGAGTCTTTATTCAATAACCGGTAATCGAAAAATTTCCAGTGTTTCAACCCACCATTATCATCCAACTTCCACCTAATGTGCATCTTCTACAAGAATGGATCAAACATCTAGGCTGCAGTCCACTTTATAGGTTCTATGGATTTTATATATATATATATATATATATATATATATATATATATTGTTATAATGGTACCTTGCATACATTTTCTCCATTTGGGATCATCAGTTGTTTACCAAGTAACTGTTTCGGGGATTTTAAAAGCAAAATAGTTATGTTAACATGGCACCCCACAAGTGTTGATCAAACCTCACTTTGATTTCAGCTATGATTTTAATAAACAGCTCACGTCATACATATAGTTTGTCATGTTATATTATGTATTGTACATTGATTTATTTCACACTACACTTCATTTTGTTTTTTTTTGAGACGGGGTTAATATTTATTGGCTACCCGTAAACCTATTTAATGATGTGGGATCAGTAAGTAAAACAACAGACGTTACTTGCCGTCCGTTTCACTCCTATTGACTCATGAAAATATAAAAAGATCAAATTGGTTGTATCGGTTTCAATATCAGACTGCATGCTTACCAACTTATGATATCATCTTTAAGAATATTAATTACACAGAAAAACAAACTCTTTGGGCTAATTTGTCTCAACATATTCAGAAGAATTCAATACCTTTTTTTTTCTACAAACCATGAAATTAATTTTCCTGCATCGTTTACCGTCTCGCTTTCATCAAATATTCCTTATTTCATGACAGACTCAGAAATTGACATACGACAAACTATTTGAGAAGCCTTGGAAGATATTAGGTTAGATTATTTTGTTTATTCCAATTGCAAAGTAAGATTGCATATCAAATTGACATATCTATGATCTAAATATTCTACGTCTTGACTTAATTCAAATATAACACACACGCACACACACACACACACACACACACACGCACACACACACACACACACACACACACACACACCATCCAGCTAATGGGGATGGTTTCAAATCATTTGAACAAGTTATTTTTGAATTTGGCTTCAAATTCCATGAGTGACTCGAATTCCAGTTGTTGGCAAGTGTTTTTGAAGGGAAGACAAGGAATGAGTGAATGTAGGGATGCTGCTAGACACTTTTCTAGGGAGAAAGGTAGGAGTATTAGTGTCATTATGTAGGAGTGTGTGTTAGCAGAATGGTACTTGGGTATTTGTGCTAGTATGCGTGTGAGGGTCGGGGAGTGTAATGAAGTGTCATTGGAAGGAGAGTGTTGATTGGTTCATGGGATATTTGGGGAGTTGATGTTCATGTAAATACAATATTTTTATGAAAAATCATCACAAACTGCATCAGTAAATCACTAGATGAAAACCAACCATGGGCACAAGCTGGCTTTAGAAAAACTGTACCATCTCTATTCCATAAATCGGCTGAAAAAAAAGCAGTAGAATATAAGATGAAACTCGTTGTAGCATTTATAGACTTTAAAAAGGCTTTCGTTTCTGTAGGAATTTCCATAGTTATGAAAGCCATCACGATATAAAATGTAGACCCTGTATACGTCAGAGTACTGCAACATATATACAGTCACAGCAACTCCTTCATCAGACAACATTGAAATTCTGACCCCTTCCAGCGCAGGAAAGGATTGTGATAACAGCTCACCCAAAGTCTTCACAGCCTGCCTCCAGATGATCCTACAAAACCTTGACTGTGAGAATAGAGGAATCAAAATAGACGGTGAATATTTGAATAACCTCAGATTTTGCAGAAAAAAAACCTTCACGACCTCCAATGCTATATGCAAAATACGAAAAAGCAGGAAAGTCAGCCAATGTATGAAGTTCAGCAAAACAAGGGTCACGTGTAACAACCAGGTCGGAAATGATGTCATAACTATCAAAATCAAAGATGCAAAACTGGAAACAACAAATCCCCATGAAACACACAAAAAGTAAGAATCAAGCGAAGGATCACTCTAGGATGGTAAGACTCTTGTAGGGCAAGTTCAGCCTTCAAAAACAAACAGATCCCATTAATCCTAAAAAGATGAGTATACAACCAAGATATCCTCCCGATGGTCACCTACAGAGCTGAAATAGGGAACATAACTAAGAGACAGAAGAGGAGACATGAAAAAATCATGCTCACCGTCACACTGAGATATCATAAGACAACAATGTTAGTCAGGAAGAAAACAGGAGTCCGAAACATAATAAAATCTACTAGAAAACTTGAAGGGCATTCGACTGGTCATGTTGCAAGAATGGCAGACAACCGATGGACATCACAGCTTGCAATATACATCCCCAGCAACTGAGGCTGGCAGAATACAAGATGGGGAGAGGAAGTTGGTAAATTCAGAAATTACTGGCTCAACAACGCTCTCAAGAGAGGTGAGGCGAATCCTGGGGAAGATCTATGTCCAACGACGGACGATAAAAGAGAGATGACTATATATATATATACACACACACACACATACACACACACACATATATATATATATATATATATATATATATATATATATATATATATGTGTGTGTGTGTGTGTGTGTGTGTGCATGAAAAGAAATGGACATATTTGGTCCAACAGAATCAATTATAAATAGTGTTATATTATATAGAAACTTATTTGAGATGATCTCCCGTTGTTACACGGTAAATATAGCACTTTCCTTCGACAGCATCAATAAAAAAAAAAAAAACAATGAGAGAAAAATGGGGCTGTTGCAAGAATCGAACTTTCCACTGATACTGTGGTCACTTTAATGTAGCGATGTACTTAATGGATTAAACAGCTACCGTTAATTCAAAGGCTCAGCTGACCGCTTTTACATGGAATTCTCGTCTCATTTATTCTTGGTGGATTTGTCTCTTTCAAAGCACAAGTTTTGAATTAGGAAATCAACACATATGGAAATTTGAAATGATCTCCCGTCGTTACACTGTTATTATATCACTCTCCTTAGACAACATAAATGGAATAAACAATAAAAGAAAATGGAGCTACAGCAGGAATCAGAACTGCCACTGATAGGGTAGCTGCTTCAGCACAACAAAAGATTTTGCTCTTGAGCTTTTTAGTGTCAAAAGAGACGAATAGACGAAGAATAAACGAGGTGAGAATTTGGTTTAAAGCAGTTATTTGAGCCTTTGCATCACCAGCTTTTTTGCCAAGACTGAGTCTAATAGGTAAACCTTTAAGTGAGTTGAGGTACTTCGGTTGACACATTACTGAGAGGTTATAAATAGGGAGATCAATGAGAGAGAGAGAGAGATTGCGCCCAGCTCTGTTTAATTGCTGCATAAAGAGACAAAGGAGATGAATGAAAATAGACGCACAAGACAAACCTGGCCTCTTTATTTTAAAATGGCAGTAATAGTTGAAATAACAAATTCTTATTTTTGGTTGGAGCGTACTTTAGCATTTTTTTAACATATTTTTTAAACACTATTTTAATGTTCATCCTCATTTTTCAGTTCCTTTTTTTTTATCGAAAATCTTAACTGAAAAATAAGATGAATTAAAAAAATAACGATGAGAATATTTCGCCTGATAGAAACAAATGAATGAATAATTGTTATATAAACAATTCTGGCCATTTCTGCATGATTTTGGTCGACAACAGCAGAAAATCAATCTGATTGAATCAGTGAAAAATTTACTTCCAATTAAATCTCAGCCGTAAAGTATAATTTAATTCACCAGTAAATAATTATAGTATTTCATATAGACTGGAGGTGAAAAAATAGAAGGGGGCCCACAAAATTAAACATTTTTAGTGAGCTTTGAACCTCTATTTCCACAAGATCTGCACATTTCATTCATTCACTGATCAGCATCGTTGACAACGTCCATGTTTAGAACAAATCATCCTTGCTAACTACCAATTTTTCCTTCAATACGTCTTTTTGACAACTATTTTTTTCATTGTATTTCATATAATCCTGAGTGAGCTATTAATACAACATTTGAAAGTAAGTATGATAATAACTGCCTTATTTTTCTCATTTTCCATGGATTTCTGTTTGATTATTATTTTCATTTTGAATGGCATATTCAATATATTTTCATTCAATATTAAGTTTTCGGGAATTTCTCAGAAGCGTTGTGTAAAAGAATTTGAATTGATAATCATGGCTTCCTAACAAGTTCTGTGACAGTGAGTGAACTTCAGCGACTTTATTTTTCACAGTTGTCGCTTCATGAAAAAGTTGTGATTAAGAACAATACGATATATATTCATAGCTTTAATACAATATCTTACCGAAGGAAAGATTGTTTCTGTGGTTGTGAAGTAAAACGTGCGTTATTTCGTTTTCGGAGTTTGTTGTTTGGACGTAATGTGACATGGGAAAAAGACCGCTTTAAAATATCAATAAAATGGAAGGAAAAAACTGAAAATTCATAAACCGTCGAAGACGCATATTAGTAATATGGTTTCACTATTGCTTTTGGGAAGCGTCGATTATAAAGACAATCTTGGTGAGGCTTTTGGCTTTCAATCTATGAGCATAACAGGATAATTACCAAGAACCGTGAAATTTTATCCAAGAGTGCAGACTGCATTACATTTTATGGAAAATTTAGAATTTTTCTATATGGATATGATGAAAGAAAATTTGAACTGATATCATGGCTTCCTTGCTTTCCCCGGAAATAAGTTCTGTGACAGTGAGTGAACATTAACAACTTGGATTTTTACACTTTATCTCTTCATGAAAAGTTTGCATTCGCTCCCCTGATATTAAAATTTCCCGGCCAGGAATGAGTAACAATAAGAGCTACATTCGTGGGTTTGGTTCGGATAAGAAAGGTTGACTTAGTAGTTGTGTTCGGAGATGATGGAACATCGAAAAAAGATGTCTTTAAAAATATGAATGAAATGAAAAAAAAGAAACATGACTTTTGATCAATGATAATTACAGGAATATTTCCATGATCCGTGCAATTTTTTTCGACATTACGGACTGCATTATATTTTATGGAATATTTGAAACTCGTTTTCATAGACATGTCGAAATGGAGATAAATGAAATCAATCCAAGTGTATTTAGAAGATCAATGTATTTTTTATGGAACTTTGATCAAGGTTCAGATAAACATTTGAAAATCAGCAGAGTCTACAAAGGTATTTCTAAGACGATTCAGAATGAGAAACTTGACTGCTTGCTACAAATATATTAGCTAAAACGATGAGGTAAAAAAAAGAGATTGGAGAAATCTCATTTGTAAATGTCATGGCTTATGACACAACAGATGTCTCAGTAAACAGTCAAATGGTAATTGTTCTACAATACGTGCTGAATGAAGAGATATCACTGTATTTGTTGGAATTTTTATTCCAGAAAATCAAACTTCAGATGGTTTATCAAAATGTATTCAAGAGTAGTCAGACAATCCTTCTGAGAAATAATCAAAATCTGTTATTTCACACATTCGATGGTGCTAATGTATGACATTAGCACCATCGAAAAAGCAAGAAAAAAAAAAGGCTGTTCAAGCAAAAATAAAAGCACTTCATTCACTTCCGTTGGCATCTGCTGAATATGATAATGAAAAATGAAGCAAGTGTTACACGAGACTCGCGAATATTTCTTGTCTACCATTTCTGGTTATACCAATGTGTTTCTCCACATCACCACAATGTTTATCTATTCTCAATAAGTATATGAATGTCAGTATCTGTTGCCCATTCTCGGCAATACGGACAGTAAAAAGGGTTCATGGAAATTCACCCCCAAATAAAAAGCTACCTTGCTGAAATCCAGTCAACGTCAAATGCAAATCAGACCATTTCAGCAATGAGACAAATTGTACACAACCTGGATAGATAATGAAAAATTCATTATCTGGTTGGAAATTTTCCGCCTGATTATGCCTCGTGTTGAAAGAATTTGAGAACAAAAGTAACCTCGAGAAATCTATGTATTTAAAGTATTCTGTACTGCTATTTCAGAAATATGAATTTCAACATGCTGTGACAATCCTTAAAAAACACTCATGGCAGAGTCAAAGAGAGTACGTGACTGCATTTGTGCTTATATAGTGGAGATGTATTTCACTACACAATAAGTAGCTTATAAATTATTTCAACAAGAAAAGCATTTCAGGTTTTAAGAGAGAACTCCCTTCACAAGAGATAGGATCGATCACAGATGATTGACAGAGAAAAACTTGAAACAGAACTCACAGCATTCTACACTAGATATGCATGCATATAGCAGGTTAATAGACTTGCAGAAATTCATCTTGGAGGATAACTTTTATGCTTTTCTTAATGAAATTACGGAACCGATAAAAATCCTACAGACAATTCCTATGGCTACTTTAGAGCCTGAACGCTGCTCTTCGATATCGAAAAGAATAAAGAAAAAAACTACTCTGAGAACCACTATCTTTCAAGACGGACTGAATGCACTTGCAATCATTTCATTTTTAGGCTTCCAAAGGAGGAATGTATTTTATTCTGCACATAGAAGAATCATGCTCAACTTCGCTTTCTTATATGTAGTTCAAATTTGATCAAGAGTCCATTGATTCAAAGCAAGATAAAACAATAGCAATTTGCTTTATGGTTCGTAAAACTTTACCTCAAAAAATGAAGTAATTACTGTCGATGACTTATGCAGTCACCACTATTATTATTGCTAATTACTGGTGTATTTACAGAGCATCATCATCATCATCATCATCAGCAGCAGCAGCAGCAGCAGCAGCAGCAGCATCATCATAATCATCTTCATCATCATCATCATCATCAGAAGCATCATCATCATCATCAGAAGCATCATCATCATCAGAAGCATCTTCGTCAATCAACTGCTGGACAAAAACGAAATCAAACTTTAAAAAATCAAGTAAATTCTGCCAAAAAAGGATTTTCTATGATTAAGGCGTAACATACCATTTTTCTATGATTCGTAAGATATTACACTAGTCAACTTTATTGCTAATGAAAGAAATCATTTGTTCACTTGAATCACCATGAGTTATCAAAGAGCCAACCAAGGCTGATGACAATTGCTTATGTCTTGAAAAGAGTTGTTAAAATTCCCCCCTAAATTGTTTTTTACAGAAACTGAAATATTTCTTAAATTTAAACTAGAGTTATTTAAGCTTCAGTTGGAGTGGAGTAGAACATTCAAGTAGCCAGCTTTGTTCTCTTTAGTGTTTTAAATGGTCTAAAGAGTTTACACCAGTTCAATACAATTAGTGAAGAGAGTGACGAATTTTTTGTGTTAACAGATGATTATCAATCCGTCAAGGTAGGGAGGAAAAAACACTTCCAACGTCCCACAGTGCCACATCGATTTCTTTGTGACATAACAGTGAACGTAAATGACATTGAATAAGAAAAATTGTTGTCGTTTGATTATGCAGTTTAACTGGCTGCTGTAGATTCAAATTACGATCTGCTTTGAGCCTAAATGTTTCAACTTTTGTAAAAAGAAATTCTCCAGTTAAATACAATCTTCAAGTTTAGCCAAGAAATTTGTAAAATTCTATCTCGATTTTCCCCTAAATAACGAGCTTGAAAATCTAAATAATCGTAGACATAAATTCTACGCATTAAGTCGTGTCAAATGCAGATATAAACTGAATAATTTAATTTAACTCATGAATCTTCCCATTTTCTCTATTTTCCTTTTCTTTCTCTCCCTTTTCCACTCATTCTCCTTTCTTTCTTCCTTTCGTTGATTGATGGCGCGAGATTAGAATCTTTCTCCCTCTTTTCCATCGTCTCTGTATTCCTCATTTATATTTTAAACCCTTTTCACAAACAATGTTAGCTCTTCAAGTCTGAATCTGACATCATTGTTGTTAGATGAGAAAAGTGAACTCTGATGGTGAGAGTACAACAATGGGCAAGATAACGATTTGCTTTTCCGAAAGGAATTTTCTCTCTTCTCTTATTGATTTCCGAAAATAATTTTTCTATGTTTGTAAAGGAATGACTGACTTATGGTGGACTTGAAAACAAACAAACAAATAACAAACCAAGAACAAATGTAGAAATTCACTCAATAGAAACTGCCATTAGACCAGTGTCTTTTGGCAGCATATCTTGTTGGGAATGATGACTTGAAAAATAGGAACAAGTATCAATGAATGAATTACTCGTTACACCCTTTGTTGGGCTGTAATCACCATGAAGTTTGAACAGACTTGAACGTTGCTGGACACAAAATAAGGGTCAATATGACAAGAACCTACATTGTCAATTGAACCCGCCCACGTCAATCCTATTTGGGACAATCTTTTTTTTGCAAAATAAGAAGTTAATGTTCATATTTTCATCCATCGGGCTTCATCGCTGCAATACGTCAGTGCAACACATACGTGGATAGCTACCCAGCCAGACTGACTTAGAAACTGAAGAAATTCATGTTAACTGTTTGATGATAGTTTTAGCTGATGGTTTTAATGAATTTCCCAGAACGAATTTGATTACTCGTAAAATCCAGCTGGGATATGTTTGCATTTATTAAAAGGATCAAACTAATACGATAATTAGTAGTTAAACTTGCTGTGACCAATATGGAATAAGAATTAATTATTTTACCGACATTGGATTTATTTCCAGGTACTAATAAGTATACTAATACAATACATTGACATATTCATGATCCAAATAATTAGTTCATTCACTGGATTCAAAATACTTGCTCTATTTGACAGTTTATGGAACTACGAGTGTCCATGTAGCATGGGCAGCCAAACACTCCATATTTAGAACATTGAAATCGGTTCGAGCTTCAGTAAAACGCCTGTTTGGGAAGAGTCCAATGAATGTATTTATAGTGTGTGCACGACTCTATATATGCATATATGCGTATGCATACGTATATGTGTTTTGGAAACCATCAACAGTTAATTTTTAATACTTATTTTTAGTTAGGCTTACACCGTATAATGCCAGTAAAAATAATTGTTTCGGTTATTTTAATTGAAAAGGTTTTGAGTAAGATTTCCAATTGACAAAGTGAGTTCACCCTCAATTGATAACTTATTTTGGGTCTGCTTGTTTTTCTTCTAAAATCAGACCTTCTTTTAGGGATGAATGTGTAATTAAAGGCAAGGGAAGTATCGTATTCATTGATTACCACTTTATCGAGTTTTTGAAATGATTTCTCTCAGCACAGCATGCTGCCAAAAGAAGTTGATCACTTGACTATTTCTTTTGAAAGACTGACCTGATCTTCGAGTATGTATTTGCAGGTGCATGCCTGTGCGTGCGTGCGTATGTATGTATGTATGTATGTATGTATGTATGTATGTATGTATTTGTGAACGTGTGCTCAAGTTTAGATATATTCTATTAAAGTGAGCGGTGCAAAATTTGGATATCGATCGAAGCCAAGACTTTTCCAAAAGGAAATTCTGTTCGTTACAAAGACATATACGGCTTAAGTGCACAATCGAAATTTGAAAACATATTCATGCATATAAAACACATCACAAAAGACGGTGCAATGTCCAGGATCTCATCACCATTTTGTTAAAAAGAAACATACTGTTAAAACCATAACCAAATATTTGAATTCCCCCAATGAATATGACAGCGGATCCAGATAAAATCTACCACCACAGACATTACACGAAGAGTCAAATGTGTCAAAAGACGAGTCTGAAACTTGGAAGCAACCAATTTTATCATAATAATCTTGGTATTATGAATAAGAAAAATATTCTTAATAGTTGAAATTATCTGGGCAGCTAATATAAATTGGGTGTTATTTATGATGTGTTAACTAGGTTATACTTGCAATCCAGTACAACCTGAAAATTCGCCTTAAGGTATCTTTTTATCCAGTCTTCACGCTTATTCGAATATTTCACCAATGATATAGGAAAATGAAAGTAAAAATATAAACATACGTCAATGGAGATCAGCTGGAATTTGAATCAATATTGCAGTCTATTTGGATTCAAATTGGTCTTGAATCAGACAAAAAAATGTAAAATATGTCATTTTTTATTTAAAGACATTCGTTCCTTTTTTTCAAAAATCATATCAATCTCAATCCCGACAAGCCAAGTTAATTGGTATGTTGGTAGATGTTTTATTGCATTCTTTCGTCTTCCTTCGAGATCTACTACATTTGCACAATAAGCAAACATAATTCTGTATTAGAATAAAGCAAATGACAATAAAAGCTCTTTTTGGTAAAATGTAACGGAGATGGTTCCATTTTTAAAGTTTCACTAGTTTGATCATTCAATGTCAAAAACAGTGTTCAAATAAGAAGAAATAAAATGATATTTTATGCAAGGAAACGAGAATTTTTATTACTCACTGTAACCATCATAAGTATCAACAGAATAATAAATACATTAAGCTGAAGTGCTACAGAACAGGTGTTTGCAAGTGTTCTGTTTTCTTTCATGCATCCATAATTATTTTCGTATGAGATCTTACCGATGGTTTTGTGTGTTGTTTAGTTTATACCAAGCCTTCGGCAGAGAAAGCTTAACTTCAAGAACAACAAAATCCCATTTGTCCTTAAAAAAACGTATACGTTCAATGCATCCTTCCAATAGTCACCTATGGAGCTAAAACATGGAATTTAATCAAAAGACTGACCTGCAAACTGAGAACCATGCTACGTTTACATGAAAGAATCTTGCTCAACCTCGCATGGACAGATCACAAAACAACACAATATATCAAGGAAAAACATGAGGCTGATACATTACATAATCCATTAGAAAACTTTGGTAATGGACCGGTCATGTTCCAATAACAGCAAGCAACCAATTGATATCACAACTCACATCATGGATCCTGAGAGATCACCTGTGAAACGAAGGCCGATAGACTACGAGACCGGAAGGCAAACTGAAAAATTTCAGAAAGTATTGGTTCTATGATGCCCATGATAACAAAGCCTGGCGAATCCTTCAAAAGGTCTACGTCGAAAGGCAGATGATTATAGACTGATGATATAATGAATCATTTTCAATGATTTCAAGTTATGAGGACCCAAAACGATGGATTTTCAAACGAAGAATGTTTTATCATGTTTCAGTTTTACTGCAATTGTCTTGCATCAGTTTTCCTTTTGATAAGATTCGGATGAGGGAATAAAGCTGAAAATGGTATTGAAAATACTTATCTTGTCTTTATCTGACCCCCCCCCCCCCACTGGAATTCGTTTGTATTCAGTACTGAAGGAAGCTGTTTTCTTATGCTGTGAAGATTGAGTTCGGGTATATGAAGGTTATTTTCTTTCTTATGAAAGACTTGTTATCTGACGAACCCAACAAAATTTGCTTCAATGCAATCAGCCAGGAAATGGTATAGAATACTACATAGAGGTTATCTGTCAAAATATTTCATGAATTATCTTAAAGAAACTTGGGGTATACAACTATTCAAATGCACATCTACCTACTTTGTTGTTGTTTTTTTGTTTGTGTTTAGTCTGGAACAATATTTGGGATTGGACATTCTTCGAGGGAGGCAAAGTCAAGATATATCTAACAGAGAATCAGTAACATTATGCATCAAAGCAGAAACACTGGAATTATTTTTTGTCTCTTTCTTTTACCATCATTTATCTTTTTCTCTCAACAGATCAGTGGTAAGATGATAGACCGAGAGAAATTGAGTTATACTTGCAAGTATGGTATTCGTTCTTACAACTTTTATGCATACAACTGCCATGGTTTGTGACAGTGTAACATCAAAATCATTTCGACTGAATCTATGCCTATATCAAAGTGTGTACAGCGGCTATAACTCTCATATTTTGCATATATAGCCATAAAATATGTTAGACACAATGTTAACTTGATAAAAAGTTTTGTGTCTTGGAACAGGTTTTAAAAACAAAATCTGTGTACATCAAGTGGGGGATCACGAGTGTTGTTAGGAGTTTTTCTATTGTTGTGAGATAATAAACTGATCTCACATCAAAATACACTTCAGCATGCTATTTCTCTGGACATAAACGTGAGGGGCGCTTTTCTATTGGTATTCAATGACAGACTGAACCCAAGCAATAATAAGTTCATATCTATTGCTTTGAGTAACATTTCTTCAAATCAGATACACATATCATATTTCGTTTACGAAACTTGTAATCTGCTTGAAGTGGGGATCAATATGATAGGGGGAAGTGTCTTTGCTTTTTTCATTGTTACCAAGTGATAGACTGAACCCTCCTATGATTGATGAATTATCTACACACACACACACACACACACACACACACACACTGACAAACCTTATTTTCAGCATTTAAATTGAAGAGAGGTCAACTTTAACCATACGTTATGTCATTCGAGGTCATCAGAAATTTTGCATCGAGGATGCTGGAATTTAGCGTATGGGCAGATCACCTCACAATGAAATTTGTAGTTCATGTGACGTTTGCTTCTTAGGTCATTGATAATTCCCAAATGTCATTAGTGGTTATTTCAAAACAAGTTTGGGACAACATTTCAGCACCTATGGACGTGGAATTAGACATGGGTGCCCATCCATCCAAAGCAATGGATATATGCAATGCCAAGTTGACTTTAAAGGTCATCAGTGGCAATGTCTGTTGATTTCTTGCCAATCTCCAGAGTTGTGGGCCACAATTTTGCATCAGTTATGCTGGCAGATTGCTTCTTCGTAATTTTCTCACATCAATGTTAACAGGCTAAGCAAAATTGGCCTTAAAGGTCTTTCAAGGAAATTAGAGTTCGTTTCTGATTATCTCTACTCAATTTTTCAGATTCTGGGCAATAGCTCCACACCTACATAACTGAAATTGGGAAAGCTTTCTCGGCAAATGTCAGATGTAATGATATATTAATCTCAAATGACATTCGGGGTCACCTGAGGTCATTTTCTATCATTTCTTACCAAATATCGAAATTGATAGCCATAAAGTTGCACATATTAAACTGAAATTCGGCATAGAGGCAGTTTCTTGCTCGGATAAAGTATTTAGAAACGTGATTTCGACATTTGAGTCTTTTCAGGTCCCCACATGCCATTTCAGGTAATTTCTAACGCATTATCTCAATTGTTGGATGAGTTGTTCCATCCAAGATGCATCAATTTTGCACGAGGGTGCACCTTTACACAGCAAAAGTTGAGAGCAATCTGAGGTTAATTCTGGTGTTCGTTCGAGTTCACCTGAGATCATTTCTGTAAATAGTCATAAGGCACATAGATGATCTCTCAGAAACTCTGGTCTGTACTTGTACGGGTAGCTCTTTTATGTTAGTTTTAGGTTGGAAACCAATCAACCTTTTGTACAGGCACCCAATGGGAAAAACACTTACGTAGTGCATCTAGAAGTTCTGTTAAAAACCAATAGAAAACTAAAAACTTTTTTCCAATTAAAAAAAATGTACAACAAATATTAAACTGTTTCCGCGCATGATAATCGTCACATACAATCTTGAAGGGAAATAAATGATAAGGAAAGCAACTTGAGTAAATCAAGTGTAGGATAAGGAATTTTACAAGTAAGAAAAGAATTAATTAGTAAGTCTGACAGCTAATATGCTAAAATACATTCAGTTAGCCCGTTTTTAAGGAAACTGTGTTTAACTAATTAATTAATAACTTCAGGCTTGCACTTGTAACTTCAACTATGGTTTTGAATAATTCAGAATACATAATTTTGTTATTTGGGTTATTCAGTGTAACATTATGTTGAATTTAACATGTACAACACGCTTCCCTTGTTTTGATTTTCAAATGCTCACTTTTTACGGAAACGTGAGTTCCAGCTTTACCAAAATTATTAATCATTTGAAAGAAAAAATCATCCGGTAACGCAAAATAAGTCCCCAAGAGGAGGGGAAGATGCATCAGTACTGAGAGCGTTCAATACATTGTGTACATGAATGATGGAAAAGGGGCGTGCTCAATAATGCTAAAAGGATGACGCTGATGATGAAGATAATTCCAAGTCGATGATGAAGTTTAGGCGCATTTGAACGTAATAGTTGAATGCTTCCCTGGGTCAGTGGTTTCGGGGGTATGTTTTACTTACAAACGTCCAGTTGCATGCTTGTTAATGTGTGCATATTGTGATACACCTCGAGTGTGGATGTATGCATGAGCTTGCATGTGAGTGTAATGATGGGATACGCTTTGAGAGAGATACAAATAAGAAGGTATAGACATTCATTCTAGAGAGGGTGAGAAAATGAGTGAAGAAAACGGATCGTAGTAATAAACGTTGTGGCCAGATAACCTTCTTTCAGGTTACATACACGACCTCTACTGCTCTCTGACAGGAAAGAAGATTTTAACAATCGAATTTCCCCATTGTTTGTACGAATGCAGGATGAAGAATGGAGCTGCATTTTCACATTGCAATCGATCTAACAATACCATTTGGTCTTTGGTACTAGTGCACTCACGCAATTGTAGAAGAAAGAGACAACAAATTAAAGCTTATATTTATTTTCCAAAGAGATTTTGTGTTTTAATATGGAACCTGTTGCATTTCTCCACTTCTATTGCAGATGGATGAAGCGTTTTACTAATAGATTTGCAGCAAAGGTTCCGGTGACCATGTTGAATACAACCAGGTTTTGTGCATCATTGAAGCTGCAACGATGCACATGATCTGTGCCAGCGTGGTGCAACGCATATGCACACATTTAGAAAATAAAATGATATTATCCGATATGCAAGAGGTGAGTGCCCCTTCAAGTGGGATCGGTTAATCAACCATTATGCTACATGATATCCCAAAAATGAATGTTAGAAACCCTCAAGCAAAACTGAAACCAAAAACCAAGTTTCTTCAGTTTCAAGTTGGTTTGCTTACTTTGCTAGCTTTTTGTGTACGTATCGTTTGTACAGACTCCTTGTTATGTCAGGAAAAAAACTCCTTTGTATTTTAAAAATCATTCTCCACAAAATAAGATTTTAATGTGTGTTCAATTTGCAATGCAAATCTATGCTATATTGATCCCTTGGTTTGTGTCAAGTAGCATTGCCATTTGTTTTTCGAAAATTCAGACTTTCGTTTCAAATTACATTATAGAAGATTACATATAACTGTCTCCCATGAATAAAAACTGGATTTTATACTTAGAAATTTGCCGCCAGTCTGCCTTTTGCATCCTCGATATTGCTTGTATAAGAGAGTTTTGAAATCCTCAGTGAAATTCATTCTATACTAAATAAAATTGATTTCAACTCCACAATGTATTAATCATTGTTTCTGCTAAAGAAAGATAACCCCACAGACAATTACGATGCAAACTCATTCTATATTCATATTCAGAGAAGAATGATTTCGATTCTTTAGAAGCCATCACTCAAGAAGAACTGAAAGAGGCAATGTCATAATTAATTTTCGTAAATAATATATTGGCTTGAGAAGGAAACTTTGGATGACTTCCAAAGCAATCCAAAAGTTTCTTAATCAGTCGTAGCTAAAGAGGCAGTATCGCCGGGAAGAAAATTGATCATTGCAAAATGGAGACGTCGATAAGAAATACTCCATGAATGCAATTCTTTTCCTTTTCTCTCATTTCATTGATCTGGAACTGATAACAATATTGACATAATGACTTTTGTTTTTTCCACATTATGTTTTTTTAGTAAGGAACTCTGAGTTCCATCCAATATTTATACTCTGGACATCACAAATCATAATGTGAGTTGGTCGCTGCTTTACAAATATTACATTGAAATATCTTGATATCTTATCAATCATTCTCCTTGCGACATTGAGACTATTTTGTTTCAAATTGGCTTCAACTACGTATCGGCTTCTGATGTGTCCATACATCTCTATTAAACGCTTTTCGTTTGGTCAGTTTTTGAACTATTTGTCAGTCGATCCAACTGTTAAAAAACAAAAATAGGAAGGGAGAATGTGTGACGCCATCAAGGCATTGATTTATAAATAGAATGTAAGAGTTCGACCTTTTTCGTGTTGAAAGTAAGCCACTTACATTTTGTTACGGAAAATGAGTCTCAGAACATCTCCATTTTACAATATTTCACAAGTAAGCGAATCACTGGACTAATTGCAATTCTCCCTCTGCCTTCTGCTATTACCACCACGGATGATAGATGAATAATGAACTCATGGCTCTTGTTTCTTCATACTTCAATAACTATCGAGTTTGGATAGCATGTAAATAAAACTTCTGTACACCTTCCAAATATTTCCTGCTTGGATAGGATCGTTCATCACCGATTTTCAGTCGTCCAACAAAATATCGAAATTCATTGAGAACCTTTGGACCAATATGTATTGTTTTACAATATTATGTGTTTTTGAAACATATCTCCGAAGTGGAGGGGATAATTATCCGTGGATCTACTTTAAAATACAATCTGTGCTCTGAGAGCATATTATCAACCTTTCTATAGAAGTTCATCAATAACTTTGCGCCAGGAATTAAATTATATATCTGCCTCAACGTTTCAACGCCTCATTTTCACCCCATTGCCAACCCTTCAACAAATCTTCATTGAAATTCATTCAGTACTTCCAGAGATATCATGTGGACAGACGAACAAACAAGCAATCCCGTTAATGTGATTTCGACGGGTATAGCAGGCCCACGGAGGATTATAACAAAGACCCAAGTAAAATACTCCCTCTTCCAGTAATATCGATGGTTCAAGTGGATGGATGAAGACATTTCTCTCACAAATAAGATTAGAGCTAAAAGTTCAGAATATGTTCTATGCTATGATATAGCCTTGGCCTTAACCTAGAGAGATTTAAAATGAATATATTTCTCCGGGTGGTAGAATGAATCATCTCAAGCGCGATCTGGAACCCTGACATCGAAAAGATATAAAAACCTTTAGGAATAAACAATATAAGGAGACAAAAAAGTACCTTTCCCAAAACAATCATGATCCAAGGAGTTCAGAAAAATGGTTATTGTCAAGATCCAAACGCATCTATTCCAGAAAAAACACAGCTAAAAAGCGAAAAAATGTTGACAAGTCCGATTTCATGATGTTTTTATTTTTCAACACAAAAAGTATATATTGGCTATCTGTCCAATAATCATTTTTTTTTTATCAATCTTTGAAGTGTCTATGTAATGTTTCTGTTGGCTAATATGCTGAAATAATGCCCGATAGGATTCAAATCACTCGTATATTAAACCTAGTGCGAACACAATCTCGGTCACGAGGATAGAAAATAGCATAACCTTTGAAGTAAACAATATAGTGAGAAAATTGGACACATGTTTTAATACAATTCTAATCTGAAGAATTTAAAACATGACAGACCGATTAATATATTTCTTGACACAAGATATTCAGCTCCTGCCAGGAATAAATCATTCAAACAATACTTATGGGTGAGTGGAGGATATGGGGGCCTGTAAATTTAGTCAGTGTCTTGAATTATTCTTTTTTCCTTATCCATGGAACACATTAGCATTTTGGGGATAACCATTGACATATTTCGGTTGAGCAGCTAGTGTCCTTATGCTGGCTACAACTTTAGGATTCCCTGCTCCCGCTTTGCATAGCACACTACTACTTACTATTACTCATTACCATTTGTAATATGTGAATCAGACAAAGAGGCAGCAAGCACCCAAAGTACCGAATTCTCTACACCATTTTAGCCTGGTCTATATGAAGAGATGGATTCATACATTTCACAAGAATATCAGTGAGAAATAGATACAAATTGCTTGTGTTTGGACTTATCTTGCTGAGTTCATTCTTTGTGCTGTTACTCGGATAAGCCATCCTACGACTCCACACATGAGACGAACTATATATTCAGGTGTTGTTGAGGTAATTACATATATTTGCGTTCGGAAAGTAATTACGTATTTCACTCCAAATAGTTATAAGCCCACTGAATGCTACAAAATGGCTTACTGGAACAAGGAGAGACCATTACTTCAGACGTTTATATTGTCAGTGAAATTGATCAAGTAAAGTGAAGCATTGCTTTAAGGTTGGTCAGTTTTGATTAACAGAAAAGGTGTCATTTTCCAGTATGGCAATACAATATTCCAGAAAACAAACCCAGGGAAATATGAGGTGGTTAGTATGGAAGGTTTTCAACATCTATCATGCACATCAGAGTTAGCCCTCACGGATTATCGTTTATTTCGATCTCGACAACGGTTCATGGCAGTGGTAGAACACTCAGAAACAGGGATAAAGATGGAAATGGTCTCTAGAACTCTTTCTCAGAAAGATAATGCAGTATCTTATCAACAGGGAACTGAAATGTGCCTTCCCGTCACGCTGCTGTCATTGATAATGATGACAATTACATTATTGATAAATATTATTCTAGCAATTCATTTTGCCTGATCGTTAGAGTAGCGGACAGACAGGCAGAAAACGTTTAATTACCTGGAATATAATAGAAATGAAAACAAAAGGAAAATATAGTGAATAATTAAGGAGGTGAGTGGAAATTCATTTATCATACAATTCAATGTATAGACGTTTTCGGTCAAAGTACCGGTTCTCGTACGATCAGCAAAGTTAATCAACATCAAGCCTGGTCAGTATCTTGATGGGTGATCGTTCGGGAAAACCATATGCAATAAACGAGGATATCAAAGTGATTGACCCCATCTGAAGTGATTGCCCCTCCTTTTTGGAAACTGTATAGATATAACATTATAGGTCGGCGAATATTCTCTTTAATCTATGCTCTGAAGCAACGTATTTTAACGCACCGGCTTTTAGAGACGGTCATATAAAACTGAAACCCAAACTACCAACATGGGTTTCTCCAGTTATCAAATCAGTCTGGCTACCTAGGTATGTGTTACACGTATCTGCCGTATCAATGGAGCTTGGGGTTTCGCAATTTGAGCATTTACTCTTTATTATACCTAGAAATTACTTTCAAATATTCCCGACTATTTTTTTAGGTGGGAGGGCTAATTTCCAAAGTAAGTTCATGGTAAATCAGTCTGATGGAGTTTTTGCACCGGTTTTCTGAAGATTCAGACTTTTTTTTACCGATCAATGTCTGACATAATAAGGAAAGCAGTTTATTCAGTAATCATCTGCCAGAAGTTGTCAGTCACACAAAGGTTTTTATTGAGTGCCTAAATAGACTTCTTTTCTTTTTTGTTTGTTCTTGACGCAAATACATGGAAAAATCATACAAACGATATACATTGCTCTTTTGACATTTTTTTTCCTTTTTCTGAGGAGGTCGATTGGTTTATTTGATGCACTTGAAGCGGGATCATATGATGCAGAATACATAAGTCTGTAGTTAATGTTTCAAACCTAAGGTTATTGATCAATTCTTCTATAATCCTCTCAATACTGCCTATTACAATTGCATATATATATATATATATATATATATATATATATATATATATATATATATATATATATATATATAAACAATGGAATTTTTGTAAGGAAGGGGAAAGGAGGAAGAGTAAGGGAAGAACGATTTAGAAGACTGGAGTGGCATACAGATGGAGAATGCAAGTAAGTGAAATTGAATTTCCATTGTATCAATGTGACCTCTTAGAGCTGCATGCCTTAAATACTGTCTCTCTCTTGCTCTCTCCCTATTCGTCTTTGTCTGATCATCTATACGTCTCTTTGCCTGTGTCCGTTTGATTGTCTGTATATTGGTGGTATGACGTAGTGTGCTTTCTGGTCTACATTAGAAAGAGAGAGAGAGAGAGAGAGAGAGAGAGAGAGAGAGAGAGAGAGAGAGAGAGAGAGAGAAAGACAGAGACAGAGAGAGAGAAACAGACATACAAACAGAGAAATAAAGATAGTCAGAGAGACAGAGATATGCTTTTTGCGTATTTTGTAATCGGCCTAAGTGGTGAACGTCAGCATCCTCTCAAGGAGCGATAATTTCGAATTGATGTTCCAGAACCACTTAAGAGGATTGTTGAAAGAAACGTTCTGTCTTTTCATGTGTCGTCTGTCCTGGCAAAGCTTGGCATTCAAGGATATAGATATCAATAAATATCCTCAGTTTTTCTGAAATATCTTGAAGATCACTCCATTTTTGATGCAAAATTCCATCTTCGTCCAACCAACCGTATCTTGAAAGTTTGGTAGAATCTGAAAAAGGTTTGAACCATTGTTTTCTGCAGATGGTTTGCATCGCTGCTCTACGAATATGCTGTTCCAGTGCTGTCTTCGTTAGTATGTTCTCTATAGAACAAGCTTGAAATACTTATAACTTTCATTCAAGTAGATGTGCAATATTCAATACAAATGCACATTTCAGTCAACTTTTTTCCGTTTTTCCCATTTATTTGACTATAAGGTCATGAGTATCAACACGATATCTCCATAGGTTCTCAGTGGATTTTTTTCTTTCGTCATTTCATTAAACAATATGGGGAAATCTTCATGAATAATTAGTGGGATTAGTACAAAAAAATCATCAAAATTTTTAACGTATTGGGAAGAGAGTGAATTTTTCAAGGGGGTTAATGGTTCCAAAAATCACCATCTAAGGTGATCTCAACCATAGGTCCACAAATGCTGGAGATACTCCTATGCGTGACGGTAATAAGAAATGAGAACGCGTTTATGTTGATCCCATTTGTTACATCCGAAGAAATCCGAAAAAGGAAACACTTCTGGTTTCATACATTTCGGATAAAAGGTATTCAAACATGTATCGATCGATATAAATCTGTGTTCTACAGAGCATTGATGAGTCCTTGACGAATCG
>OY735201.1:80735312-80747812 GCA_963457665.1 Thysanoteuthis rhombus
CCTTCAGTGTGACTAATCTTCGTCAGTAGATATCTCACCAGTGATTATGTTCTATCATTGCAAATTTTACGATACTTTGATAAAATGTGTAGTTCGTTGCATTCTCAGACTTCTTTGAATCATTCAACCTTATATGAATCACTGTGTAATGGGGCTGGGGCAGAGTAGATGGAAAATGAATGAAGAATGCTTACAAACTTGTAGCGGCATTACTTTCTCATTTTTTAATAATCTATATTTAAAAAAAAAATATTTTCTTTACTCAAAACGTTGAGAAACTTATTATTTTACCCACACTTAATCTTTCTGATCCACTGAGCCCCAGTTTAGGTAAGATTTGAAGATTCCGATTTGATACATAGACCATTTTGTGGATAGGCAGTGTGATTCATGAAACAGATATAGCATTACATTTCATAAATTACCAGTTACAGAAATACACAATCCTGAGACAGACTTTAAGAGGCTATCTCCCAACGTCACGTTCTATCCTATGCACTATGCTGCACCAGCAAATGCAACTGCAGCGAAGATTGGTGGAAAATTTCATTGTTTTGTATTTATAGGCTTCTCTTTTGAATGCAAAAGGATCTTTCGTAATAGAATAACCATTATTTTGATTTATGACTTTCTCAGAGATCGTGAGTTTCACAGCCAAAGACTGATCGAGTTTCCAAGTTTTTTGTTACTGATCGTTGAGGACAGTCAGGGAGATATGGAAGGTCGAACTTTTACCATAGCCATTATTGGGAACTTTATGGTCCTTTAATGGATGCTTTCTCTACAAAAGAATTAAAAGAAGAAAAGCTTACTAGAAGCTGTAAATGTTTGCCATGACTTTTTGAGAGATTTATCGATGGATGTGCGTCTGTAAGGAAATCGGTTCCATTCTTATTGTTTATGTCAATATATATTTAGATATAACAGTGGCAATGTTTGTATACGTTCATGCGCACGCTTTTCCTTATTTTCACTGTATATCTGTTTACTTTTTCTTTCTCTTTCTCCTGCCACTTATCATTTTTTCTTCTTTCATTTTTTTTGTAGTTATTTTAGTCTTCAAGCCCAAAAACCTTTGAATATACAGTTCTTTGTACGAGGGCAGCTTTTAGGGAAATGTTTTTGGATGGATTTGCTCTGTTGAGTACGCATTGCTTTACTTTTCTATCACTCTTAATGACATTGGTTTGTTGGCTTTCATCTTTTTGTTGATGTTGATGGGTGACTTCTAGAGGATGGTGATAATGCTGTTCTCTGAGACCAGATTTTTGCGTGGGTCATTATGGGGAACTTTATGTTTTTTTAATATATACACTCTCTCTAAATAAAATAATGCAGGATTAGAAGTGGGGATTTGATGCTTTCGATGCCAAAAATGGAGGATAGTTGTTTATTAGAGGAGAAAATTGAAGGAGGAAAAGAATCCATTGAGTTTGTGAAAATAACTGTCCTTACTACAAGAGAAATTTATGGATGTGTGTATGAGAGAAAATAGAAAAGTGTTTGTGTTTTTATGAATGCGTGCATATATATGTGTGTATTTCCAGTAAATGTGTGGGTGTCCGCTTGCATGTATATGTGTGCGTATGTTTGGATGTGAGTATGTGTCTGTGTGCGTTTGTATGCGTACACATTCCCGGAATGAAATCAATGTGAGGCTATAACGTCAGAAAAAAAGAATGTTATGAACATAGGCATGAGAGAGAATATAGGAAGATTAAACATGATCCTGCAAGAAGATTTTTTTCTCTCTTAACATATGTTTACTATACATAGCAAATATACATGAGTATGTGCGTTGTTACAATATATAATTATTTGTGTGTTTTTCCCCAATGTTGGTATTTGGAAGACCTTCGAAACTCAGTTACCGATTTTAGAATTTAGGCAAAAAACTAGTCCAAGGCTTGGTGAAATGTAAATAACCCTAATCAAGGCATTAAACGAATTAGATTGAGTACAACCATTGAGTATGGTTTGTCAATCTGTAGATGGAAGGGCGTCTATTAGGCATTAAGTGTGGTCTGATAGGAATATGTCTTCCCGATAAATATGCACAAGTGGGGAGCTTAGCCAGTTTCCGGCTGCACTGTCCATCGAACAGACTGGCTCTTTGCATGTGGAAATGGGAAACTGAGTCATATCGACCATAGAAGGGGAGACTGTGCCTGAAAACGACAATGTTCGGGACTGATGTCGACTAAGAAGGTTACACGATTAACCATGCATACGGAGAAAGTACAATAAACAATATGATTGTTTTATAACCGGGAAATCTCGCTTTTCATATTTGAGGATTTGAGAAGTTTTTTCGTCAGTTATGCAGATCATTCTGTCAGCCATCCTCACGATTTCGTGAAATGCATCAACATTCAAAATGCAATTCGTTCCCTATGAATTATCATAGGCTTGAAAACACACACCCTTTTGATACTTTTACCCTACAAGTGCTTTTTTTGATGCCGTTATCCCACGTCGCTTGGAACTATGTCCAAAGCTTCATGTGCACATATGCACGTTATATAAGACACACACGCGCACACGGACTTACTTGCACCTAAATATGAATTTGTTTTTGTTCTTCATAATTCTTTTCAAATCAACAAGTCGATTCTATATTGTTTCTTTTTCAATGTTGCCACTGCTATCCTTTGGGAACATTCAACCAACTTTCTTTGTTACGGCGGATGTTTACAAGATTTCCGTCATTTCCACGGGTATATGGTCAATTGGATCGTTTTTTGTCTACAAATGATATTCCTACATGTTTGAAACGCTAACAACACATTGCCCATTGTGTGTTATCAAAGTATTACAGCAGCACCCACTGAAGTTAAAGCACACCTCAGTTTTTCTTTTCTTCAGCCATCGTGGAAATCACGAATAGTTTATACAGACGAAACAGAACAGAACGAGCAGGGAAGAAACAACTCACTCCAAAACTGAGTATATCTAGCTGGCAATATTGTTTCCAACAAAAATAATACAATCTTTCTGTAGGGGTATATGAAGTTAGGGTTGCATGAAAAAATTACAGCACTATTATCCCAACTGTTGAGTCTTACGTAATCCTGGAGTTGGATGAACTGCTTTGTTTGCCTATCAACCCCCACATACACTAATGCACGAAGCACACCACCACAAGTTGAAATCCGAATGAACATTACAGATTTATTTTTCCTGGAATCAAAGATCCATATTTGATTCTGAACTGTTTTCCATATCACAATATCATGTTAGTTTTCTCTTCGCTAATGAAATGGAAAAAGTCAACTTATTCATTATTTTTGTACAAAAGCCAATATCACAAGTCTGGCAACGGAAATGGGGAATTATTTATTTCTTCACAATGATGGATTTGAATTTCAATTTAAATGCTCATGATCATTTTGATATAAAAGATATAATAATCACTGGATTTAGATCAGATGTACTTGCAATGAAACTATCTATGCGTACATAATTCCGTGTCATGTTTCTCTCCCGCTACTAATGCACGTACAAACACACTGAAACGCAGTATTCACACGCGCATACACACACACACACACACACACATATATATATATATAAAGAGAGAGAGAGATAGCAAAATATATAGAGAGAACAGGCAGACAGATAGAGAGACGGAGAAAAACTAACATACGATTATATTTAGTCACATACCATTCTTTGTTCTCTTTCCTGCAATACAAACAGCCTAAATATTATCCAAAACATTTCAAAATGTTTATTTCAACATCTTCTGATAGTTTCAAAATCAGATGAACTTGAACCAAAGATTTGAAAAATTACAAAAAGAATAGCATGAAAGAAATATTGAAAACCTTCAATACAGGGCCTTGCAGTGCGTGTATGCCCCCCACCCCCATGTGAGGGTACAAAGAAGTGAGTGCATAAAGTATTTGATACTTTTCAGAAAAAATATTTCAATATTTTTACACAGCATCAAAATTAAAAGAAAATGGATCTAAGATGAAGAAATATGAAACAAATAAAATACTGAAACGAAGTTAGATATTGAAAAGTTATATATAGAACTCAGAAACCTCGTCCAAGTTAAGACGAAATTGAAGTTGTATAAGGATGAGTATACCTTTTGAAATGTATCGGTTACATCTTGCACTCTCTCTCTATATATATATACATATATATATAAAGAGATTTTAAGATGATTATTGAGAATACTTGATGAAAATGACAGAAAGCAGTCGGAAATGCTTAGAAAAAAGTTGACAGTGTCTACATTCCTGGACCCTCATTCTGAACAATTGATCTGCTGTCAGGAAAACCTAAATAGAAAGTTAACTCCTCAAAGTTTGTCTGACATTTTGAACAGAATATGCTTTAGAGAACAATTGCTGCCGAAATACACACTATTTTAAACACACACACACACACACACACGCGCGCGCACACACACACACACACACACACACATATATATATATATATATATATATATATATATATATATATATATATATATATATATATATATATATGTACATGTTTGTGTGCGTGTGCGAGTGTGTGAGTGTGTATGTCTGCCTGTGTATGTTTGTATGTGTGTGTATGCATTTGTGACTGCTTGTGCATGTGCGCGTGTGTGTGTGTGCGTGTGCGTGTGTGTGTTGTCAAGTTTTAAATATATACAACCAAATCCAAGAGAAGAACACGTGTTGATCTACAGAAACATACAGGAAAGCCCCGGGTCTGCACACCATCAAGACTGTAATTACAACATCTTTTCAGATAATAGAAATGCCACAGTCATCTCTAAATAGTGTACTCACAGGTCACAGCATGAAGTGACATATCTAAACAGCCTCTGGAGTTAGGAAGCTCTTTTTCTCAGACAGATCTGGTGCAAACTATTAAAAGACTTTGTCTCTTCTCCAAACTTAAGCATATTCAACTCAAATATCAGAAAAGATTTCTGACGCCGAATGTTCGAGTTTGAAATTTCGAACTAAATGATAATCCAAATCCAGGCAATCCGAGCGGTTTGGTTCTGATGCCTGGACCGGATTAGCTGCCTTGTCAAATCCTCAGATGCCCCAGATATTACGGAATCCATGGAGACAGATTGAGCTATAGCTAAAAACAGTCAATGTATTTTCTCTTTTTTTATTCATGTTTATTTGTTTGCTTATTCAAATGATCGTTTATTTGTTCGTCATTTGTTGTCTGTTCACTCGTTATTTCCAAAATTCTTATCTTCCATTTGAATGTTGATGGGAGCAGGGGGGGGGGTAAGAGGAAAGTGGTAACATTCTAGGGATCCAACAACTCTATTCTGATTGAATTGTTTTCCGTTTTTTAAAAAAAATAACATTTATTCATACGCTCATGAAGGCAAACAATATATTCAGAAGTTACTAATGAATTTCATTGACATTTCATAGGAGAGCAGATCGTAAGATACTGATTAAATTTTGTTGAAGATCATCTACAATGCCCGAACTTTATCATACTGTCCATATGTTCTTAGTAGTGGCGATAGACGGATCTTCAGTCTTCATCAGACCATAGATAAAGACGACACTCGGGAATTTTGACCCCCCACCCCAAATGAAACCTCACCATAGAAGAGATAGGAAAACTTGGTACAAGTTTTTCACGGCAGCCACACAGCCAAAAACAATGTGGAGATAGTTGATGATAAAGTGAAGAACTGCATAAAACACTACCCCAAAGTTCATATCCTTGAAACTCATTTTATCCAACTCAAGGATAACATCCAGAAACGATCAATACCAACAGGTACACTGGGCATTAAACACTGCTTTCAAGAAACATATGTTGTTATCCTGAATAGATTTAGGATTTTTTCCAAATGCAAATAAAATATGTAATTTGGCTTGTTCTATTATTGAGAATTCGTACACTCCAGAAAATTGCATTTCTTGTCTCAAAAACAAAGCTTGAAGGATGATTATTGCCAGTTTATTACTTTTCACAAAGAAGATATTAGAAAGAGACAAAAAAAAAATCACATTACACGATCTTATGACATTAAGCAGATGGTAATGGTGAAAAAGGAATTGAAAATATCAATAGTGAGATAGAACATTGTACTTCACATATTAGTTAGAGGACCAAATGCTGATCACCAGAAGACGAGAGAATTATAGGTAGAGCGAGAGATCCGCAGTTGAACACTGAGCCGTGCCTTGGCCCGATGGCAGTCGAAGGAAGATCTCACTCTCTCTCTTTCTCGACAAGCACCGGCAATCCTTTCCTCCTCTCTTTTCTCCCTCTACGTGGGTGAGGATTTTAGTTAGTCTTCAAGCAAAGACATTATTAGGGATTTCTGGTCAGCTGATTTAAAAAAAATAATAATGGTTCGATTTTCAATTCCGGCATGAGTTTTTCGTTTTTCGTTCCCCTTGAAAATCCATTGCGATCATATCCGAAGGAAGGCATTGAGGTACACATGTACATTAACCCGTTTGCCCCAAGGGAGGAATAATGAAATAGAGAGAGACGGACAGACAGACAGACAGAGAAAAGGATGATGCATGTGGAGAGGAAGGGAGAGAGTCAGCGAATGATCAACTCTTTTATGGAAACAAGGCCTGTAGTTCCATAAGCACTTTCATGTATCGCTCGCTGCTTGACAAACCTCAGTCATCTTGACTTATAGGCGAGTTTTTTTTCGATCACAATCATTTTCACTAAATCAATCTCTACCTCATTCTACTACTCAATACCGCAACTAAATAATAATTTACCTTTATTCTTTTTATTTATCTCTGATTACTGTTGTTTCTCACGCCACTAAACTTACAGTCAGTCTTTCTCACCCCGTCTTTAAGACTCTTTATTTAGTTCCCTTTTTCTTCCCAACACATTGTCACTTTCTTTCACCTGAAGTTCATGTATACTCTAGCAAACTAGAGATAATAATTATTTGAAAAAGCAATTAAATGTTCAATGGATAAGTCTTCATCAATCATCAATGTTATACTCCTACGTTCACATATTTTTTAATCACATTGTCTTTCTACATAGGAATGTTCTCAAATGCATCAATGTTTGAATTTCTTTTTCAAACATCAACCTAACTACCCTATATAACGTTTTTTTTTTTCTAATATATCTACTCAAAAAGCTGTTTTCGTCTCACATCCTTCCAAATCCAAGTTTTGTCTTGTCAAGGGTGTTTTTCTCAGAAACATATCAAATATCAACTGATATCTTTATCTCCCAGGTAGATTTTTGTCGTTTTTGAATACATATCTAGCTCTTTGTTTGAAAAATGTCTTTCTTTCCCCTAAACTCCACTTCTTTTTTTTTCGGAAAATGTTTTCATTTTAATTTTTATCCATTTTTCTTTCGTACCCCCTTACTCTCTCTCTTTTTCAAAATTATTCTTCTCAACATTACGTATGAAAATATCAAACAATGAAGAAATGTAAAGATGGCAAAATCATCAAAAACAATAACTACCAACGCAGTTATATTTGCGTACACAAATGCATTCCCTAACGTGTGCGTGTGTCTGAAACAAAAAGGAAACCAAGTATGCAGTCATTCAAACTTCCGATATATATCCTAAAATACCTTTTCAGTACAAACATTTTGATTCGTTTCTTGGAATTATGCGATTTCCACAAATTGCGATCGTGTCCATTTACAGTAATGACGCAAAAAAAATATTTCGAAATTTCAATAAAAATGATCCTATGAACGGATCACACAAGGAAGGAAATGCAACTGTAAAAATGCAAACAGTATCATCAATAAAAATGTATGAAAATACAACAGAAAACGGATACCATTCTATCTCAGAAAACAAAAAGGAATGTCTCTTCCTTTCAACACAAGTATATCAATTTGCAAAGTCTTTTTTTCATCGTATTTTTTTTTTTGTTGGTTTCTATAATTTTGTTCCGTTCTTTTCTCAACATTTCTTTTTCGATGTAAGGTGTATTCTAAGTAAACAGTTATACCTCTAATGGTTCATGTATCATATTCCTTCATAAAATACATACACAAACAAGTCACTTTACCCTAGCAAAACAAACTCCAGAGTGCAAAATGTTTCCGTGCAAACAACGTATCGATCTAAATCGAATATCAGGGCAAAAATCCTTAATTTCTGAAACATGGAAAATTGTGCACCGAATGTAATATAGTAAAGATACTCTCATGCATAATACTTTATTAAAGTATTATATAGAGACGAAATGAAATATTTAAAAACGAAAATGGAACATTTCATTTGAAAAGTCTTCACCAGCCTCGTATGTTTGAGGTAGGAACAAATATAAATCGAAACTGTCATTATATGTTAATTGATCAGGATATATGCATGATGGTTGCTTCCTGTCTACTATCTACATTCATGAATGACATAACAATTACCTTTTTTATTACTAATTATCAAGAAGCCGTTCAACAAAGAATTAACTGACTCAAAACATAAATTAAAACTTTTATTATAACTTTTTCTAAGTACTAGAATTTATAGCCATGACTACAATTTTTGCTAAAATTAAAAAAGAATAACTTTTTCAATTTCTTTGCAATAGACAAAAGTTTGGGAAAAAAAAAAAAAAAGAATTCCTCTCATATTTCAGTTTCCTTAGAATCAATTTACCATTCAACTGGACTGAAAGATCTATGAGAAGTGCCATTATTTACTATTTACCCTCAAGTTTTAACACTAGTTTTGAAAACAAGCAAGGATGCAGAGAGCTTATCCCTTAACTAACGTCGTTGAGAGGTGTTGGATGATTGTGAATGGATTTGCCCAAATATTTAATCAGATCACCCCAAGCATATTGTCCACTGCTCAACAAATTAAGATTGGGATTGATCGTGCAAGATTCGGCAGATTTTCATAGAAATTAATTGATAACGTATAGAAATTTCGCGTGGAGAGTCCTTAGCATGATATACATGTATTTTAATAGAGAATTGGAAAAAAATATATCCTGATCAACCCAAAAAAAAAAAGTAAAGACAATTCCTCTCTCCATTGGTTGGACTTTAACATCATTCCATTGATATTCATTCAGTACTACTGGAATTATCCAAGTGACAGAATGAAATTTTGTCCATGTTATGAGCTTAAAACATATGCTTAAGTCAAACAGGAAGTAATTGCGTATGGATCCGCTCAAAAATTTAAACCGTTCTGTCTCAGCGTATTGTGTACTTTTTCAGTAATTTAAAGTAAGAAAAAAAAATCTTTTCCGAAACTATTTTTATTTGAAAAAAATATTTTCTATCTTTAGAGATATTGAATGAACAAAATCAGATGAATGACACCGTTTATTTTCTTTTTAAGCTGCAATGTAAGCAAACAGTTCTGAGAATATGGAAAATCATGTAAAGACTCGATTCGAACAGGCCATAGGCATTTTTTAGGGACAGAATGACCTGAACAGACTGTGGTTGAAGAGAATTAAAGGCGTTCTTGAAAGAAAAGGAAACTATCATTGTAATAATAGGGGGATAATAAGAAAGACAGAAAATGGAAATATTCATTTTGCATGTCCCACTCCATCGTATTATCAGTTTCTGAAGAGTCAATCATGGAGAAGAATTGAATACATGTACAAAAACCAAGAAAATACAGAAGAAAAAGTGAGAAAGCAGATTGAACATCATAACTAATTTATAGATTTCATTCATTCATTCTTATATATATATATATATATATATATATATATATACATATATATATATATATATATATATATATATATATATATATATATATATATATATATATATATATATATATATACCCTTTACCAACGAATTATATTCCATTTCGGACGATATTTTTTCTATTATTTATGATGTGATGAATGTCTACTTTGGTTTTGGTTGGTTGCACGGGGATATGATAGATCAAATGGAAACAAAAATTTAAAAGTATTATCAATATTTCTATCACAGAGACGAATATTGTCAATTGCTTACAAAAATTTTGTTTTGAATAGCTAAGTCTTTTTTGTGTTTTTCATATCAATCACTTTGAAGTTTGGTTTAATAGTTGACAGCTAGAATCTTATATATGTCTCAGGATTTAGACTATTCCGACAATTACTTCTCTATTCAGGAATATAAATTCACACGATTCATCAAAAATAGTAGCTGCTATCATGTCTACCGCAGGTTTTTCCATCTGTTGTCCTTTTTTTTTGCTGTGTGTCCTGCCAGTCACAATTTTGGTTGCTTCATATGATTTTCCCGTCGTTTTTCTCCTTAAATGAGTCTGGTAGACCACTAAGGGCATGCAACACCTTTCAAAAGTCAGCTGGAATATATAATATCAGGCAAAGATTCAAAACTCCTAAACTAAGACGGTGACTAAAGTGGCAGATTAACAAATCGGAAATATTCACTATTCATACACGAGAACATGTAGATTTCCATAAAAAAATACAAAGTATGCATGTCTACTCAGCAATATTCGAACTCATATTGAAAAAATATTGAGAAAACAAAAAAGAGCCTTAAAATGCAATAATTTCAAGACAACAAAAAGGGTGTATTCATTCACCTAACAGAAAGTTTATTTTGAACTTGTTACAGCAAGATAGCATGTTGGTGGCGACAGCAGTCAATGGCTTCCCGTGTCTAGTCTGTGACAGAAGCGTCTTTGAACTTCAGCGTCTCGGCTTCATTCTTCATCCAATGCTTGCGGGTAACACTGAATTAAATGACGAATAAAGCTAAAAAAACAATGTTCACTTGTTTGCTTCAATGGTTTAGTGTCTGTCCATTCTGGGCTTTTCGGCGAAAAAAAGATCTACTGTGCTTTCCAAATCATAAACCCAGGTACACTTGTTTACGAGCCAAGACCAGTACATTGGTGGCAACCTCCGTCGGTGCTATTTTTCATGCCTGGACCATATCACACACTTATAAATATATATATATATATATATATATATATATATATATATATATATATATATATATACACAAACTCACACTTACACACACACACTCTCACACTTACACACACACACACACACACACACTCTCACACTTACACACACACGCACACACACACACATATATATATATGACTATGTGGAGATGAAAAATTTTGAAATGATTATGTTACATCTCAAAAATTCGTGAACAGCAATTATCATAACATGTTCCATCTTCCAGTTTTGTTAAGGTAGTGATGAAATTTAAATAATATCGAAAATATATTTTAAATTACTATTTGACCAAGCCGGAAGGCCAAAACTTTGATATGAATACTAAATTTGATTTAAATACTATTTCTCTAATTGTCAACTTGATAAAATTGTCTGATACCGTGTAATATAATATAATGATTGTAGAAGGAATATATCGAAGTGCAACTAAAATTCTTTGACCTGATTGTTTGCCTAATAGATTTGATTCAGGTATACCTTGCTCTGTGAAAAAAAAAATTCCCCACTAAGTAATACCTGACACTTGACCCTAGCTGACCTTTGAAGGGGATAACGTATTTTATTATTGTTTTAGCACTCCAGAAGTTTTGTTTTTATTTTCATCTTTGGGCATTTTGGAATGAATAATGATGTATAAATTTTCTTGCAGAAAGAAAAAAGTTTTAGTCCGAAAAGAATCACACAATCTCTTGTCGCTCTAAGCGAGGATAAATTTGTTAGCGGCTTACTAGCACCGCCCCTCCTCTATCCAACGTGTTTGCGGTATGAGCAACACCGATGCCCCTATTTTGAATGAAATGAAAGAAGAAAAGATTGTCAATCCAGCAAAACCATTTGTTGTTCCATCCTTTCCTAATTTGTGTTTCCCATGAAGATATTGACATGCAGATGATAACTTTATAATTATATCCACATATTCAACACAAATATACGCATATATGCATGTATGTGCATGAGTGCGTATGTGTATGTTCAATAGAGTTTTACGGATATATATAAAAAAATGTCAATTATTTTCAAATATCTCTTAATGCAATTTATATGAGCTTTTCAAAAGTTTTTATTTTTTAACACATAATTAGATCTTATGATGCAATGTGTGTTTTTTTCTTGTTAAGATCATCAGTTGTTTACTATGAAACCGTTTAGGGGATTGAAAACAAAACAGTTATAATGATATGGCTCCCCAGCAGTGTTGATCAAACATTAACTTCCTTTTAACTATGATTTTAACATCTATATGTGTATTTATGTTCAAATGTATATATCATCACCATTATATATATATATATATATATATATATATATATATATATATATATTTATCCAGCTAGTCATGCTTTCCCATATATATATATATATATATATATATATATATATATATATATATATATATATATATATACATATATATATATATATATATATATATATATATATATATATATATACATATATACATTGTGTGTGTGTGTGTATAAGTCATTTTAATTCCATACTTCTTGGCATATTCTACATTTGCCGGCCATCGTCGCATAAAACGGTCTCCTTAGCATCATAAATCGGCAATAAAACCACGAT
>OY735201.1:80750312-81002812 GCA_963457665.1 Thysanoteuthis rhombus
ACTGGTGTGATGAGTGTAGTTAAACAACGTTGATACTAAACGGGTGACAGTTTAGGAATACCGTTTGCCTTATGTAGCAATGGCGTAGTGAATGACGTCACTCCAGGTGCTTCTTGACTCTAAGTCTATTCCACATACTGCACACTGACAAAAGAAATCTGAAGATTAGGAAGTCGAAGGAGGAATGGCTGATGCCGTTGTCAGCATAAGGGCACTAGTTAGCAATATCATCATCACCAGCAGCGCTCAAGTATCCTTCGTTGGACACGAACTTTCCCTGAGAATCGCCAGAGATTTATCTTGACCTTTGTGCAACTTTGTCTAGTTCGTCATGTCATCTTATATCTTTTTTTTCAGCCACAGTTTTGCATATGATCTTTGGGGATCCAATTTATGAGTAGTAATATCCAACAGTTATCTGATTTTTTGCAACAAAGCCAGCCCATCGTCATTTGAGTTTTCTATTGAATGCCATGATAATTATGACTGTTTACATTCAATCAAACTTTGCAACTCTAAACTTTTCACATGATGTTGAAAATGTTTTTCTCATGTACGCGTTGCACAGTTCTCTGTTTGAGGGTTGATTTTTTGGTTTTGTTCATGTGGATATTAGGGGGGAAGGATCAGTCTTATGCTATACTATTATCTTGCCGTTGAAGGTTGTGCTTTTTCTGGGGAGAGCTTGCCAACCAAGAGAGAGACTATACTTGAAGTTTCCTCTATTTAAGGATTTCATTAAGATTCGTTGTCTTAAGTTGATACAAAATACAAAAAATTAAAATGCATATCTCAGTAATTTGAGAAATCAGTGGGTTGGTGTGGATGTGTTCATGCATCAAAACAACTTGACAACTGGCCGTTTTACGAAGTTGGGTTGGTCTCTCGTCGTAGACATTGCAGTGTCAAGTTTAAACTCGTTTGGGTCCACAGTTTCTGATATGTATTAGGGTAAGTGATATATATATATATATATATATATATATATATATATATATATATATATATATATATATATATATATATATATATGTTTCTTTCTGTATCTCTATCTCTACATATATATATATATATATATATATATATATATATATATATATATATATATATATGTTTCTTTCTCTATCTCTATCTCAACATATATATATATATATATATATCGATTGATAGATAGATAGATAGACAGATAAAGAGAGAGAGAGAGAGAGAAAGAGAGAGAGAAAGAGAGAGAGCTGTTCGTATAGCGATGAAATGTAACTTATAATTTCGCATTATCATTGGTATGAGTAATGGATATTAGTATCCATCAATGTCAATAAAGGAAGACGATTTAGGAACTTAATGCCGCCCAAATTTGTTGGTAGTAAGCGAAACAACAAATACACTTTTACATGTGAGCACCTATGAAATTTTAGTCACTACAGTAAATAATCCAAACACAAATTTAGGTCCTGAACTGTCTTCCTTTATCCACATTCTTGATTACAAATATCTATTACTTATCATACTATTACCCCCTGTCTCTATATCTCTCTCTCTCTCTCACACACACACACACACACACAAACATATATATATATATATATATATATATATATATATATATATATATATATATATATATATATAAATATATATATATATATATATATATATATATACATATATATATATATATTTATATATATATATATATATATATATATATATATATATATATATATATATATATATATATTCAGAGCAAAAGCTATCCTACTCCTAACAGATGGGGTATGAGCGTTGAAAAGATACAATAGAACTACTTTATTTAAAATCAGCTGAGCAAGGCCGGTTAAACTCTTATTTTTTTACTAATAGAATCAAATTGAATGAAAGAAAAAACAACAATTTGTTTTGGTTCCTATCCTGATAAAACCTCGTTCATAATTGATCCAACATATTAAAAGGGTGAACGTACGTTGTTATACAGACGAGTTATCAAAATAAGGAAGTTAATCTCCACCCTGACGAGTTGAAATCTATGATGTCTCCTGCAATCTCAGAAAACAAAAATTCTGCACTGATTCAATTACTCATAAACAATAATTTATACTTTGTAAAAATCATCATTATATGGCTCATTGCAATTAAAGAATAAAATGTAAATACTCGTTATCCTAAACAGAAAAGCAGAATATATATGATATCAATAATGATGACTGTTCTCCCGTAGGAATATGGAATACTGGCAGTTTAGACGATTTATTGGAAAAGCGAAGTTTTCTAAGTCTTTTGTTGTGTTGTGTGTTTTTCGTGTCGTAATCAAATATGATACATTTTGATCTGATTGTTTTAGGCAGCTCATTTCTGTACAGGATGAAGTGTGAAGATCCTTGCAGATCCCTATGGTACACCAATATTTTTTTCAATAATGATCCAGTACTGTTAACAGTTACACATTGTGATCTCCCAGTGAGGAGGACTTCCAATCATGTCAGTATATTTCCTCTATCTTTATAACACTTTCATTTCTGTAGTACTTTCTTTGTGGCACTGAGTCGAAGACTCAATCGTCCAGATATGGCTCGTCTAATGCTTCACCCTCGTAATTTAGCTTAGTTTACTCTTTTTGTATTGTGAGTTTGCAGGGCATAACTTTCCAGGAATTTATCTGTGTAAGGTATGTGTTATTTTGCTGTTTTTTTTTTAAATGTTTCCTGAGTCCTTATATTTCCTCCAATATTTTTCGATTTCTGATGTTAGGTATATTGGTCTGTTGTTAAATGCTAATTTTTGACCCGTTTATATATATATATATATATATATATATATATATATATATATATATATATATATATATATATATATATATAGATAGATAGATAGATAGATAGATAGATAGATAGATAGATAGATATTTATATCAATGTTCATTTTTAGTCTTTTTGCCGTTTTATTTGTATGAGAGATATATTGAACACTATATTTAAAGGATCAATTAGTATTTCTTCTGTGATTTCATCTTTTTTCGGGATGGATAGTATCTTGTTGTCTTGATTTGCAAATATAATAAATTTCAATTATAAAATTAATTATTATAAATCTGCGTAAGAGTTATGATAATTGAGATTTATCAATTATTTATTCAATTGGATGTTTCCCATGGGCATCTCCTAGAATATTATGCAACATTAAAATATACATTCATTCGAATTGCTTAAAATGTATGAAAACTAAACAAAAAGATACGAATATTTATTCTAAAAAATGATTTATAATACTTGATCTAATCCGACTAAATGAAAGTGAGTCAGAAATGTCACTCTTTCAAATGACCCGTACTCAATCCTTTCGTTAAAAATAATAACCTCTTTGATTTTTTTTCATTCCTGCCGCAAAAATTGGCATCGATAAAATCAATGAAAAGATGAAGACTGCCGAGATAGAAGACATGGAAAACAATAATGTGTTTTTGTATATGATAATATATACGTGTGTGTGTGTGTGTGCGTGTGCATGTGTGTGTGTGTGTGAGTGTGTGTGTGTGTGTATGTATGTGTGTGTGTGCATGTGTATCGTAAATTATTCAATAGAGCAGTCTATTACTATACAGACTGATCTTTTCATTCGAGACTATGGGGCCAAAATAAAATAAAACGGAGTGTTGTTCCTATCTAAGGGGGAGAAATAAATCAGAGATGACTAGCTAAATTTGAAAGACTGAAGGAGTATAGAGAAAAGACTGCCTAATACATACAAAACTATACTTCCCATAGCAACTAGAGAAAATTTTACCTGGACCTGAAAATAAGGTCGGATGCCACAGAGGCAAAAAAAGAACTTATCCAACGATATATGAGGATTCCCCAAAAGATACAACAACGCTCCAGAATGGATGGTTAACACTACAAGAGAATTCCAAGACATAGTCAAGAGTAAACAGATGGTATTGGAATACACTTCCAAAAATTCCACCTGGATCTGATGGAATTCACGAATATTGATTTAAGAAATTCACCATTTAACATGAAAGACTCATCCAACAACAAGGGAGTTGCTTAAAAGTAGGCGAGGGTCCCGAATGGATGACCGAAAGTAGAACAACCTTTCCAACAGAACACTGAAGAAGGGAAAATAGGAAAAGGAAGAAAAGTATATGGGGAAATTAAAAAAAAAACATACTACATGTTGCAGATATCACGGACATTGCTTTGCAAAGGAAACCTGAAAAGAAAAACAGAATGGCTCATCATGGCAGCCTAAACAAATGCATCAGTATAAATCATGTCCTGGCGATATTCAACAGAACCCAAACATGCAGCAGAAGTTGTCCACGTGGATAAACTGGGAACTGAGCAAACGATTGGGATTCAACAAACAAAAGAAATGGTATCAACTTAAGTGGAGACAGCCATGGATATGGAAGCAATACATGACTCTGGGGCTAAAGAAGGTGATGAACATTACAGTCAGGGTTGTACTTATAATAGAAGTGCTCTCGGAACCGGATCTAAGACACTGATAACAAGACTTGGCAGGATTAGGGATAAAGGAAAGGATTGGGACTGTATAGACTTCAGCACTTCTCGGGTCTGTAGGAATAAAGGACAGGGCACTGGAAATATCACTTTTATAAACCCCAGATGTTGGCGATAGCTAAACAGCCAAGAAAAGAGCGTGGTAGGGACGGTACAGATTACGTTGCAGTAACGATCTGTACAGCTGTTATGAAAGGAGTCCAGGATAACTTGTGACTTACTGTCGCTCAGCACTCATCGATGACTATCAAATAACTGGTTCGGAACCGTAAACCACAGTCCTACTGTAGACTTAAAGAGTGCAAAGACTCGGAAGACTTACTTAGTCCCTAGCAGTTAACACCGGGTATCAGGTGGGAAAAATCAATAATAATAATAATAATAATGATAATAATAATGATGATGATGATGATAAACATAGTATACATAAATACATGTCTGAAGTTCAAAGTATCGCGAAACAACCATGTCGCAAGTACCCATCTCTATGAAGATTATCTTTGCTTTATATCTTTCAAATATTGAGCACCTTTCTCATGAAAACGACACGTTACTTACAATCTCTCTCTCTCTCTCTCTCTCTTTCTCCATCTATCTATTTGTCTATCCATCTCTCTCTCTCTCTCTCTCTCTCTCTATATATATATATATATATATATATATGTGGGATATTGATATAAGTGTTTCTGTGTGCGTATGTGTGTTTTTGGGTCTGAGGGAGAAAGAGAGTGAGAGAGAGGGAGAGAGAGAGAGTTGGGAGGGAAGTGACCCTTATTCTGACCAATTGGGAGTTGCAACGCTGAATAACAAATTGCAGTCGCTGACCGGGCGAAATGGATACTGCGGCTTGGTGATTAACAGGCATGAAAAAAATAATCAAAAGTTAAAGATGTATTCACTCATGAGTACACATTCGAAAACGATGATAAAAATATATGAAAAAGACGTGAATAAGTTTAAATGTAGGAGTTGTGGAGTACCTCAGACACAAGATTTATTTCCTGCGCAGAAGTTAGAAAAAGGAAACAACAGTAGCAGCAAAAATGACGCTCGTAGTAGTGGCAGCAGAACAAGACGCCAAGAGAGCAGTGATGGCGGCAGGGATTTCGACTGAATAACTCAACGAAAAGGCTTTTGAAATATGACTCCGTCGCCTGAGAGAGAATTTCCCTCATGTATTAAAGATATCTGAAAAATGTAAATGTTCAGCCAATTTCTCTCTAATCTATCTTACGAGGAAGACGAAACAGAAAACAGATTTGTGAAGCCGCAAGATATGATTTGCAATTCAGCAGAAGAATTTCGTGCCTGTATTTTCCCTCAAAAAACAGTTGTTAATGAATTTGTCAACAGAAAGAAATGAGATTTGAATCTTTTTTTCCCATGGATGACAAGATAATCCATGAAAAACTGGGATTCTAAAACCGAGAACCTTTGCATCTTTGATAGAAACAAATTTCGGCTATTTTAACAAAATATATATATATATATATATATATATATATATATATATATGTGTGTGTGTGTGTGTGTGTGTATTATTTAGTATCTTTTCCGAATGATTCGTTTCTTTTCTATTTGTTGATTGCTTTTTTCTTTAGCGGTAACCCATACAAACCTAATCATACACGTTTCAACATTAATCCAAGATCAAGATTCTCATTCCCCGGATAGTGTGATCCTTTTCTCCTATCACCCTAACTAATCAACAAATAATGATAATATATATATATATATATATGTATATATATATATATATATATATATATATATATATATATATATATATATATATATATATATATATATATATATATATGCGAGTGCGTGTGTGCAAGGGCTGCGTGTGTGCAAGGACTGCGTGTGTGCAAGGGGTGCATGCGTGCAAGGGGTGCGTGCAACATTGAATTAAAACCTGGATGTGTGCTTTTTTAAAAAAACTTTTGTACGTAAATGACATTAATTTCATAGGCATCTGGTTGAGTTACACATTCATAAGGTAGAGGTCTGAAATAGCACGTGACAGTAGACAATCTCCAAGTATGCAGAGATTATGTGGTCCACTGAAGGCCCTGATCGTAGATATCCATTCATACATTCCCTTAGAACATTTTTGGTGATTTTTTATAGGATGGTGCTTAAGTCACTTTCAATTTTAGAAGTTGAACATCTGTGTTAATTTATTTTACTTTTTTTGGATATAACATCCAGCAAATGTCTTTCATTTTCAGCATTGCATATTATTTCAACATCAATCAGAAATTGACTGGTCGTCTCCTATCCGATCACTCCCAATTGTTTACTCCTTATTGTTTTATTAAAGGAATAGTTTATCGAAACAATGCCTCAGAATTGTCCTGGAACTGAAGAATAACATTCGACAAGAAATAGATCATTGAAGCCAAATATATTACGAGCTATCATAGACCTAGGAAGCGCTTCCCTGTTTATTATCAATTGATTCGATCTGCTCTTTATTCAATTTGTCCAATGAAGCCAAACAATGATTGTTGCTTTCATTCACATCAACTGACATCTTATTTTGTGAATGATCATTGTGTATATTTAACTTCCGTCTTCTATTTAGGTTTCTTGAAAGTTAGAAATATGCATGTTATAAAACCCGACAAAGAATCAAGTTATATGCTCAGGAGAAACAATCATGATAAACATCATACGAAGAAATCACACAACAACACAATATATTTGAGAACAAGCAGGTGATAGACTTATTCTAAAAGCCATCAGCAAAATAATATAATATTGCAGCGAGATCAGACAATTGTTTGATATTGCTAATCACATGGGGGGGGGGGCATGACCATGGGTGAATTATTAGTCGAAAAAATGTGAGGAAATAATCAGGAAAAATTCAAATTGTTTTGGTTCTCAAGATTGAAAAACTAACAGACAATAAGGGAGGCCTATGTCCAACAATGAATGGTGAGGAGGAAGCAAAACATAGAAGAATTAAGATTAAAACGAATGAAATTTACAAAAGTTTACAAAACAATTTACAAAAGACATTCGTTTGATTAAAGTAAAAGTGTGATTTCTTCAAGAAAAAATATTCTCATCGTAGTTTTAAAATTCACAATGCCGACACTTGACTAATTACTACGTCCGGTAATCGATTCTAACTCACCGTGTTACCAAGTTAGTATATCTACTATCATCATACAATAACAAGGGTATATTAGTATTTGCATGAATCTATCTACATAAAAATCTAAACATGAAAATCAGAATGTTTGATTGTATAAAATTTTATCTTTGTTTTGTGCGATACATTTAAAACATCAGCGTTATAATGCATCGGTCGAAACTAAACAGATTAATAACAATTAAATTATTGTAATACTATGAAATATGCTTAGATGAGTCAACAGCCAATGATACGTCAACGTTACAGCAACGCTTTTAACTTTATGTCTGATCACACTTTACGACTATTTGGGGTTGAGTTGAGATTTTGATTTACTCAAAATCATTTTTTTCTAACTGTAAAAAAATTAGCAAATGAAATAGCGGTCGATGCCTATACATACATTGATATCAGGATAGTGATACAGCCGTATATATATATATATATATATATATATATATATATATATATATATATATATATAAATATATATATACACACATACACACACACACGCATATATATATATATATATATATATATATATATATATATATATATATATATATATATATACACATATATATATATATAATTATTATTATTATTATTATTATTATTATTATTATTATTATTATTATTATTATTATTATTATTATAATTATTGATCAATTGCCATTATAATATTCAATTTACTTCTCAGGGATAATGTTCCTTGTAAAAAGCAGATTGAATTGCCAAGATCTTTATATGCATTTCCTTTCTTTTTGTCGATTAGTTTCATCGAAATGCTGGATACACTTATCTGAATTTAAGCATTGTTCAAACGAGCCAATTTGCTTATGCCTTGACTCAAAAGTTCATTGATCCGATCTTCAATTGAATTCGTCAGTGTTTTTGGCTGTTCTTTTCCCAATCAGTCGATTGTGCCTGTCTATTTATTGCAAATCCTCAACAAGGGGTCCTCTTATAAACCAAGCCCACTTGACGCCCGAACCACCAGCTATGTCATTATGATTTTGCCCTGTAAGAAAAATCGATACATTCATGAATAGAAAAAGAGACGGATTTATGCAAGAACCACTTCTGTCAGAAATTCAGTGGCATCTAACAATAATTTCAGAAAACTCTAGAGATTTCATTCAGGTATCCATTCGGCATCTGGCTATTGTCCGAATTTAGTATTCACTCTGTATATTAGTCATCACACAAGGCATTGGAATGTTGAATGATAAATTGTTTTGATCAATGGTTCCCTAGGAATCTGATGAAGATAAATTCAGAAAAAAAAACACTACATATAAGAGATTTTTCATCTACTATTATAGATTTGAATTATCAATGTATGAAGATTTGGACAAAAATGAATTAGATTAAAAAAGAATTAAGCCTTAATTTCCTAATCAGAATGACTATAATAGCAGACAATACTACTAACGCTAAAGAGGGGAGTACGGTCAATATACTCCCGTCGGATAAATAGAGGGTTCGGTTCGTTACTTCCCGAATCTACCAGATGATACCTGACAAAGGCCGTAGAGTGCAACGGCCGAAACGTTGTATGAAAAACAACAAAAATGAAGATGGTCCGAATATCGATAGAAATAATTATACCTCATCTCAAAAATTGTAGTCTGCGCAAGTATCGGGACAATTTTCATATTTTTGTCCTAGAACTTGAAAGGTTGGACGGGTCCCTCCACCTACGACTGTAGTGCAATGCTGATCTTTTATATAACTCTATCATGTCACCTCTGATACGACAATGACTTAATGTTGGTAGCCTCAATCTTTGAGGCCTTTCCAGATATGTTGAATACTTAATTTTGGTAATTGCTAAGTAGCCTCACCTTGGAATAGACCCCATTTCATCTGCCTGTTTCATTCCATTGGGAGAATACACTGAACTCGCATAGTCGAGATGCGTTCTGACTGGAAACTTTTACAGTGATATAAAATATTTCGATTTTTTTGCCTTGTAAATTATTACTAACGCCTGGGATGTCTCGCCATTCCTTACATATGTTGCTAATATTATACTCAAAATCCAAAGGTATGGGAAATACGTAAATATTTAACCGATACGTCCATATTATTCACAGTTCATAAATAGATATTTTCCAGGGGTAAATTGGGGGTAGGGTTCACAATAAATTTCTAATCTTCAATTGTTAATGGCTGTATCTCCATCCAATTCATCTTTATTCATATCAACCGTACAAATACTTTTTTTGAGAGTTCTTTTTAGATGTTGTTATATAGTTTCCTTGAAAAAGTATTTAATTCATTTTTTCTGTATCTTTGCATTCGTTTTTATCTCGGTTTAAGCTTAGTATGAGCTTTACAAAGCACGAGGAGAGATATCTAATGATATGTTCAGTTTTCTATACCGTAATATTTGTCCCAACTGTAGCCTTAAAAGAATATAAGAAGCGAAGAAATTGATCACCATAGGATTTTTTACATGAATAATCTGTAGGGAAAATTATTGATGAATTTGAAGTTTTTTTCATTTTTTTGAGATAATCAAGAGAATATTCCTGGGTCATTGATATGATGAATCTAATTTGCTGGAAAATCTGATTTTTAAATGTCTGATTGGATAGAAAATCTAATTGGTCAAAAAATCTGAATGATCAAAAAGTTTGATTGGTAAGATAATTTTATTCAGAATTTGATTATCTAGAAAATCCCATTGCCACATAACTAAATAACATTTTTTGCAGCAAAGACAAATAATGGTGGTTTGAACAAGTGAGCCACTGATTGTTCTTTTGATAGTCCATAATGGAGCCGGTTGTTGGTTTACTGGAATAGCATTTACTATCTATTTTTCCTCGAGGCTAGCAAAGAGAAATATATGGTATAAGGTAATTTCTACTTTCATCTCACTTCTTATATTCTCTTTGAGGTTATTCCCTGTAGTATTTGCTTTTATCAACGTCAAAATTAGAAATTTTCAACCTTTTTACTTTATTATTCAGTGGGCCATACCTATCTCGGCAGCTTGAAAAATATCATTTGTTCTTACGATTGTATAAAAAAGACCACTTCTGTTTTTGCTCATGTAATCATATTCAAGGGAATTAGCCGAATCTTCCAATTGTCTCGATTAATTTTCCCTCATTATAACAGGTTGATAACTACAGCAATTCCAAGCATAGTGTAAATCCATCTAGTGCCTGATTCACTGTAGTTTGGTTTACAATTTCAGTCTCAATTAAGACGGAATGACTCCCTCAAATGCAGATATTTCTTTCAAAAAAAATTCTTTCAATGGAATATATCAAAATTAAAAACAATTTTTGGTGTTATTTCATTCATATTCTGGAAATATGACCATCATTACTTCAAGCATCTCACTCTACGTTTGCAATCTGGTTTTCATACGAAATATCCATTGTTGTTATATTTAATCAAAGCCTGAAATGCCATTCAATGGTATCTAGAATTATTAAAAGAAGAGAAAAATAGAATTAAGCAATCAACATTTGACAAATTTATCCAGAAAATAAATACATTTTCAAATAAAGATTATTATTTGATTGACCTTTGTTTTGAATCCCAGTGTCTAATTAGTATGTGTATGATACTTATCAGATTTATATACTATAGAAAAAAAATTATTTCTGACTTGAATAGATCATCGATTCCCCATGCATATTCAAATAATGTATGAATTTCGCCAAATGCATTAACCACACTACGTAAGTTATCGCTTGAATAAAATTTGTGAATAATAGTATTGTGCAATTAGGAATGATACGATTGTATTATAAAGATTTAATCAGTTAATCCTACCTTCCGGTGATTCAGTTTTGAACTACAGAATACTTTTCATTCTTTACACCCAAATTGGAATTCGCCAACTGTGAATACTGCCCCTACGACACGATAGAGGATCCAATAGTATATTCAGAGATATGAGACAATGGACTACAGACAATCAATTTCTGTCATTTACGTAATTTACTGGAGACGAGAGAAGAGATGGATTCATGACTTTCTCAAGGGAATTAGTTTGAACTCAGACGATTTTATCTTCCCTGTTGTTCTATAAATTCCTTGTAACATGAAAAGTCTACTGGCTTTGATAGGGCTTTAGTTGAAGTTCCCTCCATATATAAAGTACTTCTCTAAGAAATTATGTGAAAAAGACCCGGGTTTCTAACATATTTGTGTTTTAGTCAACGTATGAATCGAACTCATGGATAGGTTGACCTTTGATTTATGGTCACAATATCATTAATTCATGGAATACTCTGTGCACTAGTCGATCCCGTTTCTTGAATCATAATTGCTTCGTGTTGAGGACTGCACCCAACCTAACTTATTTGAACCTTTAAAATGCAGGGATGCATATAAGCACTGATGGAACAGCAACATATAAACAGCTAAAACCATCACATACGACATGCAATATGATTTTACTTTCATGCAGTCTTTTTTTAGAAATAGCAGCACAGAGCATTCACCTGGTGACACGATGGAGTCACCCTACAGATCCCAGAATCTCCAAGTGGTCAGTGGCTTATTCATTTGCTGATAATTATGTCTTGGACTGTCACTTCGAATCGAATCCTGTCATTGGCTGTAACTACATGTAAGCAACCACGGGTTGAGTGTTTTTCTAAAATGTAATTTTCAGCGTGCTTATAACTAAAGTTAACCCTCTTTATGTTGCTTCTCATCAATGAAAATATCAATGTCATTATTGAAGTTTTTTTTGTAAAATTGAATATTTATACTTAAACTTGCATAAATGCCGTAAAAAATGATGGGATCAATCACAAATAATAGAAAAAACTACCCAGGTATATGAAATATATTTATTTATTGCACAAACATAAAATATTAATTTTAGTTGTTTTTCTACAACTCTAAAAGTTGTCTGTTTTTAATTATTTTGAAATAATCCTACAGGATTGGGTTTAAATGAAACTGAAACATCGAAAAAAAGGAATAGTAAGAGAGGCAGTTGTAATATCATTGGCAGCTGACTTCCAGCGAACGCAAACACACATCATAACCTCGTGAATTTTGTTCGGTATTTGCAGTACCCCTTTCCTAAAAAATGATTCGTCGACATCATGGTTCTAATCAAAACATACAGCCTTACAAATCAATCAATAGATCTCCAACAGAAAGCCACTGAAAACTGAAAAAATCAAAATATTTTTCAAAAAAAGTTAGATCTGCAAACAACCAATTACACACACACACACGCGCGCGCATACACACACACTCACACACTAATAGACAGGTGGATGTACCTGAATGTCTAGCAAAATGCAGCTAGTGTTGCAAATGCACAATGAAGTTGTTGGTCTAGGTGTGTATGCTTTCCTGCATGTATGATGATGAATTTGACGGTATAGAATATTTTCCTAGTGGACCACTGGTATCCTGAATCTAAGCTTGCAAGGGTTCTTGTGTACTAAGCTTATTGCTTGAAGACAAATAGGGGTGGGGGCAAAAAAGCTTTCCTGGAGGAGAATAAATAGAGAGTTAGAGGGAACAATTGCATATTTTTCTATGTTTGCAATCAGGGTACGTTGCAAATTACAACATGTGTTATGATGCACCACCACTTGATGCATGTGCTTAAATGCATGAAGAATATGTATGTGTTTTGGTATGTATGTCAGTGTGTGTGGAATCAAATGGTTGACCCCACTGTTCAACAGTGTGTGTGTGTGTGTGTGTGTGTGTGTGTTTGTGTCGGGGATGGTGTTTTGCAGGTATTCGATCTCACTGTTCGTGCACCCGTGCAACTGCAGCTCAGTAACACTGAGTAACACTTCCCCAGGGATAGAATAGCCGTTGGCGCCAATCACAGGTGTTTCTTCTATTTTGGGTGGCATTGTGAGTGCTAACAAATATTTTACAACGCAATGGATGCTTTTCAGAAGACGAAATCCCTAGGATTATTTGGGATATGTTACTTTGAAAAAAAACAAATACAAGACCAAGACCCAACATTGATTCCCCTTCACCATAAGCTGAGGGGTGTACCCACCCATCTTGAGGAACCTTAATCTATTTTTTTTTTCACTGGAACAGGCGTAGCTTAGCTCGAGACAGTTATCTAGAGCTCTCTCTCTCTCTCTCTCTCTCTCTCTCTCTCTCTCTCTCTGTCTCACTCACTCGATTCCTGGCCAGGGAAATAACTTTGATATCAACTGTCATTGCACAGTGAAGAGCGATCTTCATACTTTTTTGTCTTCCTCATAGCATCAACATGAAAGTCTTGACACCTGGTTTGGCATGAAAAGAGAGGAAATTTTATGATTAATATTTGAAAAATCTGTGTTTTTGCTATTTTGGCATCCAGGACATTTCATGACTGGTCCCCTATTTGATCACTACCGTAGAGATTTATGCAATACGATTGTATCCGTAGATTTATAAATAGCTCTAATAAAGAATGCATGTATTGGAAAAAAAGAGTGTGGAGAAAGTTCCAGAGGAACAATTTCATGATTTTTATCAGATTCTTGAATAAGGAATTCGAAGTTTATTTTGCAACATGCTGTATCCCCGATAAAAAGATGAAAGATGCAATAATTCTAAAAATATTTGAATACTTTATAATGATCATTTTTTCAGAAGACTAAATTTTATTCAAATGAAATAATTATTTTATTTCTTTTTATCTATATAATAATGTTTTCCTATGAACATAACTGAAAATCAGTTCATAGATGCAGTATAAGATCATTAGTTGAAATTATTTTTACTTCATTTTACCTTTTTGAAGTTCTTGCAAATTTCTCTTTTTTTTTTCAAGGAGAGGTATATTATTAGTAAGCCTGAACCCCAATTCCATTCACCTCAAATAATCATCCGAGCATCGACAAAAATAAGAGAAATGCTCAATTTTGACATTCTGATTTATGTGTTTGAAACGTTTTTTGCTACCCATCGGAGGAATCAACTGCAAATCATGTGTTATGCCAATATGTAAATGATCAACCTTTTTGCTTGTCAATCTTCAATGCATCCTGCCCTTAAAACGATATTCAGAGCAGTTAGCATTACTAGACCATGCTAATATCGTGATGCTGATCCTCACTGAGAACAACATTTATGTATCTTTGTGTTATCCTACACAACTAATAAAGATCCATATATCCTAACAGGAGCTTTATATACGGGCCTGGAATGAAATAATTTCCCCGGTCAGGGCACAGAAATGATATTTGACTATGACAACATTGAAAAGATGAATATTTTGATGTGTCAAAGAATTTGAATAGTTTATATTATTCAGCAACATATTTAAATGGAAGGCTGAGGGTTAAGAAGATTTCGTCTTGTCAACCTTCTGAGTGTGTTTGTCTCTTCACCGAAGCTTATTTGTAACCGTTCAGATGGCGTTCTTGCAAGATGTTTCAGAAAAGGAGACAGTAATAAGGATGGTTATTGTATTACGACGGAAAAAACCCAACGAAGAACATTTAAAGAAAGAATGCCCCAGCCTAGAGGTTCTCTTGTCGCCAGGGCAGTAAAAGATCTGGGGTTAGAACAGAGAGAGACCCCGATTGCTTGCGTTGTAGAGCTCACTCTATGCAAGGCTCTCTACTTGATCATCTGCTGTTTATTGCATTCTATATTCCCAGACAATCATCTATGTAGGTATTGACTAGGCTTGATGTTGTTCAACGTCGATGAGCGCACGATGAAACGTAAACAAATTACATGGACAAAGCAAAAAGATAAAATCAAAATGATTTTAAAGAAGGTGTTGCATTTCATTGATCTAAAATTCAAAAGGTTGCAAGATTGTTCTATACTTTTATTCATCATTTGTTCAACTTCCAGCAGAAAGTCGATAATTTCTTGAAACCATGTGTCCCGACCGAGATCCTAATTTTCTAGGGTAAAGATATGTCATTGCACACTGAAGTGCCCTTTTAGACCTGAACTGACTGCAAGCAATATCCCCTTACTGATTCTCACGTAATGCCACCTATAGGCAGATCTTTAATTTCTAACTGACCCTTGGTTTCACGCCGCCAAGGTGACCCTTTGCCAAACTAGCTTTAAAGTAAGCAATACTATCTTGTGATTACTGATTAAATGCGACTGAGAACTAATTTTGTAGTCGTAGGTGTCTCTATTTTTATTGGTGCAGTCCGTTTTAGTTTTCAATAAGAGTCTTTCTGGTATCGACGACACATTAGCTCGATACATTTGAACAAAGACCAGATAAAGTTTTTGTCTCTCAGTTTTCTCATTCTAAAAATTGTTGAAAAGCTATGACGTCGTAAAAAGTGACATTGATAGTAAAAATAACTATTCAAAAGATTCTCAAAATGTCTCTGAATTCCAATATATATATATATATATATATATATATATATATATATATATATATATATATATATATATATATATATATATATATATATATATATATTCTTGAACACGATTTTGCCGAAACGGAAAGTGATAAGATGTTTTGGTGACTTATATGCTGAGTTCTCACATGGCTGTATCGATTATTGAATGCAAAAAAGGGAATGGATTCGAGTTTGAATTGAAAGATCGCTAGTTCTTACAGCAGTGAAACTTTATACACTACACTACACTACACACACACACACACATACACACACACACACACACACACACATATACGTATAAGTCTCCTTAGTATCAGTGAAACGATAACTGTTCAGAATGCAATACGATGAGGAAGACAACTGAAACAGTTCGCGTGTCTCCGATAACTACAAACAATGTCTTCATTCTAAAAAAGTGAGTCAAACTTGCTATGAAGTAGTCAAAATTGACTTTGATAATTTGCATCATCATCCTAAAGATTCTCTGTATTGTCATTTAATTCATACCCATATGCTTAAACAAAAGAAAATTTGAAAAAAGGGTGAAGGGAAAAAAAGTCTGGGCAATTCAATTGCGTGGCATACACGTGGTTGGATGGATGAATGAATGCAGAAAAAAATAAGGAAGTTTCAGTTCAAATAATAGTTCTCAGAGCAGTGAAGCTTTATACGCATGCACACTCGCATGCAGACATACGTTTTGTGTATGAATATGTTTATGAATTGGATGTAAACATATTTTCTGTATGTTTATTCTTGCATCAGAGAAATGTCGACTTCAATCATTCAAATGATTAATTTCAGTGTTTTATTTTCTATTGGTAGAAGCCTTTTTTTCACACGTTTTGATGGATTCTAACAAGTTTCCGAAAACAATGATTGAAGTTTCCTTATCAACTTCTGATCGACCACAGTTCAACTTCTTAATGAATAGGTCCAACTAAGCACTCCAACTCAAAAATCCCTGGTGATACAGCCCTACTAGAGGCAAGTCAATGCCTTTATTGCTTTTTGTAAGTCTATCCGTGAAAAATGCATTCATTCACGAATCCAATCCAATAATAAGCAACAAGTCCAGGGTAGACTACTGAATGAACACGAACAGAACCTCTCTTCTCACAGAATTTATATCAAAGGTTACTTCGTGAAAAACAAAGAAAAACATTTCAACTTTCATAGTTTCCGCCTCATTGAATAATACATTTTTACTTTTAACTGCATGAAACTCAAACCTCAGGCGTTTGAATTTTTCTGCTCCTTTAATTTCTGATCGGATTCAACTATGTATTCCCCCAAGTCCATGCAATCGTTATCATCACGAGGGAAACTGGTAAAAGCCTTGGAAAAATAGCCAAATACGTGGGAATATGATTATTCGAATCTTTCGACCAAATCCACCTGCAAAAATGTCAACAAAGTTTTTTTTTCAGTTTTCAAGTTGCTCTGGCGTTTTTTCTTGATAGCTTACTGTTTATCTCTGTATTTACTACGTATGCAGGTTGTACTAATCGTGCTAGAATGTTGAATAATTCAATATCAAGTTCTTATTAGGTTTGTAAAAACGATTGTTTTGTTCCATAAAAATTCCCTGCTAAATTCTCTCAAGAAGATCCACTGTTTCCAGTTTACGCTGAATAGATTCTTTACATTGTGGCTTCGCTTTTGACTTTTTAATACTCGATGTCAAACAAAAGGCAAGAGATGTAGCGCATTCATAGATGACAGTCTTTTTCTTTTTTTTCTTCTGTTAATTGATCATCTAAATGCTGCCAAATGACGTCAGTCACATGATGGTTTTTTCTTCTGTGACCAACCAGAACTGTTCAAAATTATGAGAATCTTATAGAGATTGAGAAGTATCTCATAATTTACTTCTCAAATATAAATTTTCTCTATCTTTTAAAATCGTTGCTCTTTTTTTTAGAAGGATGTGTACGATTATACGAACATGGTACAAATAATACCCCAACGGGAACGATTATCTCTTGCAAGTGTACCTCGAGAAACTAAAAAAAAAAAACAAACTTTACCATTGTTTATATTTTTTTGACTCTTTGAGCAGAAGTGAATGCCCGATTCAATAATAATGCATTCTATTTTGTAATTTCCAAATGAAGTGTGTTTTAGAGTTTGATTATTTCACGGCGCATATGAGTGAATACGAAATTCAAATTATAATGAGAAACATGCCCATCTGTTATGATATGTATAAGTAAGATTATTATGGTATACATATATTACGGTATATGTATGTGTGATTTTGAGATCTTTTTTTCCCCTTACAATTACTCATTTTAATGAATGCAATCACCAGTTCTTTTCAGGGTTATGTGTGTGTGTGTGTGTGTGTGTGTGTGTGTGTGTGTGTGTGTGTGTGTATGTGTGTGTGTGTGTGTGTGTGTGTGTTTATGTGTATGTGTGTCTATGTGTCTATGTGTGTGGGGGGATGCATGTATGTGCATGGGTGGATATCTGATTGCGCTACAGAGACATGTATAATTGTGTGTTTGTATACATGAGTGCGTATGTGAGTAATAATGTATGTGCGTAAAGGTAATTGTGGATATTTCCCCTAAGAGGACTCCAAACTAAAAGGAACTGAATTCCTAATGGGTAGGTGGACCCTGAAAATACCTTGAATATTGATATGGATAACAGTTTTGTAGTTTCATGGTGAAATTTCAGACAATCATGAGGGGTAATCCATGGCAAAACCTTGGATACAGTTTAAGGTCTCTGGCAGTTCAAAAGAAAGGGAGATTGATCAAACTAACAAGTGTTATCTTTTTTTTCCCGAGGAAATGTTTTTAAGAGAGAGAAAGGGAAATTGAAAGGGGATTGAAGCAGACGCAGAGAGAAGGGAATGGACGCATGAGCTGAAGAGAAAAGAAGGGTGAGATGAGATTATCACCCATATATAGGGGCCCCTCAGTGAGTTGAATTGGAGAGATATGCCCACTGAAAACAGGCCAGTCGTTCCAGGTCTCCTCTGTGTTTGGGTTGAATTAGCCAGTAGCAAATGAGTGAATTAAAAAGGCAGATTATTCTGTTTTATCGAGAAAAAACAAATATGGAAAAAGAATGATAAATGGACGAAGAGAAATGAAGGAAAAAAAATGAAATTTGAGTAAAATGAAAGGAATATGATTGATACACAACTTTGCAAAAAAAATATCGAGAGATTTTGGGCAATAATAGTGACATGTATTAAATTTCCAATGATTAAACACCCCCCTCTCTTCCTGTCCGTACGCTTTTTTCTACTGCTCCCTTTGTCTCTGTCTCTATCTTTCTTATATTTTTTGCTAGTTAACAAGATAATCTAGAGGAAGAAATAAAAACATTTTCTTCATTAAAAGAGAAAGTATCTTGTATTTCCTCTGCATATAATGGAGGATGTTCTCAATGCAAAACATATCACGCTTTAAAAATGTAAATTCAATGTAGGAAAGGGTGTAAATGCATGAATTTTCTTTGAATTTTGTCAATTGATTATTTGAGCAATAAGGTGATTACTCGGAAACTTTCATCACCACCGGGAAAATACATGATTCTTTGAAAGAGAAATGCCAACGCAGGTTTTAATTCATTCTTTTCTCCAAGTATGAATGATAATTATTCTTATCTTCTTCCTAGTTTACATTGGGCAGCATCATAGGTGCATCTGCTAAAAGATATGATGGGATTAAGTATTTCCTTTCTTGGTCAGGATAATACATTGATAGCCACGTCATACTTCGAGAAATACGCATTTCATAGCAAATGGAAACAGCTTTGAAATCAGCAGGTCTCATTTCAAATTATAGAAATTGTTACATCGTGTTTGCAAACAAATCTGTCGATATTTTTAGATGGATGATTTTTTCAAAGGAGATTAAGGTGAATTCTAAGTAGAGAATAAGATCTGTATTTATATAAATATATAATGTTTGTAAGACTGTGCAGACAAAATTAACAGACACACACACACACACACACACACACACACACACACACACACACATATATATATATATATATATATATATATATGTATATATATATATATATATATATATGAGAAAAAGACAGAGACAGAGAGAGACAGAGAGACGAATGAATGACAAGGGGCAACGTTTATCAAATGGTTTATTTATTTGATAATATCTATTTTAATGACAACTTTCGACTAACGTTATCAAAGTTTTGAATTCAAATAAACCATTTTTTCCGATTCATATAGTTGCAATATAATGTCACATTTTGTGAAATTGGAGGCTCTGTATACATCCTTCCATAAGACGTGTTCAATTTCATGATGTGTGATGTTATCAAGTAATGATATGAATTGGAAGAGAACTTTTTTTTATAATTCAAAACTTCGGTGTTTGTCGAAATTAGTCAAAAAAATGAAATATTTGGAAATCATTTTCCTATTGTCAATTAAAGTGTATTTTTTATTTATATTATGAACACATTTCCTCTAGTCAATTGGTTCTGAGGGTTAAAAAATTGGAACCACGCGGAATATGAACCAATTTTCTGGAATCAACATAACATAGTATGCATTCAGTGATGATTATTGGTTGAATATTTTCAATCTGATTTGAAAAATATGATTTTTCAAAATGGAGACGTACAATCATATTCAAAGCGAAATCAAATGTTATGAAGCCAAGTTGAACTGGAATCAACAGATGTTGTGTTTAAATTTACAAACCTCAACACTAAAGACTTTGTTCAAACAGCTTTCAATCGATTTCCCCTCCCCACTTTACTTATTATAAGTTAGTAACCACCTTTTTACTGACACATTAATAAGTGCGTATGTGATTGCACGGGTATGGGTATGGGTATATATATATATATATATATATATATATATATATATATATATATATATAAATAGCACCTATATTGTCATTTGTAGTGATTTTTCAGTTAAACAATCCATGTCTGTCTTCTATTAAATAGTATATTTGTATAAACACACGTCCCTGTTTTGTTTGTATTTCTCGGTCCGTCTTTTCATGCACACATCTGCAGCTGTGTCTGTCCTTGTCTTTTATGTGCATATATCATGTTTTCAACTAGTGCGCACCGGCGTACACACCTCGTATGGGGTTATATGCATGTGTATGCGAATGATATTTCACATCTATGTGCAAGTATTTTCTATGTATCTCTTTGCGGATGTATACATGTTTCTGTGTGCGCTTGTGTTATTTATATGCGAGCTTCAACAAGTGTACCTCATTAAATATAAATGGCTTTCTCTACCATACTAGGAATATATAGACTTTTAGCCAATGGTTTTTAGGTATATATATATATATATATATATATATATATATATATATATATATATATATATATATATATACGTGTGTGTGTGTGTGTGTGTGTGTGTGTGAATGCATGTGTATGTACATACATACATATTTGCATGCAAGTATTTCGAGGGATATCTATGTACGTACGTAAATGAATGTGCAGTGGTAGTTAGGTTCTACATTATGATATCGTTGGAGACTCTAATAGTTTTCCCATCGCGTTCACTTTTATTTGGTCATATGTTGATACGTACTTGCATATGTATGTATATGCGTATGTTTGTCTGTGTCTACCAACTGTGCACTTCCTCATACTTACGGTAGTTAGAAAACGTAATATTCATTACCAATCTCCTTATTTGTTCACTTCAATCATCCAGTACTCCTTCATTAAAATATGGAATCCAGTATTCAATAATGTTTGCCTGTGTACATGTTGATAATGCATGTGCATATGTGTACACATACATGTTTTCTGATGCATGGATGTGTAAGTGTGAGTATGTTGGTGTATGTATGTATTACCCTTCCCTATAGACTCAGGAACATGAAAGGGGCCCTGCAATTGCCACTTCCCAATTCTAAGGTCTTCGTACTCACTGACCATAAACCATGGATGGCCCAATAACGCTGAAAATGTATCTATTTTGAGAACATCTTTGAAAATGGTCAAGAGAAATATCTGCTTTGAGCTGTAATGAACAAACAAATATTTTACTGTACACGCGACTTAACAGTTCCAAAGCCATTAATTCATGCATTTCTTCAATGCTTTCCCTTAGTTTTTACTCATTGCTCATACTTTTTGGATCCCTCTTGTAAAATACTACAAACTCTCTCTCTCTCATATATATATATATATATATATATATATATATATATATATATATCAATTAATTGTCAACATATCGCGCCTAACGCACTCTTTGGCACCCTGCAGTTCTTAGGCTCTTGTAATTAAAGTTATATAAACAACAGACTAAATCTTCTTCTACATCTTTCTTTTTGTATTGTTACAATTTGTTAAGTTTATCGAAAATCATTGCATTATCTGAAATTACGGGTTGCATGAAATCTCAGTTATGATAATAAGTTTGGATGTTTATGAAATAAAAATCGCAGAATTTTGTGAAGCAAATTTGTTGTAATGATAACATTAGTATCTATTGTACTAGCTCTATTTTATCAGGAATTTTCGTGTAATAACCATTAAAAAAAAAAGGTTTCCATACAATATAACGCAATTTATAATCATTCTGCCAATTCACATATATCCATTTCTCGAAGACACACGCACACACAGGTATATATATATATATATATATATATATATATATATATATATATATATATATATATTTATGTATATATATATATTCATATATATATATATATATATATATATATATATATATATATATATATATATATATATATGTATATAACAGTTTAATTTGAATTTGAAAAAACTTACGATAAAAAATAAGATAAATAGTTAGGAATCTTGATATCGGCATCAATCAACAAATTGAACATTTCTGTTCATCTTGCGTCTGCAATGAAAAACATTCCAATTTGTTTTTGAAATAAACTGTCTGAAACATATACTACACAGTTTGATTTCGGTTATTTTTTTCGTTTTACAATGAGCGTTCCTCAGTCGTCGAAAACTCAATTCACTTTCAAAATACAGCGAGTGCCAAATCAATTCGATTCATTGCATAAAGTTCATTTTAACATTCCTATCCAAGTTTGGAATTGGCACAATTTGGATTTTGGTTATAGAGCATTTACATCGGATGTCAAATCTTGTTTCAGTATTTGTCTTGATTTTTTCAATTTGTTTTGTCGATATCAATTTCTTGTCTGAATAGAAATGTACAGGGTACATTTTTCAGACGCAGTATCTGCTGAAAGTTATGCTGCTTTGCTATATTGACGGATACGAAATTAGTTGACAATTCAGATGATATAATTTTGCTAAATCTTTTGCAAGGGAAATATCTTCAATCTGCCCAACAAATGGCTGCTTACTACTCAATACCTTATTTCAACCGTTAGTAAATTTAACATTCCATTCTATTGTTGTCCCTGGAAGATTTTCGGGGGATAAAAATTGGATCTTTATTGTTAACATTGTGCACCATTTATTTCTTTATTTGCTTGTTCCTGAATAATAAGCGTCATTTCATAAAGTTATTTCGGGGAAGTATAGAAAATGTATATCATTCCTTTTGAATTTCGCTTTTGGATAAACATAGTGATAATCTGATATATACGTATTTTAAATTGGACGATGGCAACATTTGTACATTTCTAATTACTTAGAGTAGCAAAGCAACAATAGTATCTTGAAAAAATTTGAAAACCACACAGAAAATCACAAAAAATGATTGCAAAGTGTATAACGCGTGTCTCAAAAAGTAATGCATACTTTTTGACAGCAGCTAAAGTTATGTTTTAACCGTTAAAAGCTTTCCTAATAAAGAATGAATGTGATGAAAATTTTTGAAAAAAGTTATATTTCAAATGCTATTCAATTAGGACTGCTCAGAGTGTTTTTAAGTTGTTACAAATGATATAGCGTGTAGACATTACATCGAATCTGAATCCTGACTTTGATTAGTGTTAGAAGTTTAAATGTTATTTCATTTGGAGCTGCCCAGAATGTATTGAAAGAAAAAGGGGTTGAGAACGTGTATACAATTCTTGGTTTATTCGAGGAGAATGATCGCATAACTATGAGGAATACGTAGCTTATAAAGTGAAGTGAGTGATTCCAGATTGGATGCTGGTGAACTCTGAGTTTATTTCACATTTCGTGGTCTGATACAAGAGAAACGCCTGGGTATTAACCGATGACACCATAGACAGCAAGTGCATTGAAAAGCACTAGATGATATTCATTAAAACATTGAATACTTATTATTAAATTGTTTAATCGAAATTCATTTGTTATAAATTGCTGGTATCAACAAAATGTGTGTGCATAAATATATTTGGAATCCATATCTGAAGTTTAGAGGGATTTGATCAACTACTCTATAGAAATATGAGAAACCTGTTTTGGTAGCATGTCACGATAGGGTGATCAATTAGAGCGACTTTTGTTGGGCGTTGATCACTAAAAAACCTAGATTTTTCTAAAAACAAGTAGATACAAACTGAAGGATCAATTCAGCATACACTCACATGATAAATTGGCCCCCATCATTGAAAAAAATACATAAGGAATAAATGTTGAAATTTTCAGCCCCGTTGCTGTTTTGGTGTGACTTATGAGCGTAATGCATACCTGCATAGCCATTCACCCAGCTTAAAAAATTGAAGAAACTTTTGCCGAAAATTTTGATTCATGGTTTTTATTTATTTCTGACTATTTCATTGGCGTTTGCATATAATAAATAACATAAGATATCGCATTATTTTGTCATAAATGCTATTAATAATAAATAATCAATGAAAACATGGAAAACTTTTTAGTCTTCCCAGACTGACAAGCCCAATCCAAATAGCCAGATAACTGCGTTGGTTTACAACCAAATTTATCAGTGTGTTTTAATATCAGATATATGATCGAATTTCAGAAGTCAAAATGTGGCTTTGGCAGCAGTATACTACCAAAATATATACATGGTGTTTACGGAATGAATAGGCAGTTTGGATAATCTGTTAAAGCAAAACCTTTCAGATATTAAGACTCACAATGTACAGTTTTTTGTGCTGCAACACTTGAAGTTCATTACTACAACTTACAATTATTTGATGAGTGCATCTTGTTGTTGCATAATGGATTTATTTGCTTTTCCATCAAAGAATCTTGTGGCAGTGCTACCGGATGCACCATTCGGACTAAAATCGCGTAACTTTACATGAGATCTCCACAAAAACTGGTATTTGGATTTTTGTCCCCTTTTTACCTTCTAAAATATTGCGTCAGTAATGCTAGACATAATATTCATATTAAAACCCTGAAAATTTGCATGATTATCCCACTTGACATCTAAAACATTTCTTTTGATTTTGTGGAAATTCTCAATATTTACTTCATCGACTTGTTTTGCTTTGTGAAAAAAAAAATAATTTTGTGTTTTGAAGAAATTAACTCCAATTGATCCTCTACAAAACCTCACGAATGTCAACACCTCAAATCATTTTCTGAAACATTTCATTGTATCCGTCGATTTTTTGTGAACACATTATGAAGTGAATCTACTTGATCTAGCTCAAACATTGAATTTACATTCATGCAAATTTATTTTGTGCTATTTTTTTTAAATTTCAGAAAGAAACCTTTTCGATTGAATTTCTTTTGCTTGATTGAAGAAATGTTCAAATTATGCAGTGATTATTAGTCAGCAGAAGCTAGATTCCTTGTTATTATTCATATCTATGGATGTCTGTCATTAAATGCTACATACTTTGTTATTTTTATATATTTGTAAATATCTGGTCTCATATGTTATGTTTCTTAAAAGTTTTAACTGATCTGCGAATGTCTGTGACCAAAGGCAATATTTGTTGTTACCTTTTCATATTTGTAATTTTCTTGCGCCAGATGTTATATTCCTTGTAATGGGAACCGAATGCCCAACCTGCGTCCTAAGGAGACGGATATCTCTGATCCAGAGCTTCACGTTGTGTACGTAAGGACCCTTTTCTTTTTCAAGTCAATGGCATGAACAAAGGGGTGATATACGTTTGAACATAACTGATTAATTAACAATGTGTTGGTTGAACAGATTGTTTCAAAGCAGGGGTTCTCGAACTCCTAAGAGAGCTGCGTAAATTTTCCCAAGTACGCAAACATGTATTTCAAACCTTGAGAGCCTCCGGTATGAGTATCATTTCTGTTCTGCTTCTGCCGTAGGATTGCAAATCTAGTGATTTTATCAGAGAGCCTTGAGAGATCTGAATTTTATTCGCAGAAGATGATGGAACAACAGCCAATGGGTACATCTATCAGTATATTGATAGAAAAAGTTTCGTTCAATGGCCACTGAAACGTTTTTGTTTAATTTATTCCATTCTCACATCTTACATGAGTCAACTATACATTTATTCATGTGCTGCCATGCAATAAGATTTGAAGACTGCAGTTTTGAAGTGTCAACTTTCATATTGTATCAAACATTCAATTGCATCTTGTTTCCAATGAATTTGTCTTATTTTCACTCTCAGTCACGAAACTAAGATAAATAAAAATTGTGATTTTGCTTCTGAAAATGATGTTCTAATTCTGGTTCTAAGACAAACAATCGAATCGATAACATTTAGTGGACACTCGAGTTCGGGGAAATTCTTTTCTGCTCAGTCGACTATTTTCGACCAAATGACAAATCATTGGATGTTTTTTTATTGCCATTCCGTACTGCATCATCATCATCATCATCATCATCATCATCATCATCAGCAGCAGCAGCAGCAGCAGCAGCTGCACCGATAATCATTGTGAGTCCACTGTTGGACAAAGGCCTTTCTCTGCTGCTGTCATGCCGACTGAGACCTTACTAATCTCTGCCAGCAAACGGTTCTATTTCATACCTCCATCTCATGACTGGATTACTTCCCCTGCATTTCTTATCACCAGGGCACCAATCCATTAACCTTTAGCACCATCTGTTATCCTTACATCTTGCTATGTGACAAACCCACAGTAACCTTTAGTCCCTTAATTATTTCGAGGCTATCATTTACATAGGTCTGTTCTCTGATTTATTTCGTCTGCACGTATCATTACTACATTTTACCATTATTGAATAAAATCCGTTACATTGATCTGCGGGGTGTCTTTTTTCTTTATATCCTTTCCTAGAAAAGAAAGAGAATTAAAATGTGATACGATTCAATTGAAGCATTTTATTCATTCCATCACGATTTATACGTTTTTGCTTATTCTCCAGAAGGCCATCATTTTCAGAACTCATTTGAAAATCAGATCGATGCAATCCAACATGATTTAAGCTTCATATCAAGAGATATTCTTGGCCTGAATCGACGATGCATTTGTTTTGAAAAATATATTTTTGCCCAAATTTCTTTTTAAATCTTCGAAAATTCTTTCCTTGATATAAATCGTGTTTTAAATTTAATGCAGGCCGACAACATCAACAGACATTGGGTTCTCTCAATGTTTTCAGAAAAAAGACATACATTTTGATCTTCTTCGTTTTCCTGTAAGGGATGCATCATGTCTCTTTCTTCTCGATTTCACGTTTTAATAGGCATTAAATCCTACAAGGGTTCCCGCTGTCCCACTTATTTCAACGTAAAACCAAATTATTTAAGGAAGAGGTCTTGGTAGTAACTCAATACAAACCATCATCTGAACAACGTCTTTTAGTAGTATATAGAATTAGAGGTGATCAATTGGGAGACGGTGGAGTCATTTAAAAATTATTGGTAGGAGGAAGTGAAAAAACAATTCTAGAAGACATAATATCGTGTAAGTCTTTAGATTCCTTGCGCTTTGACTCAATTGATGCGGCTTGCATGCGTAAAACACACACACACACACACACACACACACACACACACACACCCATACACACACACGTATATATATATATATATATATATATATATATATATATATAGCTAGCTGAACTGACTATACATATATTGCTCAAATTAGTAGACATTCAACATACAAAAAACATTGAGTTGAGAATTGGGTATGCGCTGTGCCCTGATTCCCTCCGCACTCGTTTCAATCTTTACCTTCTAAATAATTTCATCAACAAGTCTGTATAGTCACTCCATTTGAAATGTCATATGATGAACGTCTCTTGGTATATTGTTGTATTGAGGATGATCAACTAAAAGATTCGAAAGCCTGAGATCGATTGATAAGCTGCCTCTCTCGCATTTTGTTTGGTCAGTGATCACTAATACGTATGTTTCAGAAAAGAAACAAGAAGACACAAACGAAGCGATCACTTTGGCATAAACTCACATTGCGAACTTAACACCCTACGAAAAACCAATTCAGGGGGGAAATCCCGAAAATATTACGCTTTTTGAAATTACATATAGGTGGAAAGAGTGAAGTAAGAGAGAGGGATCATGTTGACATTGGATGTTGTTGCTAGATTTCAAGAAAAAAACAATTGCATTTCAACTGTCTATAAGTTGAAAAGAAAAAAAATGAAATATGGGAGAAAAAAAGGAAGGGAGTTTAGAATAGGTAGGAAAAGAACGGAGGACGAAAGACAGAAAGTGAAAAAGAAAGGGTGAAACATGGAAGTGAAGATAGAGATAAAAAGTTGTTAACAGCAATAAAAAAAAAAGAGAGAAAATGGGGTGTTAAAATGTATAAAAAAGAAAGGAAGGAAGTGAAAACAAAGAAGTGAAAATAGATTTTATTGATTTCTTTATTTCATCATTCGTGCGGGAAAAAACTGACCCTCCTTTTACTTTGTTTTATCTTATAGGTTATTATGAATTATGTTGAATGGGTATGAAAATAAAAAGAGAAAAGCATTCCTTGATATTTAATTTTGCTAACTATAAAGCAGAGATTTAATAGAAGACAAACAAATAAGATTTAAAAGGGAACCAATGTTTTGGTTGCCCCTGTCATGGTTTTGTTTACGTTCTCTAACTTTTCCGTTTCAACATATGTTGTCGCTAACCAATCATAACTCAGCACGTGTCATTCGTTTTAAATGAAAAAGAAAAGAATCAATTTTGAATGGTCATTACTGGACTATAGTCATTTGTTTTACGGTAAATAGTAGGCATGTCCATTTCCCACGTAGTGCACAATATATACGTAAGACTATTTATTTATATTCCCTGTGACAATTTTCATAATTTGTAAGTGTCATAATTGTCTAATAACTTAATGAGCAACTTAAATCCATGAAAACAAAACACACATACAACAAAAACTATATCTTTTTTATGAAAATGAATCACTCTTGAAAACGAATATGAATCAATTACAACATATTTTGTTTAAAGAACTACACAACGGATTTGATGAGTTTTTCTGTAAAATCATCAGGTTTTAGTCACGGGGGAAAATGTTGAAAAAGCTCCCCAGGTAAGTTTATTTTCACTACTGAAAGAGATACCGCAGACAAAGGGGCACTTAAAGGGATACCCTGGAATACGAATAGGGGCCGCTGAAAGGGGGTAAAATAAAGGTGACTACTGTTGATCTCTGACAGACTCTGTACTGGAGTATTTGATGCAACTGCTTTGCTGAGTGCACTGAAGCCAGGATTGTTGGATTCGTCCCTGAACTTGGTTTTCGTGGATTAACAAATTATTTGCTCATAACCAAACTCAAAAATATCCGTCAAAAACTATCAAGGTAAATAAATCATCTGAAACTTGTGACTACAATGAGAAGATTAATTTATCATCCGAAAAAAAGTCGGTAGTAATCATGTTTGTCTTATACTAAAACAGTACATTCCAATCTTTATAGCAGAATTATTAATGTCTGACGCTTGATATCGTTTGCAATGAATGAATTGAGGATAGGATATGGTGATCATAAAGATTGTTAATACCATCTTCGCCTTTATTCCCTGATCCAAATTTCATTCCCCACCCCCCCAAAAACTGATTTGAAACACTCACCCGAATTGTCACATAACTCCAATATGAATGAATATACTTTCCACAAAAATCCATTGGTTCATTTTGCGTTCCCATAACTTCTAACCATTGACCTTACTGACTATGGATTGACTATATTGGACACAGTTGATTGCAATTGATTAGACATTTAAAGGAACTGTATATTATTTGATGGTTCACCGAATATCTGTCCATCCATCTGTATGTTGTACCTATTGCACCCCCCCCCTCACAAGAAAAACACACCGCATAGACCATGCAACATCCTGTTCGTGTTACTAGGACCCTGGGACAGCAAGTTTTTGATAAGACTAAACACTTTGGGAGTGGGGATTTGAATAAATGTTAAATTGGACCCATTTTTGTGTCCGGCTTCATTCAGCTGCCGCCTGACTCTTGGAGAGAAAATATTCCCAGCGCTAGTTGGTACTTTTTTGGGGAGAATGGGAGAATAAAAAGAGCATGTTTTTTTCCCGTGATCTTGAGAAAAATATGTAAATTTCACCAAAATAACTTGCAAGATAGCATCATGGAATTTTATGTGTCTACAAATGTGACGTTTGGAAAGCTCTTGAGCAAATTTGTTTTGGAAAATCAGCCCTCTAAATAGGTAGTTTCTTGGGGGCTTGATTTACAATAGTGTCACCATTTTAAAAAACTGTCACCCAAAGTTGTCAACATACGTCTGTTCGGTTTTTTGGCTGGTCTGGCTGGTTATATATAGGCTGCACTATTTGGGCAAAAAGACTGAAAATAAAAACTTTTTTTTTCTCAGAACATATAATCTCAAAAAGGATCTTAGATGAAATGTTGAACAAATCCCTTAGCTTATGTTTGTCAACACTAACATTAGATTTTTAAAGATAGGGCTGAAGGATTTAATTCGGGGACTTACCAACAAATTGGTCACAGTAACCCCTTGCAACGTATGTATATGTAAACAGCACATCATCTCCAAGAGTTCTTAGTGAATTCCAATCAAATATTGTTGAAGTGGAGACAATATACTTTACAGCAGATCCAGGGATTTTTTAGTCATCCCCCTGCATCATAGCCATATGTTCGCACTACAATATTGCCCAAGGTTCTTGATGAATTTCAATTGAAATTTTTTAAAGTATAGTAAATAAAATTTGGGATTAATCCAAGAAAATCTCGTATAATTGTTATATGTATACCACATGATATTCTGTGATAGGTTGGGCAATGGTCTACAAAGGAAGTGTTCATGTATTTGGGTGGATCAAGGGATTTAGCATGTCAACTTTCCTTCGTCATAGCTATATGTACACTGCACGTTATCTCCAGTTATTTTTGTTAGAGACAGTAATCGACAAACCAGTGAAAATGAAACGGTATGAGAAGAAATGGCCTACTGTAAAATAACTTTTCGGTTGCTCAACTTGGTGTGCAGGAACCATGTTATATCGCTACACCAATTCGATATAAGATGATTAAGAAAGACTTTACTTCATTGATTTTATGGGTGAGAACCGATTCGATATATGTACTAGGAGGAGTTTGAGAAAAGCCACTTTGATATAACCTTTGATGGATGTGTTTTTATTCATTTTTTTGTTTTTACAACATTTCGACCGTCTACCCTCTAGCCTTCGTCATGTCAACTATGCTCTGGAATATGATAGCATCTTGCTTTGAATAGTTGAATCTTGTCTTCGAATCTTACTACAGTCCCCAACCACTAAAACAGTACTTATAGATAATAAAACATATTGCCATGCTTTAATATAATTATTTTTGCATATAACAAAATAGTATATTTTTTACTCAAGAATTTAAACTATTTTTTCAGTATGCTACAGAATAAAATAAAACAATATTGAGGAATTGTTCGTTTTGTAAGTGATTCAATGTTGAAATCACTTGATAAATTATTTGTATTAAAAAAAAATCAATCAACAAAAACAGTTTATTCAGACATGTTTTCTTGATAGATATTACTCTACGCATGATCATTAGTGACAATATGTTTAGGTAACAAACCTTGCGAGCACAGATTGATTTTCTATATGCACTTTTTCAAAACTATGATCACCCATTTTTTCTGTTCATGAAGATTAAGAGTATACTTGTAACATTCTTTCAGGTGATTGATTTTTTTAGCAGGTATTATTTTTCGTACGCTGATTGCAAAACAAGCGCATTTAATAGAATGCATTATCAACATCTTTTCTTTGCTGGCGATGCTGAAGCCAAGTTTTGTGGCTTGTTTATTGCAATATGCTGCAACAGGCTAAAAAACATTCTCCATTGTTACGAAATGAATCTTGACATGCGTAAATATTTGAATTCAATGTGTGAAAAATAGGAAGGATGTGATGTAGCCAAAAAGTAATTCGAACTGGACAATTCAGCTGTTGATCGGTGAAATATTGAGTGTTTAACTACATAACAGCACATGTTCTCTCATCGAAAAATATATTTATAACTATGCAATCACTGAGCTAAAACTCAGTCATTATTCCCCTGCAAATGCAGCATGAAGAAAGCCAATCACTTCCCCATGTCGTACATTTAAAACAAAATCTTGGATAGATTTCAAGTGTTGATCGTAAGGCTGATACCAGTATTGCATATAGAAAATACAAACTCACTCCTTGAAGACACATACAACAAATATCATACATACAATCCAAATGCAGACAGGGCTAATACACATGCTCTAACCGTATTTATGCATACACACTAGTGTGCATATCTATCTTTTTCTGCACCCCTCCCTCTCTTTCTCTATTTTTTTTTGACTATGATGGGTATCAGCATTTCTCAATCTGCTTATATACAGTACTTTTTATGAAAATTTGAACCAACACCTATTGAGTTTTTTACCACTTGGTTTTATGGTTCAAAATAGGAACATCACACAAAGAACAAAAATCAGTACAATAGACATAACATGGCATGTATTTAGTCAGTTTATGTGTGAGTTTTTTTACTCTTGTTAAGAGTGAAACAGGGCTAATTTTGTTTAGAGTCTGTAATATTGAACTGGAAAATGAAAAGAAAACAGGTGTTCCATCTTGAAATTTTGATAATCAAGTGGATTGGCTTTAATGCATTTAGATGGCTCCCACCACTTTTTCTCCAAAACTTTGCTGTGGTTGCAAAAAAACTGCATGTTGTTTACCTGTTCGAGATTTGAGGAATAAAATAAGATAACAGGCTATTAAGGTAGACAGTTCTGTTTTTGTTTTTAATTAGGACCCATCGATTCTCTGAACATTCTTATTTCAGACTGACCTGATGCTCATGGACACGAATACAAACATCTTTAGACCTTTCTTCGCACTGACCCTCTTTATAGTCCGTAAATATTTCCTTAAACATCCCAAAGGTCTACCTACTCATTAAGTCACAAACATTCAATAATACCAGTAATAACCGACGCAGTGAATAGTTAATATATCAAAGGGACAAGACATCAAGATCCCTAAATCTCTTGCTACACTCCTTGAAATACACAAATTGTCTATGATGTTTCACCTGAGAAACATTCATTGTAACGATGTGTAATAAAACTAATCGTACAAAATATTTCATTGTCTACAATGCACACGTGTATTATTTTTTGCCAGTGTCCTGTTCAACTTTCATTTATTTGAACAAATACATATCGGAACTTCTCTGATTGTGCTGTCATGAGATCTTGGTTTGATCGTTGCGATAAAAAGAAACTGAAAATTAAATTGAAAATAAAAGCTAGTCAGAACTTAAAAGAAACGTAGTAATTCTTCATCAAAGAATAGATTTGAAAAAACTAATAGTGGTAAAAAATGTATACATTTCTATAAAGTTTCAGCATTATGTATACCTGTCGAATTCCTAGGTAACCTAAGATTTTCTGATGACATCGTCCTCTTTGCAAAGATCGTTCATGATCTCTAAATAATGCTGGATGAACTAAATAAACCAAGGAGAAATGTTGGCTTCCAAATGAAGTTCAGCAACACAATTGTCATGTATAACTAACATCTTATGGACAAAGACCTAAAAATCAAAATCGATAATGCACAGCTAGGGAAAGTGCACCACTACATCTACCGAGGACAACAAATCTCCATTAATCCCTCAAATGATGAAGGAGTTAAGCAAAGAATCACACTCGACTTTCGAGGATACACTAATCCCATTTGTTCTAAAAAGAAGGATATACACCCAATTTATCCCTCCGATAGCCACCAATGGAAATAAAACATGAAATCTAACCAGAAGCTTGACCCTCGAACTGTGAATTATGCTCATGCAAACTGAGAAACGTGGTCTTGAGAAAATCATGCTAACCTCATATGAAAAGATCATTGGACAGCTCAGTACATGAGAAAAAAGACAAGAATCCGACGTGTCATAGAAACAATACCAAAACTCAATAAACAATGGGTTGGTCTCGTTGCAAGAATATCAGACAACTGCTGTACATCATGACTCACAGAATGGATACTCAGGAATTATAAGATTGCAGTCTAAAGAGAGTAAAAACGATTGGACGAGCTGGATAAATTCAGTAAATACTGGCTCCGTGATGCCCATGATAGAAATATCGGGTAAATCTTGGGGAGAACATGTCTGACGATAGACGCTAAAAGGCTGACCATCATGATGATACTGATATACCTCTAGATACAAGTTCTATGTTTTGGTTTAATCTGCTATTCTACATTCAATGGCATAATGAATCTCTCATGACAAGAAGCGCTTGATACAGACTTTTGGGGAATTCCTATCCAAATTAGATACGGTGCTATGCATACCTAGACCGTAGTACTGAATTACATCCAACATTTCTTATATATACAATATAACTTCGCAATTTTTTCTGCTATGAAATAAAGAATTATCTAATTTGTAATCATATAACAATATTTTTTCTTGCGGTAGGAATAATAAGAACTCCGAGAAACCGACAGAAAACCTTTTTTCAAAATTACATTCTATTGCGTACCACTCTGTGTTGAAAATATGGAGAGTTATTTTCATTAGAAAGCAATTGATGGTTTGATTCTATCTGGTAACTTCTCCACTTTTTCGAACAATAGCAGTTATAGTCCAGGATATTGAATGCATATACTAATATTTAAGGAAACAGGACCGCTTAGAAAAATTGGTACCAGCGCAATGGATTGATATAACTTTAAAAACATAAACAATACGAACAACATTTAAACATAAAATAAACGAGAAAATACTGATACTGTAGCAGAATTGAACAGTCCTTTTTTTATGATTTTCAATCACATGTAGATACTCGCTTCTATAGATAACTATTTTGTGTCACTCTGTTAATATTTTTTCATCAATTGTCAAACTCTTAGAAAGTTTACTCTAGGAACGCAATTTCAAATTCAAGAGATTTCGGTTTCAGAATGTCTTTTTGAGAGGGAAGGTAAAACAGAAAGAAAGATGCTATGACGGAATGTTCGGACCCTTAGTAATTGGTCCAAACAAAAGCTATGAGGGTAAGGATTGTTTTTCATTATTTAAACATTTAATATAAGATATATCATCTATCATAAAATATTTCATTCCGATGATCCACGGTTCTCCTTGATTTTGTTTGATTTTAGATTTTAAAAAAGTAATCCACCCTATTCGCATTTCTATAAGGTGTACTCATTTGAAATAAGAATAGATTGAAGATTGATTTGTTTTTTTTTTTCTAGCTAATCGAAGGCAATTACATTTAGTTAAGTTTACAAAAAGAATTTGCTCATAACTACTCCGAAAAATAAACAACTTTATTTTTTTTCGAAACAACTTGTTTATTCAACACCCACTCAAAGTGCCCCCCCCCCCCAAAAAAAAAACAAAAAAAAATTGTTATATCTCAAGAACAATATGGGTCGTAGTGGGTCATCAAATAAATCCTACAAGCTGTTAGTATGATAGCCAAAAAGTTACACTTTCAGTTAGTGTTTCTGCAGTTAAGTGTTATCAGGTGTTCAGGAGATCAACTATGAGACTCATCGAATCTATCCAAGAGGGGCTCATTCAATTTTTAGTGGGTGTAGTTGAGCTTTCATTTTCTGATAATCATGTGTAAATATATAAAAAATCAAATGATATAAAATGACTTTTACCTCATTCTAATATTTGTAATGGGAATAATTATATCATTAAAGAAAACTTGATGGAAATAGAATGGCATAAACTTTAGTTAATTTTTCTTTCTCCTAATTTACACATTAATATCATGGTTTTTGTTGTCATGGACATCTTCTGAACTTTTTCCATGCTTGTTGGACTCAAACTTGAAAACCCCATCTCCACTCCTTTGAAGTACTAGCACTAACTTAGAATAATCTTTTGCAGCATCATAGAAATCTAAAGCATTCTTAATTTAGATGCTTCCAACACCTGCCGAATGTAGTCGTTAGAATAATTATGCCGATCCCATTCGAAAAACACTCAAAGTATCCGAAAGAAAATGGTTCAACAAAACAGTTGACAATATTTCTGATAAAATATGAAAATATTAGACTCACCCTTCTTACTGATATGGTTAAATATTCCTTTGCTGACAAAAGATATTGACGGAAGCCCGTCAAAAATCTCAAGTCTCCTTACAAAAATTATCGGCTACTTCTTAAAGAAAAAGCGTTTTTTTTCTTTTACAGCAAAGATGTCTCAATTCCTCTAATGTTTTTTTCTTTTCCTTTATTGCCGAAAAATCCTTTTGTTCGATTTGATTTCAACTTTCTTTGCTCTGTCCCTTAGACCGTTCGTTCCATATTTAGGCCTGGTATTGCTTGTTTTGCAACGACTTATCCGTGGTACTTTGTTCCGTTTAGTGGTGTATTCAGTTTTTTTTTCATGTTGTATACTAAATGGGGAATCAAATTAACTAGAAGTAGAAACGTTCAAGGCAACATTCTTTCAACAAAGTTTCTACTTATACGTAATTCTTTAGTGATGTAACTACTTCCTTCAGGACGCTTCCAAACTCATCCAGTTGGCAAGGGAAGTATCTAGATACTTCCACTGCATCTTTGTAAAAACTTGAATAATAATGATGCAGCAGCAAAATTGAACAACCATTTTTCATTATGTTCAGTCTTATGTGGATATTTACCACTACAAAAAACTATCTAATGTTACTTGGGTTTACTTTATTATCGTAATTAGTCAGATTTTTAAATTTAAGAAGTATTGATTCCAGACTGCCTTAGAGGGAAGGCGAAACGGAAAGGAAGATCCATGGCTTCATGCAAAAATCCATAGCAACCGGTCGAAACAAAAGTTGTGAGGGTAAGGATCGTTTCTTATTTTTTAAATACTTAGTATAAATTTGATTGTTTATCATTAACTATTTTTGTTAAATATTCTGCTGTTATTCAGCTTTTGTTTGATTGTAGACTACTTTCTGGCTTGCTCATTTTAAACAGGATTAGTTTGAAGATCGAGTTGTCCCTGTTTCTAACTACACCACAGACAATTACATTCAGTTCAGTTTACAAAAAAAGGTTTTACTCACGACTACTCCGAAAGATGAAAAACATTTTTTTATTTGAAAAACCCTTGTTCGTTCCAACTTCTCCCCCAAAGAAACGTGCACAAATAAGAAAAATCCCCAGAAACATTGTCTCTTTTCAAAAGCAAGGTTGTATGTAGGCCTTCAAAGGATTACTTTGAGCTATTCGCCCGACTTATACGATATTTAAAATGTTTGTGTTTCTGTGACTGTGTGTTATCATATTTTCTCATTTGGGAGGGAATTTCTATTATCCTCGATCGGATAAATCAGATTGGGCAAAGATCCAGCTGTTTAGAAAGTGTAATTGGGCAAAAAATTCCACAATCTGATAGGTCGGATAAATTTATCAGGCCGAAAGTCTGATTGGTGGAACATTCTGCATAATCAGAAAATCTGGTTATTCAAAAACCCTGATTGCCATATAACTAAATTACATCGTACATTTATTTGCAGCAAAGGCTGGGGAGGTGTGAATATGAGAGCCAGTGGTTGTTCCTATGGTACAAAGTTCAATATCAAAGTTAGTGGTTGGCTAATAATATTCAAAGGAAAAATCTTGGGTGCCTTACGGTAACTGGTAATTTCATTTTTTGTCCTGTATTTTATTATCTGTTGAGGTTATCTCTTATTATATTTGCTTATATCAAGGTCTAAATCTGAGGTTCTCAACCTTTTTTGCTCGACTACGCCGCTCGAAAGCTCGAATACATCTAAGGTTCCCCTTATCATAAAGAAGTAATCCAATAATCATGTCGCAAAATAAGAAAATCTTTAGCTTTGCACGTATATTTACATATTAAGCATCAACCAATTCTTACACTTTCGTGTTTTGATCGATCCCTCCTCACGATAATTGGTGAAGCATTACTTTTCCTATCGAATCCATATTATCATAACTAAAATAGTGTACATTACTGAATTGTGTAATTGGGAATTAGGACAATATTGTTTAATTAGGGATTAATGGTTCTGTATAATCAGGAATTAGGAATAATCATCGTCACTTCCATCATCAGTTTTTTATCAACCACCATTGGACCTACCAAGGATTCGCCATCCAACTCCATCGTGGGTATCGCCGGACCAATACTTTTTAAACCTGTCTACCTCATATTCTATCAACTTCGGTACCGAATTTGATCCATTTTGCGAGTCGTATTGACTTAAACATCCATGCAACGTGACCAGCCCATTACCATTTGATTTTTCATGTGATTCTTTGATATCTCTGACTCCAGTTTTTCCCTAGATATCTTGTGATGTCTTGTCATGTTGAGCATGATTCTTTCATGCGAACGTTCCACAGTTGTCAGTCTTAGGGTCAGCCAATTTCTTAGGTTTCAGCTATATAGGTATGTATCAGGAGGATGCATTGGTTGTATACCTTTCTTTTTAAGACATTTGAATTTTCTTGATAATAAAAGCAGGGCCCTACCAAAAAATTACCATCCCATAGTCTGGTGATAAACATTGCTTTATCGAAGGTTTATCACCCTAAAACTATACTTTGCTTGATTTCTTCTTGTTTTCATGATTCTATGAAGATTCCTTGTCGTAAGTAGATGCAGTAGTTTACTTCCTGCAGTTTTGCTTTTCCATTTTCGAATATTGTGTTTATTTTCTCCATTTTCGTTGTATATGATCTTTATTCCAGTAAAGTTTATGCATAAGCTAACCTCCTTGCTTTTTTCGTTCAGTTTGTCTAGCATTAGTCGATGTGAATCCCCAGAAATCTTATGCAAAACAGTGACCAGTGAAATACAAAATGATATACCGAAATAGATAAGTTCAGAAAGTTTTGGCTCCGCAATGCTCATGACAAAGAAGATTGGCGACGCCTAGGGAACAACTTTGTCTAACAAAGGACGTTAAAAGGCTGCTGATAATAAGAATGATGATGACCAGCAATGAGCATTTGGAATATTTACCAATCATTCATAAAAAGATGAGCAATGCCTTGAATGAATAAGCTTTCAAAATGACAATTATGCAACTTTCTGTGTTATGGTTTCAGCAGTTAATATTTTGCTGTTCCGTGAGATATGCAGACTGAATAAATTTTCATATAAGCTATGTTCAGTGGTAAATATTGGCTTGGCGCAGACCTACACGCGGTACTTATTCGTTAAGAAATGAGGGCAACCAGTGGATAGAGCATACCATAAATGATTGAATTTGAAACCATAAATCAAGGGTCAACCAATACACAAGTAAACAAGGTAACTAAAACACAGAATAAAGGAAATTCAGGTCCTTTGCAGAGAAGTGTATACAAAAAAGATGATGAAGCTGTACGCTATTGAAGAAAAGACAACACAGAATTCAATGGTAGCCAACTTTGCTTTTATTAAAGTGAGGAATAGCTGAAAGGTTGACAGTAGGGAGAACAGAGTTGTTTCAAACACAGCTTTTTAACACCGGTTGTGATGGTTTGTAATTCCCTTTAGAAAGTCTCGAATCCACCACAACTCCTTGGGGCTATGAGTTAATCGTCTGGTAGATTCGTTCCGATTACTAACATGGGTAACCAGTGAAGGAGACAGATAACACTTACTCCAAATAAGCCTGAGGATGGAATGGCTTGTCTGGCGTTTTTGTCCTCTACACACCCATGATAAAATTATCTATCGTGTCCTAACGCCTCTGCATTTGGGTACGGAGATAAGGAAATGTAAAAGTAGTTACACAATACAAATCATTGAGAATATCTGTTGTATGTTCCCAGTAGCAGTGAATCACGTACATTACAGAAATGGATTGTCAATAGTCAAGAGTCCCGTAACTCAGTACAGGCCCGAGTCCTACTTTTAATAAATCATCTTAAAGTGAAAGCAGCAAAACATAAAAAGGCTACTCAGGGTAGCATTTATGAACTTCCAATAGGTCCTCAACTCAAAAGAAATTCCCAAGGTCATCGAAGCCGCAACGTTTACACCTTGCATAAAAAAGTATTGCGATATTGCTTCTTTATAAGGTTATAAAAAGATTCTGAACCCTCTCAACTCCTAAATAGGGTGAGACAAGGTGATACCAGATCACACAAATCCTCTACAGCCCGTTCGAAATGATCTTCTGGAACCTAGTGTGGAAAAAATAATCAAAATAGACAGCAAATACCTGAGAAATCTCAGATTTACAAACGACATCATCGTTCTTGCAGAAAAAAAAATTCATGACCTTCAAATCAATCAAGACGAACTGAAGAAATAAAGTAAGAAAGTTGTCCCTCGCATGAACTTAAGCATAAGTTAATGTACAACATACACATAGGAAATAAGCACAACGAAAAAAATCGAAAACGCAAAACTTGTAATAGTAGACCACTACATTTACCAAGGAAAACGATTCTCCATGGAATCCTGGGAAGACGATGAAAATCCAGAATCACTTTAACGTGACAAACCTTCAACAGAGCAAGGTTATCCTTAAAGAACAAAAAAAACCCCAAAAATCTAATAAGAGGGGGTATAAAACCGATGCATCTGTTTTATATACATGTATGGAAGTGGAACATGGAACCTAATCAAGAGACAGACCCACAAAATGAAAACCATGCAACGAAGAAATCATTGAAAAACCAGCATAGTGACATTTTTAAAATGGAATCTTTGATATCCCTGACTCCCGTTTTTCCGTTATATTTTGTGCTGTCTCGTGATCTTTCATGAGATGTTGAGTATGATTCTTCTCCTGTGTACGTTGCATGGTTCTCAGTTTGATGGTTGAATTTTGGTCAGGTTTCATGTTTCAGCTCCATAGGTGACCGTTTTTTGTTTTTTGTTCAAAGTGGTAAAGCTCAACTGGAAGCTCGCTATCCTTTTTTGATTCTGATTATAAATATTAGATGTTTCATTATTGAAGCCAAGCTTTGTTCCCAATCGACTTCTTTATGTTTGAACCTCACAAAATTATGAGTCGTTCATTCATCAGCTTCATTTTTTTTCGCCTGAAACTATGCACGAGTATATGCGGTATCATTTGAAACCTGCTACAATTCAATGATTCATGTATTTTCTCAAATTGATTTGTAAAGAAGCAATATCCACCACGAATGTCATCCAGTTAATACGCAAATAGAAAAAAAAATTGGATTCACTCACATTGTAGACTAGCGGGTCATAAGCTTTCCCCACTCAATGCTCAACTTCAACAGCATTAAATATTTGATGTTCCCCTTACGATGAAAAAGGAAATTGACTTGTTTGCAAAAAGACCCCCGTATACAACATCTGAATTCTTAGAAAGTTTCTTTTTGCTTATATTTCTCATTCTAATACCTATCTCATGATTTAGCCAAGAAAAACAATCAGTGTACCTGACATGCCAAATTGAAAAATCCTTGGTGTACAATCTGATGAAGACACCTTTTTGATTTCATAATTGTGTTAGTATATTATGAATATGTTAATGATACTTGAAAAAATATGACACTTTGTAGAGTCTTTTGATGACATTTGGAGTCTGTCCATGATAGAAAAATGCCGTCAAAGTAACAATTACCAGTGATATTATACATTGATAAAAACCTCTCATCATTAACTTTCAAGTATATTTGAATGATTTTAAAATTTCTCGGAAGGCACCATTCTTTAATCTATTTTTCTCATTTACGCAATTTTTTAAAAAATTGACTTATGTCACCAAGGCTTTTGAAATTATTTCTACATAATAGCACATGAAAAATCATTTCTATCTCTTTGAGTGCTTGAATAATCCAGAAAGGAGAATTGTTGCTAGGAAACTTAAATCAATGTTCTCCCAAAATCAACCCTCTTACGTCCGTTGTTGGATGTAGATTTGCCAAACCTCTAAATCGAGCGTTTCACGTTGCCAGTATTATCTGATTCCTCTACTTCTTCATACCATCTTATTTTCTGATGTTTCGTATATGACGTCAAGGGATCTACTTTGTGAGTCACAATGTTCAGCAGTTGCTTGACATTTTTGCTACATGACCAGCCCACTGCCATTTGAATTTTTTGATGGAATGATACTTTTTTTTCTTGAAATATTCAATGCCATTTTGTGATTTCTAAAAGTGATGTTGAGCATGGTTCCCCCCGATGAAAGTTGCATTGTTCAGCATCATAGGTGACAATCGATAGGATACATTGGTTAAATCCCCTTCTTTTTTTAGGACGAATGGTTTATTTTGCTCAACCGAAAGCTTGTAAACCTAGAGGGCATTTTTTGATGGATTATTTTATCCTTTGAGAATTTCGTTATCCTGAGTAGATGCTGTGGCCTCCTTTTTGAGGTCTTTGCAAAAAATTCTATTACTCGTATTTATCCTCAACTTGTTTGGTGTACAAGGCGTTTGGTTTACTGAAGTTCATGTGAAGATCTACGGTTTTGGTTTGTTCATTTAGTTCGTCTACATGGGATGTGAATTTGCGTTATTCATACATTCAAGCAATTCCCAAGGGAAGTAACTATCGAATGCTAATTATAAGGTGGTTTTTTCGTTTGTTATTTGCAAATGCATAAGAAAATCTAGATGCTATCGGGAAATCAAATCTAATGTTCATTGTAGTGGCATTTAATTGCACTACTTTCCTGTCATTTGTCATAGGGATCTAATCTATTGCAAAAATTGATAGTGTTCTATTTTCGGTCTATCAACGGATGATTTTACATTGGAATTGTATATGTGGACGTGATTGTTATCTTGCAGAACAATAACTTGGAAATATTTAATGTCAAATACGAAATTCTCATCAATGGGATAAAATGTTTTCCAATGAATTTTTTTTTCAGTTTAATTTCACGAGGAAGAGCCCAACAATGATAAGAACAGTTTTAGATTTGGCAGTTTACGTCTATCCTTACAAAAGAGCAGCAGATTTTGTTGAAATTTACGGTGTTTTAGGAAATGGCAATTCTAAGCTGGCAGCTCACTTCGTGATGTAGATTAATCGATAATCTTTTTACATCGTTTGATTGAAAACAAACCTGGTGAGTCAATCAGCATGAAGTGTAACGTCCTCTGGCACAATCCCATGTTGGGGTTGATCTACTTAGAGCATGGAACAGGGGCTGATAAATAAACAAGGTACATCTCACATCATTTGGTACATCAACAAAATTTTCCAATTTTCAAAAAATTTGCCAGAATGTTGCCGGACACAAGCAAAAGATTCACTTGAAATGCACTTATATCGTATCGTGACACGTTACACATTAAATAATTTCTTTCCTGTTGTGCGTCTTTGTGGGAGGGGTAAACAAAATATTTCTCGGCATAAGTGTCAGTTGGTTGCATAGATAGATAGATAGCCAGCCAGTATTGGTATTTTTTATGACGATGGTACGAGCGGGTATTTAGAAGGCATGAATATAACGTCCCTTTTGAAATATGTTCTTTCCTTTTGCCATGAAACTTTTACGGCACACTACGACCCAGCAACCCATTGGTTCAATTTCTTGAATTTTCCACAAAAGTCGTAGGCTCGTGATTTTCCTTTCAGAGATCGGTAAACATCTTCTTTGGTTGTTTTGGAAGGTGCATTTCTGCGTCTCTTGGACACTCCATTGTATATATCTCTTTACTCTTGTTTCTTTAGTGTATTTCTTCTACTACTTCCGTGACCCCACTTTGTCTTAGCTTGTAATTTTCCAATAGACTTGCCCGTGGTCATGTGCGATGCATTTTCAGTAATCCTTCATTCCTCTGGAGTTTTGAGATTGGTTTTCCAAATTTCCTCCCCTGATTGCTTTGTTTTTGCTCCCATTGTTCGAGGTTTCTCCTTGTGTCGTACTCACAACGGTTACCATTTTTGCACCTGTGTAGATCGTGTTGATGTGCTCCATTTTACTGTTAGTTTTAACATGCTGTAAGAAATAGTTGACCTGTTCAATTGACGCTTTTACTTTTTGCCGTCCTTGCCTCTAGAGGATGATATTCGACTCTTCTATTCTTGCATCATTTCTTGTATATGGCTCGTACTTTAGTCATTTTTTTCCTTTTGTTTCATACTTCTTATTTATTATCTTAGTTGTGGTGGAGTATCTGTATGCAAGTGAGCTACGTTATTCATTTTCTGAAACTTCGCAGATTGTCAGCAAGTCTATCTCCAACCGTCATTTATTTTTCAGAATTTGTTTCAAATGATCAGTTGAGCACAGAGGATTTTTCCCGCCATGTTTTTAGCGTGCGTTTTCTTAATTATCACTCAGATGATTTGCTTTCATCTTTCTTCCTTTTTTCTTACCATAGGATGACAGCTGAAAACCAGTAAGAGAAGATGATCCGTGATCTTAGCCAACAGTCGAACGATGACGGCTGGGCTCCTCCTGGGGGCAAACCAGTAACTATCTACCATCCATGACGCAAAGATCTTGAATGTGAGCCCAATCTTTCGTGGTAACTTGATTTGGTTGTGCAATCACATTTGTTCGTTTTCTGGTGCCGTGTTTCTGGTAGCACCGGACCTTATTGCATTGGTTAAAACTGATCTTAATCAGAGCTACCTCTGTGTTCATCCGGTCCTTGGCAGCCATGATAGTTTCTAATGATGAGAGAACATATGAATACACGTAGCACTCAAAGGATTATAGGATAAGTTTTAGATATATAGTTACGTTAGCAATACCAGTTCTGAGGCAGAAAGTTGACCTTACATGCAATAATCCAGGCTCAATATCCATTACTATAATCCTTATCTAAAAATATATACTCACGTCAGTGTTATTGGGGTGTTCATACATTTTGACGTGGTGAGAGTCGCATCAGTTGGTCTTTTAGTTCGAGGGAGTACTCCCAATTTTGTTCTATTAAAATTTCAACACGACTTACATGATTTTATAGACCTTTACAAAAGAAACGTTATTCTGAAAATGCTTCTTATATCAAAAGACCATGTTTAAAAACCATCGACATATCATATCCAAAATCACCTCGAATTCTGACGATCCATCTTTTCTTTGTCAGAGACTCTTTCACTCGCCAATGATTATATCTTGCAGTGTCCCTCGGAATCGAACCCTGCCGTTAGCGGTGATTACATGCACACAAGCCATGAGGTACATGTTTTCTTGTAACGTAATCATCAGTGTGTTGGAGTTAACACGTCTCATATTTATGTTCAAATGTAGAAACAAACTGCTCTGATAAAGAATAGACATGTTGAAAAGGGGTACGTGGAAAAATATATTTCAAAATCTATATCCAATTATCAAAAGATAATATTTAAAACTCAATTTGCAGAATGCTTTAACCCTGATAAAAGGATGTATAAATTCTCGATGAATTTGAATACCCAATATTATTAAAATTTCTGATGATAAAGTCTGTTCCAAATGGAATAAATATTCAGTTTCTGTTTCATTTATATGATCAATACTATTTTCCAGTAAACATGCCTGAAAACTAGATCATGGATGCACTAAGGCATAATCATTTGAAATTGTACATACTTTGTTTTGTTTGTTGTTTTTTTTTTTTTCAAAATTCTTCTTATAACATTCTTCTTCTCTCCAGGGTTTATCATGGGTAACCGAGTAGGCCTAGCCTAATCCCCACCCAAATGACTCGCTGAACATTTGTGAGGATGAGAAAATTCAGTATTTTTTTCTTATGACTTTGACGCAAAGATTTTTGCCCCCCCCCCCCCGTCAAAACATCATGTAAATTACACAGTGATCAACTTTTTCATTACTTACTCAACAATGGGTGTAAGCCGTTAGACTGATATTTGAAGGATTTAGTATTGTTTGATCATAGCTAAATTAGCGATTGCAATCTTCAAGGTGAACATTTTATTTGAACCTTTGTGTTATTCTACCTTTTTAATGGAGACCAATAAATCCTAGCGTGATCTTCATACTAAGGTCTTGGATTCATTTTGAATAAAATCAGTTTCTTTTTAAGGCACAATAATGAAATTTATTTCTTTCAACATTTAGGTTCAGCAAGCTCATACATCTCGAAATAATGATACATTCTGTTATGCTGTGGTATTGGTATATGATAATTATCTTTTGCTCGGTCAAAGGCTCGTAAAAGGGCATTTTTTGTCCCCATGGTTATTTTGGATCACCAATGTCCAAATGTTGTACTTGAATATCTCGATATTTTTCTCGAGGAAAGATTGAATTTATTTTCGATAGTTACCAGTTCTGGTACACATCTGATGTTTTATTCATACAAAGTGAAGAGATATTTTATCATTTTCTTTTCAGTGAGATGTTCCTTGTTTAGAGCGATGGAAATGTGTTTTGGGAACTTGGTATACGGTAAGGCTGTTTTTTTGGCACTTCATAAGCGATAATCACAATACAAGAAACCAGGAAGTTGAGAGGTAGTCATTCGCCATAGCCCTTTCTCCCACTTAATAAATAAACAAAACTTTCCATTGTTTGCCTCATTTGTTATGACTCAACTTGTGCTCATACAAGATTAAAACGTTAACAATTGGGTTGATTGCTTCATTATATATGCAACAAAAAAACAAACAAAACAAACAAAAACAAACAGATCTGATTAGAAACACAAAAGAAAGATTGTCACTTGAACACCAACACCCAGCAGTGAGCTGAGTTGGGGCAATCAACGGAAAACTGATAAATAAAGGTTGATCAATGAATAACTTTGTTATCAGACCTTTAGTTTGGTAGTGATCACTCAAAAATCTGAATTTTCGAGATACCTGTATAAATGCTGCTAGGCAGAAACCAAATGCCTAAATTTAGCACAAATCTACAATGCAAATCATCCCATCCACACACACGGAAGAATTTTCAAAAAGAGAAAAAGTTTTTTTTTTTCTGAAAATAAAATGTGAATGTTCAAATTCTCACCCTTTTACCTCTATTTGCCGGGCCTGTACGCGTAAAAAGCCAGCCAAGCAACAAAAATGACCAACTTGAATTGTAAAGAAAAACAAATTTGACAGTTTTAGTAACCTTTATTATTAACAGTTCAAGCCGATATATATATATATATATATATATATATATATATATATATATATATATATATATATATATATATATTCTAATCAAATCATTCGTAAAAAATCGATATGTCATTGTTTAGAAGTCAAATGTCAAAAAGGAGTGATTCATCGTGTATTTTATTACAATTTCATGTAGAGCAACGTTATACGAATACCCCTGTAATAAAACATCATAACCAAACTGCGATAAAACTATTGCTCATTCTAGCTATTCTGCGGCCATATTCAGCCATTTTGATCTTATTATAATAAGTCACTGTCCAGTATCCAACCGAATTATAAAGCAAATTGCATTGGGCCGAACGATTTTGATATTGGAGAGGTATGTAACACGGTCGCATGTTGTCACGGGATCAAATTAAATTTTTGCAGATTGACAAGGTGTCCGTTAAAATATTTCAGTAATTTTCCGTTAGGTTGAACAAATTCTCTGTTTTGCCATCTTCAACAGTCTTCAGAAGTCTCCACCCTGTGGGGTTTCAAAAGCTTTTTTCTCAGGACCAAACACTAAAATGAGCTTTACGACCAAGCCAGGTCAGATAAATTTGACACGAAGATGATACAAACTATAATTTAAAAATATAGAATGGAATGGATGAATGCTGTTTATCTCATGAGTTATTTACTTTCTAATGAAACATCAGTATATATATATATATATATATATATATATATATATATATATATATATATATAGTGCGTGTAGTCAGTCGGCACCCCAGATGTATGTTTGTCGCTCTATTCTCCTCAACTACTCTTTTCCTCTGACCAACCTTCTGTACCCAAACTTATAAGTTAGGGTCTTCCTATCTCATGACCTTTTATAAGTTCAACATACCCTCTTCTCCTACCAGGAATCAGAACTAAATGATAATTTACTATCTTTTCTTCTGTTTTCACATCGTTTCTCTTATTTCTCGCGTCATTGAACTTTCTTCTGATGTTTCTGACCCCCCCCCCCGTCGGAAACATTACATACATTCCTTTAATCTATCCAATTCCTCTTCATTTTGTTTTTTTCCTGATAAATTTTTATTGGGTAGCTGAATCTTAGGAAACTCCAGCGGATCAAAGCAGCTTACATATGTATAGGTAATTAACGTATCCATAACTGAGTACAAAAGTATAGTTCTCATCTACTCACAGAAAAGTACGTCCAAGAAAAGTAAGAAATTATAGAGTACAATTATTTGTATATTCTCAGGACATGTTTTTTTCATGGGTTTGGTGGGAAAATTATAAGACTTTACCGTTAATACTCTGTTTGTGAGGTGATTTATTTTCTCCTCAATATTGTGTCGAACATTCATAATCAAGTGATTTTTAGATGCGCTCAATCATCTCTAGAACTCACGTGGTCGGTCTCAGTCAACTAATATGATAGAATATATTACTGACGTGATAGAATAACTCTGGAAAAGTTTTTATCATCTGTAAACAAGCATTAGATTGTAAATCAAAATTGTTTTTTTCATATAATATATACTCAACATCCCATTCGATAATTGAATAACCATGGCCTCAAAGTTTGAATTTATGCAATAGAAATTCCATCAAAGAATAAAGATGATTAGATAAATATTTGATATCAGTAGCGTTTTCCACTGGGAGTCATTTTAAAAAGAATTGAAAACGTCAAGGAACATTTTGATTCTTGAGATTCTTCATAATATCATTAAATTAACCCCCCCCCCAAATTAGTCACTTTGAAAAAAACGAATTGAGAAAGCCTCTACTAGGGCACAGATACCAAATTTGAACTCTATAGACAAAACAGTGTGGCCAGGTCTGATGGAACACACTAACTTACGAACACACACACACACACACACACACACACACACACACACACACACACACACTCACACACACACACCGACATGTAAATAAATGCATAACCGTCTGTAATCATTTGGTAATCCCTATCTTCCCTTTCAGCAGTCCACATTTCAGTGCCCCCTTATCCATAATGTCTCATTTAGATGGTATTTTCGTATGCGCGGTTTACTTTTCAGAGGTCTCAATTATCCGCAATTTCCTTATTCGTGGTACATGGACGGGTCTTAGTAATTCCATTGTCTTCCTTTTTTTCTTTTTTTTACTGTTTTTTGCCTTTTCGTTGGATTGAACGTTGCATATGTAAACAAAAAAGTATCTCTGCTTTTGACCCTTCACGCAGTAAAAACTCAATAAGCATGCCCACGGCCAATCAAATTTTGTTTACTTACTAAAAATACCCAGCGGAATATTATTAGCAATTTTGTTCTAAACGTCAACGCTCCCAATTTTTCAGGGGGAGGGATTCTCCGTGTAATTTTATACTGAATGGCGGCATATTTTGAGGTAGTTCTTCAATGATGTGGTGTGACGTAAAATGAATTTTTTTTTCAAATCAATGCACAGAATGAAGAGTGGATGGTGTAGAAAGCATTTGGTTTTACAAATTTCTTTTTCAAAATCTCTAAATGGTATAGAATCATTCATTTTTTCAAACCATTGTCATGTGTTTCAGCCAAATCAACCTGGATATTGTCGATTTCCCACAGAGTGGGCTTGATTATTGCTATTATTCAGATGTTACATTTCGTGATTTCAACATGGAATTTGAAAAAAGAAGTTTAAAAATGGTGAGCGTCATGTTGTAATCTATTATCATTGGTCAAAAGAAACGTTGTGGGTCTGAGGTTCGTTGCTCATCCGCTGAATTATTCTATTTTTATTCAAATGCCCGCTATTTTCTTTCCTTTGATTTTGAGATATTTTCAAAAGTTTCCCACATATATTGACTTTTTGGTGGTTTCCCAATTTGAAATTGGATTAATTTACAAATAGATTAATCCCCGTCTATCACTGAATAGTAATAGACAATTGTTCAGTTTTTCAATGAAAACTACTAAATATGGACTGAAACAGTTCATAACTAGACCATGGTAAGATTTATAAGTACGAATAAGTTTCAATTTTTCCGTAGTTCCATGGTTATTGGTTTTCGGCTTGTAATAAGTAAATCTTTAGAGTCCAGCCGGGATTGACACTATCTCTCCACTCTCGAAATCAACGGTGGATTAACAATGGGCCTGAATTGGATTTTTCCTTTCTTCCTTCCCTTATTTCTGCCTTGCTTTCTGGACCAATGGCAATATGAGCATTAGGCTGAGTACACATTTTCTACCATTCTCCCTTCCTTACTTTCGAAGCTTGTGATAGATAACCATTTGGCTGAGTAGAAGTTTCCTTTCTCCATTCTGTCAAACTCGTACTATTGGGCCTTGACCTTATTTCTGTATTTATCAGCAATAATAAATGAAGCAGGACGGTGACTAAAACCTGCTGACGTCATGCAGGAAAAACAGTGACGCACTAATGTACGCTAAAATGATGAATTCGTTTCCAACTTCTAAAGCCTAACTCAGGTCGACTTATTTCGCACTGTTTTCAAATTCCATAACTAAAGATAAAGGTGTTGAAAGAAGCACGAAGTTTCGGAAAAATATTGTATAGTGAAACGAATTCTGTTTTATCTACCTTTTAGATTTCAATGGAAAAAGTTTGACCCTAGTGCAACCAAGCTTGTTTTAAAGTAATAAGAGTTTAATTCCTGAAGTACATTTGTTTCACCTTGCTATAAGAACTTTGACAGATAAATAATTATATTTCTCACAGAATGGGCAGGAAGATTGATTGGCTAAGGAAGTAACTAACAACTTTTGACCTTCCATCCGGCAAATTGTTTTGAAGAGAGGAAGATGAATGATTCAAGGGGGAAACAGACAGGGTTAAATAGATGATATTAGGCGTAGAAAGTCTGTTTTCGGATTTTAACAGAATTTAACGTAGATTTTTTTCTCACGAATATGATGTGAAACCGAACATTGACATTTGAACCAAACTGTTATGGTACAAACTATCATGTAGGAACAAGAAATTCACCCAGTTATGGGTAGGAATGTAAACAATGCTCTTTGGCCTGATCAGGTTGCCTAAAATTAGAGAGATATGGGTTCGTGTCCATTTTTAATCGTTGATTATTCAGCCAAGTGTAGACGGACACTTCAGCAAATAGAATATAAATAAAAATAATAATGTTCCATTATAAAGGGTGGAATATAAGTAACTTTCTATTTTAAAACTTGAATAAGTGAGAAGGATACTTATGTTTAGATATATTTGATATATAATAAAACAGTATTCAATACTCACTTTTATCTATAAACATGCACCTATTTCAAGAGAAAGGGAAGGAATCTCTTTTTTTTTCCCCGAAAACGGTTGGACGTAACATATTTCACTCTGGAACACAGGAAGCTTTCCCTGCATGGATCCACTTTCTCAAACCACAGTTTCTTCGATTGACATTGAAATACTTTTTGGCATACTTCCATCTTCTTCTTTGCTGTAATTTACGCCAGAGACTCTAATTGCCATCCTGGTGAGATCAAAATGTTGTCGAAAGAAATGCTGCCTCTGGAGACATGCATGTCGTGCGTATCATAGATTGTGGCATGTACACCTTCCATGGTGCACATATCCGTCAATCGGCTCTACTTGCACGATCTGCATAATCAAATTCAAGAAGAAGTATCGAAATTAAGATAAACTCCAACCTAATAGATAGAGTGGCTCAAAAGATTTGGGTTCATTCTCATTTGATACATACACGTATAAATACATGGGATATGATCTGATTTGTTTTAATGCTTAAAGCAGTATAGAATTAGTCTTTTTCTGTGTAAATTTGCATATATATATATATATATATGCTTACACACGCAAAAAAAAACATGCAAGCACAGATACTGATTGTGTGTATTTGTTTCTTGAAAAATCGTATTGAAGTCGATTTTTCCAGAACCGTAAACTATCGTTACATGGTACCGTTCAATGAAGCAACTGTTCTTGCGATATGTTTATTAATTATAAAAAAATTGATCACTCCCACCCCCACCCCAATAGAAAATGATTAGCGATCCGTATTTTTATTTAGCATAACGTATTTTTAATCCACTTGTTATAACATCAAACTTGCGATAACGGTATTCCCCCACGGGGGGGGGGCAATAACAAGAATTTACTGAACATTTACAAGGTTACAAGTGAAAAAGTAAAACTACACGTGAAACATATTATCAAAATAATTGTACATACTATTGTAAAAATACATTGTTATACAGTATTACAAAGTATTTTAAAACCAGTGGCTTTTAATCAAGAAGATATGTCTTTGCCAGGCTAGAATGAAAAATTCCAACGGAAGGCTTGAAGTGTATGAAAAAAGTAGTAAGAATTTCTCTAATTAGTATTAAGAATTTGTTTAAGTGTTTACATAAAGATGAAATGTATCCATAGAAACTTTTTCCATAAATTAGCAGTGAACATTTCAAAACCGTTATCAGTAATGTTAAAACTGGTTTCATCAATTTTCAAGTCAGTCTGGCTGGTGATGTATGTATGCTTGTAAGTATTTGTCAGACACTAAGGCTGCACCAATGGAATAAGAGAGCTTAATTCTAAAACAAATACACTTTGTTATGTCAACTGAACGCATGTTTTTATCTTTTGAAATAATCCCCGGTGAATGAAGTTTAAAGTGTAAGTTTATGTTGAGTATGTCCCTGACTTGCACCTTTTTTTTTTCGGAAATTAAGACTTTTATTCAGTTTTCATTTTTAACATGATGGTTAACTAGACCAGCAATTCATTAAAGTTGTAAGTGGAATGTTGAAGTTTTGGGATGGTGGCGAAAAAGTTGGAGTAGAATGAACACTTTTAATGTTTTTCTAATATCCTGGTGAGCATGATCTTTCCCTAGAATGACTGTATTCATATCGATCCTGTTTCAGTTGTAGATAAAAATAAAATCACATTCAACGATTTCATCCGGACAACCTGGCATTTAAAGGAAAGAAAAAAAAACTCTTACTCGTGTTCATTTTTGACAACAGCAAAGACCCTAACCATATTTATAACGTTTGAGGGCTACTGAAAAGGCTTGGACTCGTTGTACAGCTTTATTCTAACCCCACTAGGAGATTTATAAAGAAACGTTGGGACTTATCCGACCACACTTTCCTTAAGAATACAATTTTTTTTCTCAGTTTATCTCAAGAATTGCCTCAAATATGGAGGACATCACTCAACAAGGTGTATAACCAGTATATGTCGAAGTGCTGAAACATATATACAATCAAAGCAGCTCTTCTTTCAGGCTACATAAAGACTCGGACCCTTTTCAGCTAAAAAAAGGGTAAGACAAACCGATACTAGCTCATCGAAACTCTTCACAGCCTTCCATGAGATGATCTTCAAAAGACTAGACTGGGAGAATAAAGGAATTAGATTAGACGGCAAGAAACTGAGTAACGTTATTTTTGCAGACAAAATTGCCTTTTTTTACTGAAAACTTACATGGCATCCAACTAATACTAGATGAACTAAATAAAGAGAGCAAGAAAGTTGGCTTACACAAGAACTTCAGCAAGGCAAAGATCATGTGCAGCAACCACTTTAGAAATTTTAAAAAAATGGAAAACAAACTAGGATCAAAATCGAGGACGCAGAACTTGTGAAAGTAGATCACTACATCTACGTAAGACAATGAATCTCCATGACACCGTAAAAACAAGAAATTTAGTGAAGAATCACTCTAAGATGACAAGCCTTTGCCAGAGCAAGCTCGACTTTCAAAAACAAGAAGATCCCATTGAAGCTAAAAAGAAGGATGTACAACCAGTGCATCCTCCAAATGGTCGTTCATGGAGCTGAAACATGGAATCTAACCAAGAGACAAACCTAAAAATTGAGAACCAGGCAACGTGCACAGGCAAAAGATCACAAGAAAGGCGACACATCTAGGAGAAAACAGGAGTCAGGGACATAATAGAATATAGATAGAACCAGAAAAATTCGGAGAGTACTGGCTCTGCAACGCCCACGATAGGGAAGTGTGGCGAATCCTTGAGAATGCCTATGTCCAAAAACGGTCGATAAAAGATTGACGATGATGATGATGATGATGATGATGATGATGATGATATGTTATATCATATTTTATCTAAAATTTGTCTGAAAAAGTAATTATCAGGTCCCCTTCTATAGCCAGATTCCAACATCTTTTCCAGTTAATGGAAAACTGCATACAAAAGTTCCAAAAGTTCCTATCAAGTATCTGAAATATTTTTTCGATTTTTGTCGAGTCTCGAAATATTTCTAAATATTTTAGGCATCAAAAGAGATATTGGTCTATATTCGGTGCTTTCTTTGGTTTTCGGATTGAATTAACGTATACTTTTTATCATTCGAGTTCTTGTATATTTAACTCGTCGACTTTTTCCTAGAACAGCTTTTATGATAAAATCAGTCCCCAAGACTCATGCCATAGTTTTAGATCTGCACATGACTTCCAAAAGTATATAATGGATTCGTAGGAAAGTGAAATCTCCCGTTTATCCTAATATCCATCAGGTCTGTTCATAAGATAATTCACACTTTTGAAACACACTATCTTGATGGATAGACTATTCTATTTCTGTATTATACGTGCGTGGAGCTATTTTTTGTATAACCAGTCAGTCTCTTTGTTGGTAAGATTTCTAGTTGTCCACCCTGTTTCCAGTCTTCTCGGTATTTTATTCAGACCTTTTGATGGAGCTGCTAACATGATTGTGAATATCATCAGTCATCTTATTCTTCTATAAAAAATACTTATTCATTTGTGGCCCATAGGCATCCACATAACTACAATACAGCTTTGGAAAAGCCAGTGACGACTTACAAATTTTGAAGGACGGTAATTTTATCTCTTATATATACGCACACGAGCACACACACACACACACACACACACACACACACACACACACACACACACACACACACACAGAGGAGACACGTACAATTAATGTTCCACTCTGCACTTATCACACTCATAAGCAACTATGATATCATATTGTGAAATAATGGATTTGCTACTCAAGTGTTTATGGTTCTGCAGTTTTTGCTCTTCGTTACGCGAACTTAACATAAACCTATCACACATTAGATTATTCATTTTTACTTTTGTTACATATATATATATATACACACACACACACACACACACACATATATATATATATATATATATATATATATATATATATATATATATATATATATGACTAAATAAGGGGACGATTTCTGCAAATGTACTTTTTTAAATAATAGTTGCCAATACGAAAGCTTTTATTGAAGCTTATTATAGACATACACTTGTTGAAGAAGACATTTTTCTGAGAAGTGTTCGTATATTGTCAGCATCAATATTCCCTTTACAGTCATATTAGAATATTGGCCCAACTGGAAGATAAATAGTGCTGTTTTCAGTGTTGCATTAGTTGACAGACGTGCAAATCTAAATAACCACAGTTCTTCAACAACGAATTGTCAAGACAAAAGACTGATGGCATGTCTTTTTCTGCAGTCTCAAGAGGGTTAAGCCGACCTAAGAGAGGAATTGCGAAGGTTTCGAAATTGTCTGACGGAAGACATTCGTTCAGTTAATGATTAAAAGCACGACTGCAAAAGACAAGCTTTAGAGTGACAGGATGAATAAAAAATATACCATGGATGATCTTTTCGACATTGCTGCAGGGATTTCGAACCAAATCAAGTCTAATCGCAACAAAACTATGAGCCATCGCACAGTTGGCCGACGATTGAATAAATTTGGATTGATAACTTGTCCCAGCATTTAATCCTTTCATAAGACAAAAGAATAAGAAGTTTAGACTTTAATATACAAAGGAACACATTTTTTAGAGGGTGAGACTTAGTTGGATTCAACGGAAGATATTCTCTTAGATGTTGTACAAGCAGCAGACTGAGGTCGGTCAAAATGTCTGTTATGCCTAGAAGAAGTGTCATAGTATTGGATAGTTCTCCTCTGTATTAGGCTTGTTGTGAGAAAGAGTGGACAGTAAATGTGGGTCTGTAACTCGAATCAGTGAAGCAATGCATTATCCAATCTTTACTAGTTTCTCTCAACTAGCCAAGCATTTTATGAAAGACAACGTCGCCTGCTGAACTAGAGACATTCTTTTGGAAGAATAGAACAGCATATGACCTGCATAAAGTCCCCATTCTAACCCCATTTGGCATTTGGAAAAGAAAACAGGTGACCTGATCAGAGAACGAAACCAAAGTTTTATGATAGGTATAGTGAGAAAATATGAAAAGGGATGGAAAAAAATACCAGATCTGCACAACGAATCAACGATGTCCTGTTGGTGTCGGGGTACAAAAACTTTTGCAACTGAAAGTCTCTATTCTCCGTACTATTTGCTATTATGGTGCATTATCCACAAATGGTTAATTGCCTTTTTGTATGCATCACCATATGTTATTGTATGGTTATTTTTTATTTATTTTGTCATTTTTGTTGTCTATTTTTTAAAATGAAGTTTTCACTTAAACATAAAAGGTTTCATAAATAGAAGTCTATACAACGAGTACAATTTTTTTTATAAACTTCAAGATCCTGTGGCAATTGCTAATTATAAGAAATACATTTGATAAATTGGTCCCTCATTTGAACATTATTATATATATATATATATACACATATATATAGGTGTGTATGTGTGTATGCCATTTTTTGATAAAAAAGAATAAATTCCATGTTGCTCCAGGCATGAAACAAATTACATCATGCTGCATGTACATATATATGTATATATCAAATGAAAATAAGCACAACACAATTAGGCAACATCGTCTAGGTTGGTGAAAAACTAATTGCGTTCTTTTTCTCATTCGAGCTTTGAGGCATGTTCTTGGAAAAGGTTTGATTTTTCAGGAAATTACCTTTTTAAATTGATTATGGAAGAAAGAAAATTTGAGTACCAATACAAAATGCACAGTACAGGAGCTCTAAAACGCTCGTAATATCAACCATTTCGTCGAACGCATTGCCCAACGAGTGTCCCAAACGACAACTTCGATAACGTGTCTGTTTTTTGCCATCAAGTTTGGGACCAATACTGAGGTTGAATCGCGTAAAATAACTTGAAAGTTTGTACAGTTTCTAAACTCTATCCATTCAGCATCCGTTTGACATTTGTACTAAACTGGAGAAGCAAACGAACTCAGCATATCAGGTGTTTGACACAGATTGGAAGGCAAAGAGCTATGGCAAATGTCGAGCAAATCACCATTCAGAATTCAAACAACATAGTTTATGAACTTCGACTCCACTGAGCTCACTCCCGATGCAAGTCTATTTCTTTGAGCATGACGAGAATTCTACAATCGACCAGCATCTATATATTGTTTCCAAGGAATCCATTGGATCCAAGACCCCATAATTCTATGCTAATAGAACGGATGACCTTGTCCTTAGTTGGGAAAGTGTGTAGATGTAGAAGGCTCTAGTTCCAAGTAACAGCTTTTATTCTAAACTTGAATATCCTGCTTTAAAAGTTGATGGTGAAAAATTGCGATCATATCTGTACGAACCTCATATATATATATATATATATATATATATATATATATATATATATATATATATATATATATATATATATATATACGGAGACAGAGACGGAGAGACAGAGAGAGACGGATGGCGACAGAGAGAAATAGATGAATATTCATATATTCTCTATGGAAAATCAAAACTTTGGAAAATTATTTGATATATATATATATATATATATATATATATATATATATATATATATATATATATATATATATAATTTTATCATTAATGAACGAATGTACAATCCAACAGACTAATGAAATATTATTTGGAATGACCCCACGTTATAACACAGGGAAAAAGTCACATGGCCTAAAAAAAAAACCTGCAACTGATTAGGTAGCCACATAAGAGAGAGAGAGAGAGAGAGAGAGAGAGAGAGAGAGAGAGAGAGAGAGAGAGAGAGAGAGAGAGAGAGAGAGAGAGAGATTGGAGGAGAGATCTGTTTTTTTCCTCCACATCTCTTTAATCAGCATGTAACAAAATAAACAAATCTCTGCCGTTGAATGTTCATTTATTGCATGTATAATATTGTAATTTTTTCGTTTCGCTACGAGCATGATAATAGATCTGGATTGCTTTTCGTAAAAGGTGAACTTGGAAGTGGACACAGCAACGGTTCTCATCAAAGCTGACAATAATTGAAACGACTGAAGATGGTCATTCAAAATTGTTTGACAATCATCTTGCTTGCATCTGTATCGTGTCCTTTGTTCAATACAAAGAGTTTTTTTCTGTCAAACTAGGTTTTTGTGTGCAAGAGCCAGGACGAAAAGATTGCTTATGTCATTTTTCATTCCCTTCATACAGAACTTGTCATAAATATTTAGACAAACAGACATTTTGATACTAATCGTCTAGTTTCAAGAGCAGAAACAGGACATTATACAATAAAAAATCAAATTTAATTGTGAATGACTTAAGTTTGGTATGTAGTAATGCTTTATGGTTCTGAATGCTGCATTAAAGGGAAGTCTGATACAATTAGATTGTTAAATGAACATTTCATTTTATGGTTTTGCTTTCTCTCTAAGATCTTCTTAAATCAAGAGGACTTAAAAAGTTACTGACGTTGCCATGCTAGTAAGGTAATATGGACCTTCACCACCCCATCCTGCTCTAAATAACCTACTATACAAGGCATTGAAAATGTTGTGTTTGTTCGAATACGCAAGTGCTTTGCGATGGTTTATTTATATTTGAATACAAACAAAACCAGTTTTTATTGTCTAGGATTGTGTTGAGGGAGGATCCAGTTTAATTCAGTAATTTGGTATTTCTTCTAAGTAATAAGTGTGAGTTTTCACTATATTTAGACTCGAAAAATCAAATCTGAGAGTGACTAATATGCAACGTTATTTTACCAAATTTGATGATTCAATTTTTTTACTTTTTGCAATTACTTATTTGATAGATATCTGTGTTTATCTAAATCCGTACAATCTATTCTGATCTATACTTGATGACATTGCACTCACACAAAGCCTCTAGACCTGCACAAAGGCATATCTGAGAGATTTGATGGGAGCGATTTCAAATCAATTGAGGGCCCAACAAAAAGTCCACTCACTGCCTTTCCATTAAAATTCTTGAATAACTGATCTCACAAAGTGTAGGACAAAAAAATGCCCGTTTGGCAAAGATCTTGTCAATGACATATCTTTTCAACAAAAAAGTTGTCGACTGAATATCAGAAATAATGCCCGTTGCCTATTCAATGATTAAAAAGGGAGAAATTAATCAGAAAAAAAGTTTCTCAACTAAAAGTCACTTCGACCAAAGGACCATTAAGGAAACGTCCAATCGGTGAAATAATCCGTCACTGAAACATCCTTTCAACAAAATAGTTGCCAGCGAAGCATCTGTTTATGAAATACCAATAAACAAAATATCAGTGCACATAAAAGTGACCCAATGACAGCCAGTCATTAGGCGACCTTCTGTGCGACAATTTCTCTCATGGATATTTGATTGTCATAATAATCTTGTCGTGCTTTGTTCTATTCTTGTACTTCGATCAATCAACTAACATTTATTTAAGTATATGATTTTATTTTTCACACCATTTCAATAAGATTCTAATGATTTCCCCCAAAAGAATGAACTGGGTGTGTATTAATAGTCCGAGACGTTGTGTGCACGTATCAATATCAAAGAAAACAGGACCGATGAGAAAAATGTACACCAACCGGATTTTTAGCCGGTATTCCGGCGACTCAATCCACTCCAGCTACTCATGTCAATGAAAGGGATCACGAAGTCCCCGTTTTCAATTTCCAACAGTAAGACAATTTTTTTCCCATGGATTTTTCTTATCAATTGACGTGAAAAAAGGTCATCGATTTCAAAACTGATAACTCAAAACAGAGCATTATTGTTTTCACATTCAAACGTTATTATCTATTCATTTATCATTATGATTTTTTTTGTCTATTGTCACTAGAAAATTTGTAACAGAGCATATACATTTTCGATATTGAATACTATCATCTTTTTTAATTGTGTTTATTTCATTATATCTCTGATATGTTTCATTTCTTTTAGTATTAAGCGAAAGAAACTGGGAAACATCATACCATAGGGACCACCTTAGAAGAATGGAATGTAAAGTCCCCGTGCGTGTGTGTGTGTGCGTTTCCTCCCTCTCTTTCTCTCTCTCATCAATTTTATTTAAAAAATGAAAGATCTCTTTGATCAACAATTAAATTAAAAGTTGAATTATTCTTCTCATCACTCTCTTCCTTCAAAGATTTTTTTCTAAATGAAACTTAGAAAAAACACTTGAAAATGAAACAACGACTGGTTCAATTACTTGTTACAAAAGGTCAATAGATAGCGAAAAATATTGCTCAACTGAGGAAAAACAAACTTCCTCCTAACCCAAGTCCATTTTTAGAAAGGGATTGAGTGTTAGAGAGAGATATCTTTGATATTGGTTATGATGCCGTATCCACCTTTTCTGAGAATGTCAACAGGTGTTGGCTGCTGGCATGCAGATTTAACTAAAAGTGGATACCGAAAAAAGTATGAATGTTTCATGAGAATCAGACTGCCTACTTCCAACGTGAAAAAAAAAAACATATATGAGTTTTGGTTTTCAAAAACCAACTTGCTGAAACCCTGCCTAATACTGCCAGGAGTATCAATAGGAAATGCCGAGTAGTTTTCTGCGATAGTCTGTTACATACAAACTGTCAGATAGAAAGAAAAGACTGATATATGGTTATTCAGTGAATTATAATAAGATATGAATGCAAAATACTTGTAGGGCCAAACACAACTCCGATTTCTGTTCCAATAGAGGAGGAGGACGATGACTACAATGACAACGACGACGACGACGACGATGATGATGATGATGATGACGACGACGACGACACTTTCACAAATCAATTGCCCATTAATCTTAAATTTATTAAATATGCAATAATTCAGGTTGTCTAAAATAATTCGAAGGTTTTAGTGATTTTGAAAAGCTGGTAATTTTTTCATGAATGTAAAATATGATACATCTAAGATGATGGGCTAGCAATTAGTGAAAAAGCAATCTTTATATCTTTATCATAGTCTGAATCTACCGTTGTGTACAAACACACTTTAAAACATCTTCTCTCATTTTTTCTCCATGCTGACCTCTGTCTATCCATTAGAATCATTCGTAGCATTGTTTTTTCTCCGGACAACAAGTGTTAGACTTTGATATATATATATATATATATATATATATATATATATATATATATATATATATATATATATATATATATATATATATATATGCAATGCCTGCGTGTTTGAGCGCGTGCAAACGGCAATGTGTATATATGTGTAGGTCTAATGCATCAAACACCAAATTCTGCTAGTATGACAAGCTGAATTTCTACAAAATGTGATTTTAATTGAATTGTTTTTGTTGTTATTTCTCAAATATAAATGATTAGTTCTAGGATATTTATCTGAATATTCCAGCAATTCTTCCAAATAGCAATGTTAGCATCTTTTTCAATAAAATTTCAGCTGGAAGGAAAATTCAGTGAAAGTTCAAACTCATTATACTGATTTCAAATCCTTTGCTGCTAATCACTCAGTACTTTCAGAATCTGATTGATTGCAAACTTATTTTCGAACTGATAGATTTAAGATCCGCATATTCAATGACCTTCGATGATTCTCTACTAGTTTTGCTATTTTCCCGAACAACTGCCAAGGTTTATTGAATACAGCAATGTCAAAAAAGACAACCAAAACGAGAGTACCTTAGCTGTGTCTGCAAAATTACTACCATGATATATCAGCATCTAAGCACAGAAGACAACGTCGAATTGCAATAGGAACTGTAAATCCTAGTTTTTAATTCGCAGTTTTTCCTCTTCTTGAGTCAGGAGATATTGACATTTGTCAGGGAACATCTTGATACAGAACTATTATTTTATATCAAGCGAAAAAGCAAATACGTACGTCACCATAAAGATTCGAACATCAGTTTTAATGACTGCTTCTTATGTCATTGGGATATAGGATGCTGGCAGTCAGGATATTCAATCAGGAAGCAATAGATAGGACGTCCCAGTTGTGACCGTACTTTTTTCTTTCCCTTCTGATCCAAGTAAAATTGATATCTGTAGCCTATCAGGGATTAGTATAAACATCCTATTTGAAATGATTGCTGATGTCAGGAATGCTTATGTTAATCGCTGACAATTAAAAAGTTGGTTCATATGTAGAAATCTACCGAAGAAGGGATTTTCTTTTGAGATTTGACAAATCTTGAATAACGAAATTCTTGAATTTATGAGTACTCATTTTTTTCTGATTGTGATGGATAATAAAAATCATATAATTGTTTTCCTGATACCTTGTATAACACAATCGCTTGTACAGGGAATACAAGGAGCATTATTTGTTTGATCCCAAAGGGGACAATTGACCCAAGTTTCAAAACCGCAATCCTGTATAATCTAATCATTAATAAATAAAAGCATATATAAATATCTCTTCCGTGATCAATTCCTGCAACCTCAAAAACTGTGTGACAGAACCTAGAATAATGCTTCACGTTGCAGCAATAGTCAACAATCATGGCACGTTATTGGAATTAACTGAGTTCAAACTGCGTGCAATACAGATATTGAACAAGTTGAATGGACTCAGTATTTACTACATATCTCCAAGCCTAGCCAATAATTTCTTAGAGCAACCGTAATCTACTGAATGAATTATGAATCCCACCCGATGCAAGCACATGACAATATATAAACACGCCACTTATAAAGCCAGCTTGAACTGGCAAATTTAAAATAGAGTAACAAAATCATTTGTGCACATATTGATCTTCCGAAATTGAAATTTTACTGCCATATTGTCCTATAAGCCATAATCCACAACGATACACTGGTTACTAAAATTCTTTTTATTCATTTGTGCGCCAATATCTGCCGAAATAGTACAGTTTGGTTATGTACATTGAATCAGGGAATCCTAAAAAGATGCATGAAAACATTTGTAGAGACGATTTTCGCTTACTTGATCATCATGCTCCCAAAAAGAGGCAGCCCTGCGTTCCTGTCTCTTCTTTTATTAGCTCAACATTACACATTGAGAACAAAACTAGAACATATTAGATCAAAGTGCATTTTGAGGGGCTCTTGACGAGGAAATACGACCCATTTGTATTTAATTGAGGGTAATTCTAAAATTGAATGATAACATTTTCTAATTTTTTTCCCCTTTCAGCCACCTTGATTGTCATCGACAAACTTTATGAAAATATGAAAAATTCAAAGATATCTGACCAGGAAAAAATGGTAGAGTATATAAACTCACTACGTAATTCCAAATTCAAGATATTTAAATTAGCTTTTGATATCGAAAAGAAATAAAAAAACAACAAAAAACAGAGATATATGTACTCCAAGTGACCTGCCAATTTTAAAGAATTTATGAGATGTTTTGAATACTTTTTGCATAAATATATTCAGTCATACTAAACTACAACTAAAAAGTCTATATCTTATATTACTATATAAGCAGTAAGTACTGCTGTCCACTGGCTCCCAAATCAGTCATCTTTGACTGGGTTCCACATACCACAACTTTCTCTGTCCACGTTAGTTATTAGAGGTTTGCTATATGTGGAAATAAACGTTGAAGCAACAAGTGTCACTCACTTCAACATAGATAATACTTATTGAAATAAAGTTAATATTCTAAAATTTAAATCAGGTAGGGAGAAAAGTGACGAGGGATACTTATTTTAGAATTCAGCATTGCAAACCTTACCTTAAAAAAAAGAAACGACTCCTGGCAACTGTGAGATGTAATGCAACAAATTCTGCAAACTATTGGCAAGATATATAGTCTATATCACTAGTTCCAACACGTTTTCGGGAGAGGCCAATCGGTAATTGTGACCCTTTTCAATTTGAAAACGGGATAGGTAACAGTAGCCACCCTAGCTTTGATATTTGAAAAGAGATGAAAAGATACATCGAGTGTCTTCATAATGGAAAAGGAGTTAGTAATTCAAAAAGAGTCATTCTACTGAAGATCGAATCAAATGTACAACTGAATCCATTACTTACTTTGATACTACTAATTTCTTTACACTAGTAAGTGTTATACTACTATTTTACTAAGTTTACGGGGGGTGATGAAAACGATTGTGGCTCTTTTCGATGTGAAACTGATTCTTAGCTCTTTTTTCTTTATCCCAGCATGAAATTACATCAGCTTCCAAGCCACTTCGCATATTGCACTTAAACTAAGCCATGGCCTGAAATGGCAACTGATGCTAAACAATCTTCAAAAATTTGGAAATTTCAAATACTCCATAGAGATTTGTTTGTGAATGTTCACTTAAAAATGCACTTCAAATAATCTCTAGGTTGTTCCATAGTATGGTGCAAAAGACATTTTCCATTCTAAAAATTGAACAGCGGTTTTAATTTAAGATATGGATATATCCTCTTTTGATATATTTAGTTTGGAGCTATGAAATTCTTTGGGGATATTCTATTTTTTAGTTTTTCATTTTATTCTCATCATTAGATGGGAATAAAAATCATTATTTTTAGTTTTGATTAGTTTTTACTTTTAATATAACCTCCAGTGGCTTTTTTATCACCACTTCAACAACGACCGAAATTTTACTCATTATGATGTCGAAATGAACAAATGACCGAAGCAGGAAGGCGTGTATTGTACTCTGGTCAGATGATATGAATTCGTTTCTCAACTTAGGCTCACACTTTATTCGGGATTACGCTGTTTCATCGTGCCGTAGAATAACGGTCCGAGTCAAGGTTGTGATAGAATCAATTGAAAGTTGGGATGAAGGTAAACGTGTCAAATCAATAGAAATGTTAATTTGCACTAATTGTGTACCACACTACCAGGCCAAACTGCCAGGCCAAAGACATCTACTTGACAATGCGTATGACAGCATGGATCCCTTGAAATAAGTGTTGCCAATTCAGTGGGTTTCATGTTTTATAACCAAAAGTTCATTTAGTGCTATCTTAGTCCCATTACAACGCTATTTTCCGAATATTTCAACTAATTCTTATCTATTTCGTAGCCATCCCAGGTAAACTTACCTATGTCCAGTAATCAGAATAGCCATGATGTTTTTACAGTATTTTTAGCACGTTCTCTGACATCCTTTCGAGGTCGATTCTGCACGAAAATATTTTTTTGCGTGGGCATGACTAGCTTTGACACCTTGATGTTCGTAGGTGAAATGCTGATAAAACTTGGATAAGTCATACCTCCAACAATACATGGAAATGAGGAAGGAGTGATGATAAAAATAAAACCATAATGGAGAACTCTGACATACGTTTTATTCCCTCATGAAAATTTATGGCAAAATAAGATCAAGTTAGTCATTCAGTAGTGTCTGTCATGTGACTTACATCTTATAGCAGCCTGCCTTAATTGTATCAATCAAATGATAAATATTGAAAGGTGAATGTTCGATGGATATGTTACTCCTCTTGCCTTTTGTTGGGAAGTGATCATTGATATACATCTAGGCAAACAAAAGAAATAAGAAATCAATTATTCATGAATTTATCATGCAAACTAAACGCTAGCCTGAAGAAAAGTATTTATGGAGGATATCTGATTAATCCAGGGTGTTTGAGCACCGTGTTATTCAAATCGAAAACTGACACACCGTGTGGCAAGCCTATGCTCGGTGATGATACAAGAAATAAAACTGACATGGAAATATTTGACATTAGGGAGGTTAGGTGAATTTAACTAAGTCGAAATGTGTTACTGGAAGTTATGGGAAAAGATGGAGGACGTTTTACTGAGCAATAAGTGAATTATCTGACTAAAATCTGTTCATTGAATCAAAGCTTATCAAAGTTTGAAGTTGCAATTCTTGCAAAGAAAATAAAAATTGAATTAATGGAATCAAGCCCTCCCTCCCAATCCAAAGATGAAAAGATACAAAAAGAAAATCCTGCAAAAATTTATCAATTCCAGACTAAGAATAGTGGGAAATACGAAAATCACTGTAAAGAATCCATATTTCTTATTCATATTCTCGTAATACACATGTTTCCGCGACAATCGTTTCCATACCTTATTAGTTAAACAGGATTACTTCAGCAGATCATACATTTTGAGCTGAGTTGCCAATTAAACTCTTTCGGAACTAGATTCGGCTTTTTTTTAATTTAGCAATAAATTTCAAATCTTGCTTGGGGTTTTTAATCATATATTGATCAATAATTTACCTTAATTTTACTATCAAAACATTGGCCCCTGTCAAGTGTCATAATATCATCACAGATTGAGTTACTCCTGATGTTTACAGAGGCTTAGTCCGTCATCACAGAAGTGGATATCTTTTTTTTATCCAATACAACTGATTTGACATCACTGAAATAGAGCTGGGAGATTCAAAATTGGTGTATGCAAAATTCTATGATCCCAAACTTTCCAAAAGTTTCACGATCATCATTATCAGCACGTAAGCATCTGTCGTTGGACATAAATTGTCCCCGAAGTCAAAATACTTTCTCTCATGGGCATCGCAGAGACAGTACTTTCTGAATTTATCTAGCTCGACACGATATCTTACTTTCTGTCGGCCAACACTTTCCACATATTCTCTTGGGATCCTTGTTGTGAGTCTTTGTGTCCAGCGGTTGTCTAGCCGTGTTTAGGATATTTTGGATTCCAGTCTCTTCTCTGATGTGTTGTCTTATGATATCCTTACATGAGGTTGAACATGACTTTCTTATGTGCACGTTGCATGCTTCTCAGTTTAAGAGTTGATCTTTTGGTTGAGTTTTATGTTTTAAAATTATGATAATGTTTTAAATTGCAATGCAATCGGTAAAGCATGTGAATTCTATTTACCTTTGATCATTTCACACCTGAAATAATGATTCTGTTTTGCAACATGGCGGAACCCACGGGAGACAGGAACATAACCTAAGGTAACTAAGAACGAAGCATGGAGAATTCAGATCAAATTTTTTTTTTTATTTCAACATTGGGGACCACATACGAGAGATGAATATGAGGAAGTGTCTCTGTGGATTATTTGCAAGAGATTCAATGATGCAATCTCTGCTTACCAAGACCTCGTCAAAACAACGCTGTTTACAATATTCTGGAATTGAAAATGTTCAAAGGGAGAATCAGAGGTATGAAGGCGGATCGGGTGATTCCTACTTTTGTTTTATATCTTATGTTCACTGAAGGTGTTTTATATGATATTTGCTTTCATCTACATCCACAAAATTGCGTCGGCTGGAACTATTTTTGGATGGGTGTCTCTTTTTTTCCCAACATGAAGCCCTGACCCTGTGTCACATTTTGCTATGGTGGGAGAGTGAATAAATAGCACATTCGTCCTTTTCTGGCCTTTTCGGCATAGATTAAAGTGTAGTATCGGTTTCCTGGAAAAGCCCAAAGCGCCAGTACTGACACTTGCCTGCTGAATTGGCTGGAGAAGGTGTGTTAAAGACCGTGTATGCCGGTGCAATGCGTCAGCCAATGAACTTATACTGAGTCTGCACATTGCTACGTGGATTGAGAGCCTTTCGGTTCCCTTTCTTTTACTTGGACCAGCTGCAGGGATACGGTGCCCCGGGGTAGCACCATTCCAATTGCACTTAACAGAGCAGGTCGGGCTCGTGCTTGACGCTTTCGTTGCTTTGATTGCTTAGCAAAGTTGCGTCGGCCGGAGCTCTTTTTTAAAGGTGTCTCCTATTTTCCCCACGTAAAGTCCTGACCTCGTTTCACATCTTTCTCTTGTGTGAGAGTAAATAAATAGCACACACAGACACACACACACACACGCGCATGCATTTCGTCAATTGAAGATTCTCACTTTTACTTCGCACTCAATGCATTAGGAAAGGTACTTAGATATCAATTGTTTATTTAATTTTAGTTATACTGACATAGAATTATCAATGATTAATATATAATTTACATGTTCCTTATTTCCTAGTAATAGCTGTCAAATACATTTCACTTTTCAATCAAGTGTTGTTACTACTTCCTAAAATAATATTTGGATTCAACATCAATATCCATGCATAGGTCGACCCTCAATAATCACATAACTTGACTTATACACATGTATATATGGCATCATATTGACATCTGTTACCCTCAATTCACATATTTTTTCAAAAGATCTGTGTGTGTATCATCAGCCACAGAGAATGAAGTCACGCAAAAAGTATTCAGTTTCCACGTAAGCAGAAAATAATATGTAATCACTCAAAGTGTAAACAGTGGTTCCCGGGATTTTTTGTTCTATGCCCAAAACTGAAAATCTCAAAAATATCTATGTCATCTTCTCGATTAATTAAGTTATCCATTTTCATGTAGCGAAAAACTCCACATACCTGACCTCTAAATACTAGTGAACGTTGCTTTCGTTAACATTACGTATTTTAAGTGGTTGAATATCAGTAAAGAGTATTTCTTAAAAAACCCAGATGTATGGACTTCGGGGCACTTACTAACCCTTTTGAAATCTCTTTATATTGTGAGATTCAGTAGTGACAATGCAAGTATATCATTGCTTTGATAATAGTTGACTATCAGTCAGTATTGAATCAAAAGTAAGATTTGTAATCAATAACTAGTCTGTATCAAGCCTTGTGATGAAATGATTTCCTTATGGATGTTACTACTTATGGTGATGGAATGGTTTCTGTCATTTATTAACTAAGTATCCGACAATACGTAAAAAATCAAAGTGTAATTGGGCCTTTAAATTTCATGTCAATTCCTGTCACAGCAGATTGCACTACTTTTCTCTTGAAGGATAACCGTATGGGTCAGAGATTTATCGAGTGTATTATAAACTAATACAGAGAAGCAGTTCACATCTTTTGATAAAAAACAGTTCAGGTCACACCTTAAAGACACCCAACTGGAACGGTTGTGACATCAAGATATTTTGGTAGCATTCTGTGGTGGGGGTGATTATGTTATAAATTCAAAAGATATGATAAATGAATAGGTTACTTTCTCACCTTCTGTTGTATCATCAAAAGTCCAAAATTCCAGAAAACAAATCTGAATGCAACCAAGTACAAAGTACAGGACCGATTCAACATAATATTACATTGTAAATTGATGTTTCCTTAGAAAAAATACCCCCTTTTTTTAGTTCAAAAATGGAAGGGTACATCTTTGTAGATAGAAAGGAGTGAATCTCCATATCTTTGCCCCTTTAGATCTATTTTCGTATGTACGCTCGATATATACAAATAAAGGTGGAAAAATAGCCAGCAAGAATCATATTGAACAGAAGAAATCAATGTAAACTATTTTGTCAATATTTGTTGACTGTTTCTAACTACTCTTAATGTATAAGCAAATATTTAGATGACACGAACACAGCGTCCCCTTCAGAAACGTTCAACTTATCATGTCTCACTTGACTTCATAAAATCTTTATCGCATTCTAAAAAAACAAATATGTAATGGGGTAGAGAGAGGATTAGTGCAATTTGATTTGACGAAAAGGAACTTGTTTTTTTTCTTCAATTAAATCAATGTCAGTATTTGAGCATTTTGTTGCCCGTACCTTCTCACTCTAAAACTATGAGGCCTATCGACCTGATAGTCTACATGTACTGAGCTGATAATGATATATTGCACTAAAATGTATTCTTATCAGGTCTCATGCTTATTTCAAGAGTCAGTTGTTTTTTGTTGTTTTGTTTTTTTCAAATTGTCCGTACATGAAATAAGGTTTCCTTTTTTTTATTGGTATATGATAGAAAAAAAACTGATCTTTCCACGATCAATACATTGACGGATGATGTCACTGGACATTAAAACGGATTTATAAATCGATATCAATTGCTCTAGGTATCAAAAGTATAGACCTATTACATACTTCATGTTTTGGATACAAAACTTTATGTTATGTTTGAATACAATGGTGTGAAAAGAAACAAAATATTTTGCATACTTAAAATCAAACCCAATTATTCACAATGCAACTGCATATTATGACCAAACATACGAACAGTTCTATTAATGTCAGTTCGACAGATTTGAACAATTAGCATATGTTTAATTTCTAGCACTCGTAATAATCTGAAAGGTGAATAAACACTTCTATGGTATACAGTGAATATTCTAGCCTACTTGAAGCTGGTTTCACACTATTTTTAGACTCTCTGTAGGAGTATGGGATCAATATGATGGGAATGATACGATCTATTGCTATCAAAGGATAGACTGGATTCTGAAAAAGAAATATTCATATATTCTCATCTATATCAATATTTGTGGCTTTTGTTGTTTGTCCGTGTCTGACCTCCATTGCAATACCTATCGACCTAATATTCTAAGAGGCCTGTTCTCCACATAGGCTGATCTTGGACGTCATCCGAGGTCACTGATTCAAAACATTGGAAAAAATCCTATTCTCAGAACTTCCTTGAATAGTTCTATCGGTATATGACAAAAAGATTTTCCGCGATAGATTCTAATCAAATTCAGACGTTTTCAAGCGTTCCTTTTGTTGTAAAGAACCACTCACGCTTTCGCACAAGGAACAGTTGTTTTATACGGAAATGTGTCAACAAAATACACATAAATACACTCTCCCAGGTATTAATGATATTCTTATCCTAAGTGGAGTAAGCAACTAAATTAGTGTTCCCATTCTCCAAGATCTTTTTATTCGAACCGACTTGCCCCTCATTTTCAAATTAATACAATTGCCAGTAGAACAAAGCTTTGACACGTCAATTCCGCTAGATTGTAAGTCGCAATCTGACCTCTCGACGTTTAGCCCAGGGCCAACATTATGTTGGTAGTGATAGGGTTTGATCCTCAAACAACATTTTCTTAATGGCACTCAATGAGATGAAATACCAACGGGGTCGATCTTGAGACTCTGTCAAAGTAAGGGACTCAATCATTTGTTTTGTGTTAAATTTGTATAAATTGTGGAAAATATCTCTCATTCACTTGCTGGGTTTTGTGGAAATTAACATATTAACCGAAATAATTACAACTGCTTTATGTAAATTACTTCGATTGTCCTCGGGCTATACCGAATATCCATGCTAGAACATTACTAAATAGATGAATATAGTAGGCCATGATAAAATGACGTTTCAATAGTTACTCTCCTTGAATGATCGGTGTACTATAGATACGGATAGGAACTATCACAGACCAAACATTATTGTTAAATTTATTATTATTATTATTATTATTATTATTATTATTATTATTATTATTATTATTATCATTATTATTATCATTATTATTATTATCATTACTATTGTTGTTGTTGCTTTTGTTGTTGAATCATAAAAACAAGTAATCATGCATAAAATATGATAGATAAAACACTTGCAGTTCAATATATAATAATAATAATAATAATGATAGTAATAATAATAATAATAATTATTATTATTATTATTATTATTATTATTATTATTATCATTATTATTATGATGTATTGAATCACAAATCATGTAAGTTTTCTGCATTTCTAAATGTATCTTTAGAGCTACTTCAGTTGAATACCTCTGTCTACAATCCACTCTTTTGGCTACTTAGAGGTCACAAACAGAGAAATAAATCAGATTTTTAGTATCATATAGATCTTGAAAAGAAACAAATTATTCTGAAATCCTTTTTATTTACGAATCACCCTTTGACACATTTTCTCCCAAAATATTGTTGAGTCTGACAAACCCTTTTCTGGTCCGTGGTTATTCATTCACCCATGATTATATCTCTGATTATCGCCTCAAAGTACGGATATTTAAAACAGCTATAGTCAATGCATCGTGAGCATTCAATTTACATAACTAAAGTTAAACAAGTTTTTATATGGGTTGAATCTTATTTTAGTATTTATACTTATGAACACCACTGTTTGTGGCTGTGGTAGATGAGCTCGGAAAAATACCCCTGACTACGAATTAAAAACTTTACAGTTATCAGCAACAGTATGAGATAACTGTGGAGAATAAAAAAACACTCTCATTCACAATTAACACAAAAATTCGCGCGAAAGCAATTTGCCTCTTGGCATTTCTGAAGCTCTGAGGAAAAGCTCTAGTGAGATAAACAGTCTGTTGAAATCACACGAACGGCCTCCGAAAAATCAAGATGAAAACACCATTCGGAAGCAAAAAAAAATAGGCTAAGTTTTTACGCGGGAAAACGCAAAGAATTGAAATTTGGCTGAAATAGGAAGTTTGGAAGGAGGACTTGCACAACTCATCTCAATCTTTAGCGTCTAAAATTCTACAATCGTCCATGCTTAGTTGTTTAGTCTTCAATCCCATGTGGACACTGAACCGTTAGCTTCCCCATCTAGTACACCTACAAGCTACCCGGTCGATTGTCAACGAGGGAGCGACCTGGAGTCCATCGATGTATTTTCCTAAATATCACTATACAATTCAAATTTCCCTTTGACATGTTTTTTTTTTAAATCAACCAATGAGAAAGCTATACGTCAGTGTGTTAGGCGAATCAAAACTCTTTGTGAGGGATTGGTCAGCCAATTTCCACTAAAACAAATGGCCCATCCTTCTTTTATCCAACAAGCAAGCATGTGTTTTGCTACATGTATTTGAAGATTTGAATATTTGCACAAAAAAGTTCGTTCAAATTAGTTGGTAATAAGATGTTAAAGTTAAAACGGCTCAATGAATAGATGGAAAATACTGAATAGATTAAAACCTTAAATTTTACCCGTCTGTGTTCTGTTTCCATTTTCGAATATTCCATAGTGTTGAAATTTTGAATTGCAAGCAGCTTCTCATATTGTGCATTTTAGCAAAGGAAACTAGATGTGAATTGCCTCCCTCTCAATTTTAAATATCCATCACTTAAAACATGTAGAAATGTTTATCGAAAAAGTATAGTTCCATAGGAAGTTAAAGGAATTAAATGAGATTACATTTCACAGCAGTACATCATCATCTTGAAGATGACACTTTGTTTCAAATTGGTGGTGTGATATTAACAGTATAGCAGATATCATTAGGCTATATACAGTAATATAGTTATTTTGAAAATTGCAATGGGAATTTGGGAATTCAGCGATCTTTTGGATTTGAATATTCATATCATGAGTACAGCTCATGGCGATATAAAGTGATTGCTACAAAAAATAAAAGGTTAAGAACTGAAATTCTAGCTGAATTGCAAATGATTTGAGATTTACTTCGATAGAAATATATAATGAATGCCATGGAGAAGACAAATATCAATGTATCAGTTAATTGTACTTTTCTAAAATCACCTTCATTGAAATGGATAGTAGAACTACTACTTTTGAAATTAAAAAAGCAGAAACGCTTCCAAAAAAACTACACCGTTCAAAGTTCAGATAATACATCAAGTTTTGAAAGAATTTCCCATTCATAACAAAATGCAAAAATTAATTCAAATTCAACAATGATTTCAAAAGGTTAAAAAATCAACATTTTGGAGGACCTTGCACATGGATCCATTCAAGATTCGATTTTAAATCGCTAACTACAGCCAAAAAAAAGATAACATTTCCTTAGAAAATTCCATCTTAAAATTTACACATATAATAAAAAAAAAGAAAGAATATAACTTGAAAGAACAAAGAGGAAAGCTGAATTTGACAAACCTGGAAAATATATTTGACCCCAACACAGTTTCTCAACAAAGATTACAATTCCCAGAAAGGAAATCACAATTAGGGTCTATGACTTTCGAATAACTAATTGATGAGAGCATTTTTTCCATACCAAAGACATTGCAAAACGGGATTCAAGAGAATTAGGAGTATTTGTCTTGATGGACACAGTAATGAAGAACATAATCCCATCATCAAAAATAAAAAGAGCACGTGGTAATTAAAAGAAAAAAAAAAGGAAAATACAGATATCCCGAAAATACGAGCCAGGTATCAATGCCAAATAAATTATAGGCCATGGTAACACTCACAAAAGAAAAAAACAAAAAAAAACAAATCAAAAATAAGAAACAGAAAGCAGATAAAAAAGCAATGTGGATTATGATTTAATGAATTTGCCAAATTATAAGGCATCACTGCCGTCTTAGTTACTGTTTGAAATCCAAGACAGCCAAACGAATGCTGAAACATTTTCGTAGATTTAAATCAGAAGATTGTCAAATTAAATACCAATCGGGGTTTTAAAAAGTAGAAAACAAAGAAGAAAATCAACTAATTCATTGTTTTAGACTGTTTAGAATAGCTATGAATTTTTAGTTGTTGTGATTTTTTTTATTAGGCGTACATTAATGCAGATAAGATTACTGTTTTTCAATTTATCATTGGTCAACTGAATTCACGTATCTAGTGCAGAGTTTAGTCTGTCCCGATATTTACTTTTTATGCTAATTTGTTATTTGGAAAATGATAAATAACATTTGTTCGAATCACAAACAACTTTTATTCAATTTTATCTAATGGTAGCTTACTTTATTGAAGCAAATAATTTCTTCGGGGAACCAACTTTTGGAAACACAAGTCTATAACATTTTATAAAGCCTTTTTGTTTCTAAATGATTCTTTGTGTCAGATGCAAATATTTCTTCTTTTCATTGGAACGGTATATTTTAGGAAAGACAAAATGCCAATCCCATTCACCCAAAATGATTTGCCAAGCATCTGAAAAAACTAAAAAGTGCTCTATTCTACCATCTTTAGTTAAATGATTGACACACGGATGTTTGTTGCACATCAAAGAATTCCTCTCGGGTACAAATTTTACTCCCTAACTGTAAGAGATCAACCTATTTTTTATTTCCTCTATGATGGCTGTCCGACCTTACACGGATGTTTAAAGGAGTTAGTATTGCTAAACCACTGAAAATGTAGTGATATTGATCGTTACTGGGAATCCCACTTTGTGTTTTATTATTATTCTACACTATGCTAGATAAATACATCCTAGCGAGAACCTCTTACAGGGAGATAAAATATCTTCTCTCTTAAATATTTTTGCCAGCCAGATCATGAAAATGAAACTTGATTTGTTTACAATTGAAAAATGACGTATCAATATGTTTATATTGGTTAGATAATCCAGTTAAAAAGATCGTGTCAAGCCAATGATCCATAAGTGCATAATCTTCGCATCACAGCAAATTTAAAACTATTCTGTTGTCTTTCTTGTGAGGAATTTTAAAAGAACAAAATGGATGAGATTATAAATTACATCAAAAGTAAAGCAAAATAAAATCATTTTTAAATATCAGTACTATCACTAGTAGAGTAAGAATATTCAGTGTAAATTCCTTACACTATGGAACATTCCGAAGCCTTTTTGTTCCTGGGTAATAAGTATTATCTTTTGATTCATAATGCCCAAAAAGCATAGAAAATGTTGATTATTCCGTCATGATTTTATTTCTTTGCCACCAAGGCAATGATAATTTGAAATAAAATTTTTCTATCAAACATGGGCTGATGTACGCTTTTCTAACTGCATGAAGTAATAAGACAATTTACATTTAAATACCACAATCCTGGTCACAAATTTTAAAAAGGAATGATAGATATTCTATACATTTTTTACTCATAAAAATCAGATCAAAAGCAAGTGTTATACGGTACTTTTGCGATTGAGATTTCACCTCGAATATTTGAACACGGGGGACGGATTTTGTGCCAAACCAGATACAAACCGCTAATTAATTGGATTGAATCTTGTACACTTATTTGCATGTGGTCCTGCATCAGGACCTGAAACATGCTTGGAATCACAAGAGCCAGAAGACGAATGGGTCATCAATCAGGTCTCTGAGGTACTGGACCAGAAGAGGAGGGTCATTAATCAAGTCACTTTACTTGAAGACATCATTGGGCTTGATTAAATGTTGATGCCCAATGATTCAGTTCAATTTGCAGATGGTAAAAGAGGATCCATCTGAGTTTCAATGGAATATCCGTACTCATGAATTTATCACCGTAACCACGCATGCACCGATCATTTTTGAAAGAATAACTGAACAGTATCAAAAACGACCAGTGCAAGGTCTGGGCATCACCAGTCAAAAATGACCATAGAGGTCCCAGAAAAAAAAACTCCTTTTGAATGGACATAAATGATGGCATACAAATGCAGACTTTCAAGATCGTAGTCCCAAAAATCTGATCAGAATTCAAAAGCCACTATCACAGAGACAAGTAAAGAAATGAGAAACTGTAGCCCACTTGGCTGGTTCATCAGGTGGGTCTGTTGTCTGACCACAGTGATTTAATATTGTTTTCAAGTGGTGGGCACACATTATGATGCATTAAATAAATATCAAGATTGAGATATCATCAACACCGAGACATCATTGCCATTATACTATGTGTTGATTTTTTGAATAATAGTATTCTCTTTTTTTGAAAGTGTTTTTTTTTTAATCTTCAAAATATGCGAGACTATTGTAATACGCTTCCCTCTGGTTAATTATCGTCCTAAGACCAAGAGTTATTCTAACAAATATCGCAATTTTTACTCTGGTTACCAAAACCATAACCACAGATGTGAGAATGGACTAAAACAAAAATGAACGCATTAGCCAAAAGGTGGTGGTTCATATTATTCATTTCGTGTCGCTACGTCGGAGAGAGGGTTCAGGCAGGGGGTCTTTGACTTATACATGTCTTTAACTGTACAGATATCAGATGATTAACTGGATGGCTGCAAATGCCTCCGTACATGATCCCAAGTTATCAACGGGATCCAATTTCCCGAGAAACCCTCATAGATACTGACGAAGCTCGGCGTTGCTCATCTTCGGTGATCGTACATGAACCTGTGTGTCAAAAGCGAAATGGCTCTTACAATGTTGTGTTGACAAAGAAGAAGATAATAATCTGAATAATTCGATATACCTCGCTTTGTAAAGAGTTCATGAGGTTTTGTTAGATGTTATTCATTGTTCACCCAGATCTCAGATGCAAGCGGAGGTTTTCAGTAAACCCCGTGTCTGAACTCGTTTTCATTGACAGTGTAATGCCAAATCTAGGTAGTTGTTCATTTTCTAAAAAAATCTTTGATTTTTCTTCTCTCAAATTGCCTTTTGCATTTCGACTCTAAGCAATATTCCTTAATGATTCTTATAGAATGCAACAAGTTGGTAGTTTTTCATTTTTATAACCACTATCTCTTAATTTGGTCCTATAACTTTTAAAATAGCTTTATTTTTAGATGTCGTTCAGTAATGATGGTATCCATAAATCCCAAAGTTCCTGCATAACTATACATTTGAAGGATTTCACTTCACTGATTTATAGTAATCAGGAATTGAAAAAAACTTATATAACAAAATCAAGTACAATTAAATTGCAGCATTTTATATAAAAAAAGTCAAAGTACTCATAAATCGAAGGACTTTATAGCAAATTAAAGCACAGATGAATTGAGAGGAAATGTTTTTAACATTAGATTTGAATTCCAAGCTTTATCAAGGAATACAATCCTCCCTGCTCATCTTTTAAGTAAACATTTTGGCTAATCCATTCTAAGACGTACTTCAGGTGTAATATGTAATCTCCATTTGGGATAAAAATCTCTTTTATCAGTCTCTTTCTCCTGTGATACAAGGCCAAAACCTTCTGTTATCATCAAAGACTGGATGGAAAGAAATTGTTGCCCAGAAAATAGTTATAATTTTAACAGATGTTCTCAAAGTTATAGGCAAAACAATTAAGTTTCACATTGAGGAAAATTTGAATTTTGAATTCTGAGTATAGATATGTTATTTATCATCGATCAGACTGTGCGTCTCAAAAGACAATTCTAAAAAGGTTTCATCGCCGATGATGAAGTATACAGCTGGAGTATCGTTTTTTTTCATTATTATATATATATATATATATATATATATATATATATATATATATATATATATATATGTATATATATATATATGTATATATATATATATATGTATATATATATATATATATATATATATATATATATATATATATATATATAGAGAGAGAGAGAGAGAGAGAGAGCAAGAGAGATAGTTTTTTTGTGCCATTGTATACGATTCAAGTTATTCATTTCATGTATAGAACTTATTTCTATCTTTTATTTATATGTTCAAAAAAAATTCCCGAATAGCACGATTCAAATTTCTTCTTCACATCTGGTCGTCCAGGAATGAATTTCCTGACAAGTAGGATCCAACTGATTCTTCTGAGAGTTCTACTTTTCTATGTGGTCCAACCCCGAATTCGTTCTGTCAATGCCATTATTGTTCTTTTGGTTAACATCTCTATCGAATGCACATATATTTTAACATGTTCCACCAGTGACTTATACGTTGCGGGAATTTAAAGAAAAATAATGTTTCCCTGACAAATTACAGATAGATAAGCACAGTAGTTTAGCTGTATAAAAAATTCGTACACACACACACACGTATGTACACATACGTACGTACACACAGAGCGTATTCTTTATTTGAAAAGATCCTACAACCTCTTCCTCAGCCATGCTGGTAATTCTAATGCTATTCATTGAAATGAAAAGGCAGCCAGAATCGGTATTTTTTTTACTATTGAACACGTTCAGAAAGTAAATGAAATTTATGATGATAAAGATTTGCCTGAGTCATGGTAAAGACATAGCAGCATATTGAGTGTGAGTAATAACACTGTGGTGAAAATATAGCCGGTAATTATATGGCCTGGTAAATTAAAGGATTTTTACAGAGGGGCAGCTGGTCGAGCAAGGTGAGTTCACTTTCCAGCTGAAACAGGATGGATTTACTTATGCTGTTGGGTGAGGCATAGATCTCTTCTGCGTACTTTCCCTTACCCGAATGCTAAAGCGTCAGCATACCCTATAGGTTTTAGATATTATGTGTAAGTAATTTTTGGCAATATATAGCATTCTGATAGAATTATCTTGTGATTATTTTACTGGACGGTAAGATCATAGACTATGTAATTACTCATGATATTTTAACCGCAATGAATTTACAAGACTGCAATTTCGACAGTAAATTCACCTTAAACGTTTACCTTTGTTTGTTGTCTGTAAAATCTTTATGCAGAAATGGAGGCCCGACTCAATATGAATCTGCTTTATTACTCAGTCTCCTAAATGAAGTGAGAGTGATTATTTATTCCAATTAATGCATCTATAACCACTGAGTAAGTTGATTGGAAATGTAAATTATAATAAGCAACGTATCCGTCTGTGTTATATATGTATACTGCAGCATTCCCACACATAAATGTGGGTAAAAATATCATTATATGTACGTGTTGTTTGGAAACCTTCCGGTATCAATTTTTCTTAAATGTGTTCCTTTTAATAAATGAAATCCCAAGTTATTTTCTTGAATATGATAATTTGTGACAAAGTGTATGAGAGATATTAAAAGAATATGTACGCTGTTATAAGTGTATATGTGTGCAGATGTATCTGCATGTGTTGTAGAAACATGAAAGTGCATATAAGTGAGTAGAGGTGTGTATTACAAGTGTAAGAAGTGTGAAGGGGCATATAGCCGAATTGGCCAGTAATTTCAATTGGCCACTCAAAGATATGGATGTATATCTAGTCTTATTCTTTCTCTCCCTCTCTCTCTCTCCGTCTTGCAATTTCAAGATATTTTCATAGGAAATAAAAACAAACACTTTCCTCGAGAAAAGAAACCTGGATCGTTGCTACATATGATGATGTATGTCCTCGATACAAAACATCTGTCACACTTGAATTATTTATATGCAAGTGCAAAAAGGGGTAGAACACGTATTCTGAAGAGAATCACAGCGTAATCACTGCAAAGAAAGGAATATGATGAGAAATGCAGGGTTATCATAATCGTCATCAGTTTTTGGTCGTCCGTTTTTTGGACATGGACCCTCCCCACGATTCGCCTATCTTGCCAATTCTCCCTATATTTGCCAAGTTCATCTCTCCATCTTGATTTCAGTCGGCCTTGGCTATGAATGTGCTCTTTGGGGAATCATGTTGAGAGTTGTGTCCAGCGATGGTCTGCCATTCTTGCAACATGTCAAGCCAATCACCATTTGAGTATTCTATTGGATTCTATGATGTTTCAGGCTCCTGTCTTTCTCCTAATATACCGTGTCCCCTTGTGATCTCTCCGTTTGAGCATTATCAGGATTCTTTTAGTTGTACGTTGCATGGTTCTCGGTTTGAGGGTTGGTTAGGTTCTGTGTTTCAGCTATGTAGGTGATTATCAGGAAGATGCAAGGATATGATTAAACAAACGGGTAGAGGCAAAAGCATCAGACATTAGACACAATTTCATGTGGTGGATTCTTGTATCTGGTCGGTATTTCCTTGATTGATAGACACAAGGGAAAATTGATTTCTACAAAACAACGATCAACACCGGGAAAAGGACAATTGATCAAAAGGTAAACACAGAAGAATGATTCCTTCCCTTCCCAGGATATGAAAGAGTTCTATTATGATTTATTTCTTGTTCTTGAACATATATTGACAATCATGACATTTCGTAACATATAAAGTACTTATGTATGTCAGTTTGTTTGGTTGTTTGAATTGTTATAACTGGACGACTTACACATTCCAGAGGAAAAAAATTAACACGGCTCAATCTACCTCATGAAACATATTCAAGTCAAATCTTTTGCAAAATCTCAGTTGATTTTATATGCAATATCGGTTTTGGGGAGAGAAAACTATTTGATGCAAATGATAGACAAATATATATGAAGAGAGAGAGAGAGAGAGAGAGAGAGTGAGAGAGAGACAAACGCTTTCCTTCCTGCTGCAACAAAACAATCATACGATGCACAAGTATCTCAGTTGGTTTTATCGACCTTAAACGTGTTAACAGCAGAAGTTTCGATGAACTGCTTCTCATTTTCTTATGATAAAGACGGCTTGCATTCGTCCAAAATATATTAAAACATGCCCACAGCATAATAAAAAGACCGAGAGGTAACATCTGATTTCTGTTCACCTCTCAATTGTCATCTTTATTACCTTTCTGTAGGATCACTTCACATCCAAAATAGAAAGATATTATTACTATTGAGGAATGGATATATAATTGAACAACGATAAATATAAATATGTTTTATCACGTTTAAACTGTATTTAAAAAATATCCGGTTATTTCATGATGGAAGTATCATTTATATATAACATGTTTTTTGATTGAGACAGTTTAAACTAACTGAAAATTTGAATTGGGAAAAAGCTTTTGCTGCACAATGGATTGTTGGGAAGCCTAACATTAACATCGATTCCCAAATCACTGAAAATGGCTCTGAGAAATGATGGAGGAAAAACGGAATGTGGATCTTTCATCTGCAGCTATTGAAATCAGGAGCGGGTACGTCGGGCTACGCCGTATACGTACTTCTTGATTTCCTGGTTTTTCACCAGTAAAATGTCTACGGATTGAGACTCCATCATATACTTACTTTTTAAGGGACAAGCTTCCCCGTATACTATTCCGTACACACATACACACATGCATACACACACACATACACCCACTTATATATATATATATATATATATATATATATATATATATATATATATATATATAAAAATGCTGAATGTAATACAAAACAAATGTTATACATATATATGTATGCGTATATATATATATATATATATATATATATATATATATATATATAGTTTGTTTTTATTTTACATTCAGCGTTCCTTTAAATTCTGAGTCACCAAAATAACAATTCACTCCGGAAGTACAGTGAGTTCCAAATGTATCCAATACAATGGAAAAAGTTTATTTTATTTTCGTATTGAATCACCGTACTTCAACAACTCTGAACAACAAGCCGAGTAAACTAGACTTCACCCTCTTTGATTGTCTGTGTGTGTGATAAAAACAACACCTTCTACGACATTCAAATTCCTAACCAAGTAAACTTAGGAAGCGACAATGGAAAGGTAAGATCTGAGATACAAGTAAAAACCAATAAAGAATATTGGAAAATGTTCCACACCGAACTTAAGTTACTAAAAGTACCAAATGAACCCACTCAACCCTTCAAGCTAGGATTCAAAAACACTTAATATCGTTACTAAAGTAAACAACACTGTTATCACCGAACCCCCTGAACAAAATGACAACCTATCTGATAGAAACTGCCACTACGTTCAAACCAAGAAACACACGGACCGTAAACAAAATGTCAAATGGAACCAGGAAACTTATTGGAAAGCATAGGAACCCCAAACTACTTACAACCACGAGGGGAAAATAGAAGAAACCGAACTAAACAAAACAATAAAAAAGAAACATAGAGAAGATACAAGAAGGTACACGGCAGCCATCATCGAAACCATTCTTGAAAAAATCTCGGGACTTTGAAGCAATAAACAAAGCACCCAGTATAGGACAGAAACAAATAACTAGCATACGCAAAGGAAGCAGAAATATAACTACGGAGACAGAATCGTCGAACGCACCCAAGAATTTACCAAGAACTCTACTTTTAAGACACGGGCAGCAAAACAACGACCAGAATTCATAAGATGCTGACAATCAGTTGAAGGACGTCCTAGAAGTAACACAATTGGAGGTAAAGCAACCCATCAAACAAAACAAAACAAAACAAAAAGGAAAAAACCTCTGGAGCTGATAACATCACCATCAATCTACTCAAAATAGATGGTAAGATCGTCAACAAAAACTAGCTTTTCGAATCAACTCGTTTCTAAAATAAAGCCCTGAATGACTGGAACACGGCAATCATAATACTTCTACATAAAAAAAGAAACCCAAAAGACCAAAAAGGAGTAAGGCAAGGTGAAACCAGCTTACCCAAACTCTTTACAGTCTGTTTCGAGATGGTCTTCCGAAACCTGAATGGGGATGATAGAGGAATCAAAATAAACGGTGAATATCTGAGCTACCTCAGATTTGCAGACGGTTTGGTCCTTTTTGTAGAGAACCTACACGACATAACTGTCAAAAAAACGTAACTGTCAAAATTGAAGATGCAAAATTAGGGGACGTAGACCACGACATCTATCTACGACGATGAATCTCCATGATATCCACAAAAGAAGAGGATATCAAATGAGGAATCTTAGACAGAACAAGCTCCACGTATGGAAACCAAACGATCTCTATAATTCTAAAAAGAATATATATAAAGAATATATAAAACCAATGCATTCTCCCGATAGTCAAACTGATAAGCATGCAACGTGTGCATGAGACAATAATAATCAAACTCACATTTTGCAGGCTTTTTGGGCATCGATTATAGTGTATTATCTGTTCCCTGCCATAGACCAAGGTGCCACTACTGACATTTGCCAGTTGAATGGGTCAGAGATTGGCATCATAAACCGAGTTTTCCGGTGCAATGCGTTAATCTATGAGGTTATACTGAGGCTGCACATTGCTACACGCATTGGGAGCCTGTGAATTCGTCTTTGGGCTATCTGGCTATTATTCGGCCCAGTTGTTGGGATTTGTCACAGGGTAGCACTGTTCCATTGCCGTTAAAGGAACAGGTCGTCCAAAAGATTATCGTGACGCTTTCGTGACTCCAGATTCTTCAGCAACCTCGGTTGTTCAGCTGCAGGTAATCCGATAACCTAAGGCAGCACTGCCCCATTGCACTTAAAGGGACAGGTTGAGCTCGTCCTGACGCTCTTGCGGAGCTTTTGTCTTAGGAACCACGGTTCCTTAAGAACCAGAATCGCGTCGGTTGGCCTTCTTTTTTATGTGTTCTCCCTTTTCCCCACGTAAAGCTCAGGCATTGTGTCACATTTTTCTCTGGTTGGAGAGTAAATAAGTAGTTACAAGACGGCATAATTTATCGGGGAGAAAATGGGAGTCTGAGACATCAAAGAATCAGTTAAATGACTTAAATGTCATTTGGCTGGCCATGCTGCAAGAATGGCAGACAACCGATGGACATAACAAATGACAACATGGATCCCCAGGGATCATATGCTAAAACAAGGTCGACAGAATACAAGATGGAGAGATGAACTTGACAAATTCAGGAAATACTAGCCCTGTAACGCCAGTGATGGAGATTTGTGGCAGATTATGGGGAAGGACTATGTCTAACGACGTACGTTTGGAGGGTGATGATGACGATGGTTACTGATAAAAAGGAAAATCAAGAAGCCCTGCAAACGGTTACTCACTTTTCAATATCTTACTCGAACAGCAGGTAGATTTAAGATCTTTTTCCAAACTATCATTGTTCGAAGAAGATTCACTCGAAAATAGTATTTGAGTCTTTATAGACAATGAAGAGCATTGCCTTAATCTATGCACACTTTAAAACAGCCGAGGTGGTTGATTTCTTACCTTGACAAAGAATAAATGTCTTAAGAGAAAGTTCAGAGGAATATATTTCAAGGTTAAAGTCAAAATTTCATCTTATCTGACCACGCTAAGAGTGTTCTTTTCGTGTTACAAGAGTGAAACATTATGAAATGTGGAAACATATAGAATCAAGACAACCAGATAGCGTGATTATTTGGAATAGGTGCATTTGAACCTAATGTTGCTTTTCTCAAGGGGGATATTCTGATATACTCCACTCATAATAAACAGCTGCTGCCTGGCCATTTTGAATAGCTGAAAATGGCCACATCTTCAATCAGTCATCAATCGACCTTTTTTTGTACATAAAAGTACTGTTTACTGCATATTCAAAACAGTAAGGTAGGGTTTACGTTAGTGGTGTATCAGATAACTTTATAGGGTCAGCGTCAAAGTCGGTGTTAGGGATATTTAGTATATTTGGGGTTAGGGTGGGTAGAAAGGTCCTTGGTCAGAGTTGAAAAAAAGGTTGGGGTTGGCTTTAATACGCAGTTCAGTCATTCATGTTTCACATCTCCAAGTTACGATCGGTGATTTAAAAAAAAAAATTAAATCCATTCAAAATCCATTTTTTCTTAAAATCTAGCAACATTTAGAATTTTAAAATTGCTAGATTTGATATCCTGGTACCTGACGCAAGAACGTTGATTCATTCTGTTGTCAATTTGCAACCCTGCTCCAAGGCTAGTCCTTAAATACTTGCTCTATCACTTGGTACTAAATCTATAGTTGAATCTTATAATATACATTTTGTAATGTTAAAATTCACCTGCTTCCGTTTTAGTTTAATAAAGATAGCAGCTGATCGCGTCTGCTTAAAAAATAATCTCTGTGATGTCTCAATGTTTAGTTGGAGAGTCAGTTTGTTGACATTAAATAATCATGATGGAAAGTTTTATTCCTTTCCTCTCTTTAAAGCTGAATTAATAGATACTTACAGCAAAACTCATGTGGCTGACTGCATGAGCTTTGAGAAGCTAAAAAAAACTTTATTTTTACATTGAACAGAAGAACTGAATAAGACATGTTACTGGCTTTTGGAGTGCATAAGTGTAGCAGCTAAGTGTTCTAATTATCTGGTACTTGAATTTCAATTTCAATGTTTCTCCTTTTGAGGCACCAACCAAGTTTAATTGAAGAGTTTGAGGAGTTTGAAGGAAGTTCTATGATACTTCATTTCTATTTTTGAAATAATATTTCCAAAGTCACACCACATTTTGGAATCACTATAAATAGCTAATTCATATCTTTAGGTAAATGCATACTTTATATTTTTATTCACACTCCGTGAATTCATTTAGGGAAAGGGTGATTTTGAATCGTTAAAATACTTACATTTCATTTCCATATAAGTGTACGGCTAAAATGTTAAATATACGTCGTACTGATCAAATATAAACATAACATTAATGATATCAGCCATCAATTTGTTTTTCAGTGTTTAGGTTTAGTGCTCAGATCAGGTTTACGGTTTGTGTTTATAGTTAAGATTATCTTGGTCAATTACAGCACAAATGAGAACTATGAACTTGTCATTATTGCTACTGGAGTTTCGCAGCTGACGAAACAGTTTATGCCATCAGTGTGTTTCGAATTTAACGCGGAAAGTGTATCATCTGCCTCAAACTACATTCGTGGTGACAGATAGCTCGAGGCCTAACTGAGGAATACGAAATATGAACAAGCACTACGATGGAGATTTCTTTATAGATATATAAAACGGTATCTTTAGATCAAGAGAAACATAAACTGAATAACGGAGCCATTCTTGAAAATATTTCAGTCATCCAAAATGGCAGTTCCAAAGGCATGAAACTAAAACTTACTTAGTAAATCTACATGTGTACATAACTTACATATTAGATTTGAATTTGCCTTAGCTTTCTGGGGGTAACATTTATGAATACATTCTGCGATGCATTGTATTCAATCTTATGCTATTTCACCTTTAGATGAAAAATTTCAAATCCAAATCCATCCAATTGAATATTTTTATTTGATTGAAGGAGTATTTAAAGTATTTTGTGAACATTAGACACCCAATACTATATTTGTCATTTTTACAAGTTTTCAAATTTCTGGCAGCAGATTCTATTGTCCCTATTTATTTTCCCAGATCTGCAAATATTTTGCCTCAGATTGCATATTCGTTGTTATTCTTCCAAATCTGTGTACGTCCAGCACCTGATTCTATAATCTTCGTTTTTCTCCAAGATCTGTTAATTTCTAATATTCGATTTTATTTTCCTCTTTTTTTTTCCAATACATTGGATCGCTTGGATTGCCCATCACTCTCCCGATGCGACCGTATGTTGCCTATCCAGAGTTACACATAGTAAATGTATGACTATCGAGGTTTATTTCCGTCCTAAACTGTTGTACAAGCGTGCGAAAAGGGATAGGAAAAGGGTGGCCTAGAATTGGACAAAAAGCTGATCAAAGTGGCGGACTGAATGTTGACAAACGGCTCATTGATTAATATCGGATTTCTTGTATAATGATTAGTTATTTTGAAGTGGCTGTTCTGTTACAGAGTGCTATGGCACAATATTGTACCACAACCATTTCTCAAATGATATACGAAAATTCTACCAAATACGCTAACACCAATTTCTAACCCTTTACACGTCCACTGCAGTTATCAGGTCAGACCAATCACAGAATTATCATTCGGAGGATTTTATTGTTTGATTTTGTCGGATCTGAATCTTTTACGCCTCAGGTGGAATCAAAAAAGTGTGATGAATACCTTAATCAGCATACTGCTACAAATGTTCAAATAATTGCTTACTGAAATGTGTATGTCGAATTCTATTGATTTTTACTGTTATTCTAACAGCCAAGTCAAAAAATTTCCTTTATGCGCTTTCATATGATAAGGCTTGAGAACCATCGTTTTGAAGTATTTACGTATTTACGCACACATTATATCAATCATTATATCGGATGGTGTCCTGCATATACAGCATTTTTATGTCAGTAATTTTTTTTTTGAAAATTGTGTGCCAATTCTGATTTCAACAGGGTAGCTTGCTTTGATGATTGTGGCTTCGTTATTTTCAAGTTCAACAATGTCAATACAGAACCTTCAATTAAGAATGACTTCACGAGTCTTAAATGAACGGAGAAATTTTCATGTATTGAATCGACAATGAATTCCATTTATTTTTTTTCTTGAAAAACGTCTTTTTCCCGTAAATTGACCTTAGATCTTCGAAAGTTCATTTCTATTCGATTTGAATTGAACGATGACTAATGCCATCGGCTTATATTTGGATTTATTAATATAGCTAGAAGAAAAATACATTCCAATCTCCTTTTTCTGTGAGAAATTCACTGTGCATGCATCTTGTTGATCGATTTGAGATTTAATAAACTTTAAATCCTACAACATTTCGAGTTACCCTACATATTCAAACATAAAAGCATACTATTCAATGAACAAATATAATAGGTCACTCATTAAGAAATGTCAAGTAACCAACGTTTTTGACAGCATAGTGAGTCTGGATTATCAATAAGAACATTTGAAAAAGGTTTAATCAATAAGTGACTTTTCTTGTCTAAAAGCAAATTGTCTAATGAAAAGACGGCAGGATTGATAAATTATCGAAGAACATCTTTTTCTAAAGATGATTTTTAAATGTGATTTAAATGATGTCATAAAGTGATGCTTGATCAATCGCTTCAACTAAGTTTTTTTTAATTTACTTCGATGATTGAATGCAGTCAAATAGCCGTAGTCAAACAAATTGCCTGTCGGGAAGAAGTCAAGGAGTCTAAAGACTTTTCTCTGCTGGCTTGACTTTTGTTATGTATGCATGTCTCTGATTTATGTTTTGTTCCTGTGTCATCATATTTTCACTATATTGAAGCTAATTCATTACTGTGATCTGCAAAGCGTTCTTTTCCTTTCTTTCTATCATTCCAAGAAGAAAAGGGACTTAAAATGAAAGACTTTCATTCATTCAATTATCATTCTTATGTTTTTTTTCTGTCAATTATCCAGGAAAAAAATTATTTTAGGAAAAGAATTGGAAATCTGATCATTTTAACCGAGTGTGACTCTGACCTCATTGTTGGGCAAAAACCTTTGGAATATGCATGAGTACACTGTTAGGAACCATCTTGAAAATTTCATTTGTTTGTATGTTAGTTTTTTGGGGTTTTTTTTCCAAGAAAGTGCTTTTTTAGTCATTCAAAAAAATATTTTTGGTATCATTGGTGCCCAAATATTGTGCTAGTATGTTCATATGATTTTGAATAGAGAATCTGTTTTGTCTCCATGTTTTCAGACTACTTTCCACTCATTAGTTCTGGTACGCGTGCGGGTTACGGTGGTTCATATGATTTCTTTGTTGGCAATGCAATACTGCTGTGTCATGCTAAGAGTGATGGAAATGGGTTTTGGGTACCATGAATAAGGCAATCATTCCAGCAAGATGGAAAATTGAGTTTAGGTATACGCTGTAACTCCAAATACCCTAGCTGCTCATTCCAATCTAAGCGAAGTAATTCGAAGGTTGATAAACTAATTTCCCAGCCCTCTCTTTGATTTGTTATGGCTGGACTTGAGCTAAAACAAAGTTTTAAAAGTTAGAACTTCGAGCTGAATGTTTTTCTTAATATTTGTTTGAAACTGTCAATGTTATATTTTTATCCCACTTTCTTCAATTCTTTTTTTCATTTTTGGAAAGGTTACCTAAATAGGTTCTAATCCAGTCCTACATTATCGCACTCTCTGATTCAATTAATAAGTATTTGTCAGAATTTCTTTCACAGGGGAGTGATTATGAAATAGTGAGATAGAGAATGTCAAGTAAGAATATACTAGAAAAAAATGGGAAGAAACAAATACGGATACATAGAGGAATTTAAATTTGATTATAGGATTTTATGAAATTCAATTTGTTATAAAATTTAGGTTTACATTGTGATTGGTTCACTAAATCAATCTTGATTCTCTCTGTAAAATCATTCCAATCAGATATGCATTTTTTCGATGATCGAATTTAATCCAGAACGTAGTTATTATGCAATACGGAACACTGAGGTAACCCAAATTGGAGCCTTTTGTACTTAATGAATTAATTTCTTCTGTTCGGCTAAAATACTCTTGAACTAATTGGAGATACTTATACCAATAAAGAATTTGTAATACTATTTGATTCTAAAGTTTTAAGGGTTACAATCAATAAGAGATCCAGAAAAATATATCATGCCAAAAGCACTAATTTGAAACGTGAAAGCATTTATGTTGTACGATTTCAAGTTTTGTTGTCATATTTGACAACTATATTTATATGTACTTATACTAAGCATATTGTACGAACGGATAAAATCAGATGAAATTCTTTGTGAAACATTATTCAATAGTGAAAAGAAAATAAACAAAAGAAATCCATAGTTTACAATTTTTCATTTTTAGCGACGTGATACAGACATCCCCAGTAATAATGCGGGTGTTCGGGTCCGAAAATGCCGACTGCATTAGAACCATTTAAATCAGCTAAATCTAGCTGTTTTGGAGTATTAATATTGGGTCCAACATCGACCCGTGTTATAAAGCAAACCATGCTATAATGACCTGCAGAGGGTTGGCTCGTACCACACTTGCATGATAGTGTAACTGCAAATCCAGACATAAGAGGTATTTAATAGTTCGAAAGTTTTCATTCAAAACATTATTTTTCTGCATAGTCATTAAGTATTCAACATCTAAGCACTAAGAGATCCACGAGATATTTTCTCTGGAATGAAAACCACGAAAGCATCAGATCTCAATCGTAAAAAAGGTAAATGATTTACTCTACATTTCGTCATAAGAGGCATCAACAATTACAACACTACTTTGAGACAAAGAAATTATTCATACCCTTTCGTCATGACCGTGATTGCACTATCATTTTGAATGTCTTATCGGTAAACGTTCTTATTTTACCCTCCAATCTCGTATCTTGTCTTTTTATTTTACTTTGTTTGCTGTTCCTTCGAGCAGTAACCTTTTTCTTCATCTTTCCTTTAATCTTGCCAAGTCTCTCCCTTATTTTAATTATTTGTATGACATCAATCAATCTGGTCCATCCTCGGATCCACGAGGATCTTCTTCTATCTTAGGGTTACTCTTCCTGTAACTAGTTGGGTTGGTTTAAAAAACAAAACAAAAGATTATTGATGACGAAAACCAATACCTGCACTTTAATCAGAATTGTTTGATAACCTGGATTGAACACTAAAGTGGTATATGAATGTTCTGACGCTAGTCATAGCAACAGCATTCTTTGAGCAGGCAGCATAACATAAGTTGTGCTTCGTCTCTGATTGTCTTTTATGTATCACGTGACGGGTTTCAATTTTTCAGTGTCGGTTTATGCTGGATTGATCCTTCATTTTGTGTCCAACAATTTTCCTTTCCCAATTATGAATACTTTAGTGATCATCATCATCAGTCTTCCAACGTCTGTCGTTAGACAACACTGTTTGAAGAAACAAAAAATCAACTCATTCACTGATCATCATTTCTGCCAGCATTTTTCTCTTGATTTATCATTCCGACACTTCATACTGCCAAAATACATTAGTTACATGACAGTTTCGATCAAGTGACTATTCAGACCTGTTTATCCTAGGTTTGACTATAATTCTTTTTAATCTATTAGTACTTGACTATTTTTTCTTGCATTACTATCTTACTCCATCTAACAGAAGAGAAATAATGACAAGAATATTGTTCTGTGTTTGATACATTTGTGTACGGCCCGGTATTTTCTGACTTAGCCACCGGTACATTTACTGTAGCAGTCCTGCCTGACCGAAGTTAATCAAATAAAACCGTTGGTGTAAAATGAATAGTGGAAATTAGGTAGCACAGTTGAATCTAATGATAACAGTCATACAGCCAACGGTAAAGTGAGAGCGCTACCCCAGGGGCTAGCTAGTTATTTAACTTCATTTCTCGTTCCTGACAACTCTTTGATATACACGAGGTAATACGCAGCCAAATTGAGATGCAATTACTCCTCATTTCGTCACAAAAAATTCTCGATATCAACCTTTTTATCTAGATGATAGCTGGCTGACGATATTTGATTTGGAAAGGTCTTTCGTTTATTTGAGTTCTCAAAGGAAATTGCAAAAGCACGTTGCCAATCCTGATTAGCTTTCAACATTCAAGGATATAATCCATTCAGTCTTGGTGTACATTGTGCCTCCCATAGAATGCAATGCCAACAATAAGAAGACATTTTACAGGATATATCCGACAGATGTGAAGGTAGAATTAAAAAGGCTACAACTCTACAGATACGAGGGAAGGTATATATTCGGCAATCAATAAAGGGCATATCCTTAGAATAGGAGAGTAGAAGTATCAAAAGTGGTGAGGAAAAAGATGCAATCATTAGGGTAGATTTATACACAGGGTATAAAGATTTTTCATAAAAGATAAGTTGGTTGAATTTTAGTGGGTATTTCATAAAAGACATGTCACATGTGCAAGGAAGATGAAGCACAAAGGGTTCTCCAGATAAGATGGAAGATTAGGGATAAGAGGGTAGGTTTATACTGGCTATTTCATAAAAGCAAGTTCTAATAATATGAAAGTTTCAGCATAGTGGGTATTTCAGGAAGAATTGAACAATAAAGATATGAGGGTAAATTAATTCTGGCTATTTCAGAAGGGACATGCCTCAAGTACTAGAAGGTTGAAGTGTAAAGGGTATTCCAAAAAGGATGGATTATTAAGGAAAGATCGTATATTTTACACTGGGTGTTTCGTAAAGGAATTCCCCAAAGTTCGAGAGGGTTGAAGCATAAAGGGTTCGTGATGGGTAGATTATTAAGGATAGGAGGGTACCTTCAAAAAGGGTTTTAATAAAGGTATGAGCCCCAAGTTTGGGAAGGTTGAAGCATACAGGGTATTCCAAGGAGGATGGAACATGAAGGATAAGAGGATAAATTCATACGGGTTGTTTCATGAAAATCTTAGCCTAAGTATAAGAAGGCTGAAGCATTAAAGGTGTTCTAAAAGGATTGAAGATTACGGATTAGAGGCCAGATTTATATAGGGTGTCTCATTAAGGACACACCCTAAGTAATAGTTGAAGCATAAAATGTGTTTCAAAAACGATGGAAAATTAATTATAAAGGGTTGAAGTATCAATGTTGTTCCAGAAAGGATGAAACCTCAAGGATAAAAGGGTAGAAGATAAAGAGAGGGGCCACAAAAGAAATACTCGAATCATCAGAAGGTTGATTTATGAGGTGTATTCAAGAAGTGATCAAACATTTAGGATAAGACGGTACTTTTTACAGGGTGTTTTCTAAAGGATACATCTTGAGTATGAGAAAGTTAAAGCATAAAGAATGTTTTAGACAGGATGTAACATTAAGGATAAGAAAGTATATTTATTCAGGGTTTTTCACAGAGGACATACCCCAGGTATACGAATGTTGAATTATAAAGTTTCCCCAGAAAGGACGGTAAATCAATTATAAGAGTATCAAAGTATGTAGGGTATTTTATGGAGGGTATACCCAAATTATAAGTGAGTTGAAGTATGAACGATGATACAGAAAAGATAGAAGACAAGGGGGGTCGAAGTATAGAGGGTTTTTCATGAAGGACATATTCGGAGTATAAGGGGGTTGAAGTAAAAAAAATGCAGAAAGGATGGAAAATCAAATGTAAGAGGGACAAAGAATATAGAATGTTTCATTGGGGACATTTCCATAGTATAGGTAAGTTGAAGTATAAACCATGTTCCAAAAAAGATGGACTATTGAGTGTGAGAGGGTAGATTTATAAAGGGTGTTTCATGAAGGGCATACTCAAGGTATGAGAAAATTTGATCATAAATGGTGTTCCAGAAAAGAAGGTACATGAAGGATAAGAGGGAGATTTATGTTGTGTTCTTCTCAGTTTGAGGGGAGTACTGTAAGCTCTATATTCCTGATTTCACAGCGAAGAGGGTAACCAGGGATTGAGGTAAGATATTTTCAGTGCAACCACTGATCATCCTTCGTACCTAAAAAAAACAAAAAAAAAATAAAAAAAAACAAAACGGGCTCAGTCTATGTTTTCAAGTGCTACATCTTCTGTATCTCGGTTTCAGGACCGTTGAACTCGACTTCTTTCAAAAGTTCCTTTGCTATCAAATTTCGATCAGAAGACAGATTAGAAGGTACATGCGTTAAAATTAAAAGGCAAGTTTTTTTTCTTAACATAGTCCTTGATAATTCTGTTGGGTCTTTCTGCTTTGATGGTCCTGCTGGTATTTTTTGTATTGTACCGTGGCATTCTATCCTTCAATTACTGAGTCTGGTTGATGTTCATACCAATTGTTATTTGTTTGTATTCCGTAATGCTGACAGTTTTTCCTCTGTAGATATTGGCCCACTCTGTTGTGTGTGTAAGAGCATTCTGTTGTTGTGAAAACGGAGCAGCCATAAACGAAGTGGTCTATTGTTTGTACATGCAAATCACAGACACAGTATTTTGGTTGGAGATATCTAGTGGGCAAGCTTTGGTCTTGATCAGCCGGAATGAATCTGTTTCGTTTTTCACTCCACCACCACCATCTTCATCATCATTATCATCATCAGGGGGTCTATATAGTACGCAGGAGACCAGGCATAATCATACAACAGGGAATATTCAGACAATGCGTTGCAAATGATAAGGGTACTGCCCGTCGAGACATTTTTCTGTAACTCATAGATGCTTGGGTTTCCTGGAATTTCACCAAGATGTTTGTCAGCACTTTTTTTATGACCACAAGGGCTTTCTTAACAACAAGTATTATAACGTTCCTGGGTTACCCTGTTTGTGTGATCGTAATTCCCAGGTGTTTGTATTTTGACGATTTTTAAAAAACTTTTTAACAAGTATATTTTTTCAGATAGAACGGTCCTATCTATTCATTGGCATCATTTTCTTTTCTGTCCCTAATAATTATGTCTGGTTCTTATGCTTTGATTGGTGTCTACAAGGAAATCCCAGAATACTGCAACATCTCGTGTTTAGGTTTTAGTTTCTGGATGATGTTCATACCAATGTAGTGTGTGTGGTTCACCATAATGCTTGCAGACTATTCAGTGGATGCAATAGCCCAATATTTCGTGTTTAATTTTGAACGAATCATTCAGATATGATTTGGTCAATAATCTCAGCCGCGCTAATAGTAAACTTGCAGTTAGTGCTTGCGTTGTTTTTGATGATTAGTACCGGGTAACTAGGGATAAGAAAGATTTCGTCCCAGGATTTTGGCTAATGATGGGTTTTAGGACTATTTACATCAGTATCTTTTATGCAGAAGGAATATTGGCCGAGCAGGGGTTTCTGTCCCCACTATTTTTTAGAATTGATAGTCTTTGTCGCTTGGCTGGAGTTTTTACAACCCTAGTTGCGGCTAGTGTATGGGAAAAATTGAGTTATATCAGTCATGTCTAATTCATCTCTGAATAACTGAAATAAGTTTTTAGCTGTCTCATGATTTCTCACCGAAGTCAACTTCCAGCTGACACTTTTCTGCTGGTGTAGGCCAGTAGTTGGAATTTTGTACGACGGCTGGACTATACTTCTGCTGCCTTTTTTTGGGTGAGTTGGATTTGATCTACATCTGCTTTTCGGAAGAGCATTCCGTTGTTGGTGAAAACTCTCCTTGTTTTAGCATCGATTCTGCGTATGTCATTTATGATCTAGTTAGTGATGGCAAAGTTGCACTGTACTACACGTGTTGCCAATTTATTTACTAATTCACCAATTCCCTTAACACGATAATGATCTCCTTTAATCAGATAGTTTTGATGGATTTCTAAGATGACTTGACCTTGCATTCAGAAATCTGAGAGAAAAAAAGTTTTGAGATTTGAATACGAATCGAAATTTAGATCTTACTCGGCCTCAAATCTTGTTCCATAACTTTGATTTGTTCACCTATTCCATTAATTTCTCTTCATCAAATCAGTTGAGAGCACAAGCCCGTGGACTTTGGCTTACGCTATTGAACGCAGTGTATACACATGTTTTATTCTAATATGGCTGAAGAGATTGCCCCTAAGGATTCAATTCGTGATATCCAGTTGCTTACAACACTTGATGGATCATGTTGGTCATTTACATACTGACTAGATCCCAAAAGGCTTACCTTACGAGAACAAACATGATCAAGAAGAGTTTTCCGTAACAACTAATAATTATTTGTTTTTATTGAAAGGTTTAGCTGGCTTCCTGAGATGATCGAGATTCATATGACATCATCTTACATGCTAATGCTAAGAATGAATGATTTGTGGAGATTTGAATAGAAATTTAAAATTATGTTTTGCTGCAGCCTGCTTTGCAGATCTTGTTCCCTAACTCTGTTACGCTTTCAGAAATAACACACAGAAAAGGTTCAGTAGTTTATTGAGGGGGCAGCAAGATTTGGGTTTATGGACCAGATATTCATTTGAATTATATTCGGATAAATTGAAATGGGCGGAAAACAAAAATTGGCCAGGGGATCAGTAGGAATTTTCCAAACTGTGCGTCACGCAACTCAAAAGTACCAAAGATTATCCATGGGTGGTTTGCGAAATTAGATGTAATTTTGTATTTTTCGAAAAGATACTTTTCCTGAGTCAATTAAACTGCAGGGATGACATTACGTATACAGCTTTGATAACCAAACATCAGTGATCAGTTGTAGAAACTGTATGACATCAAAAAGGTTGGAAGCCTTGGATTTGGGAGAAAATGAAAAGTTAAAAGTATCTGGTGAGAAAAATAGCTGAGGCATCAGATAGTGGATAGTTTTAGTCGTCGTTACCTGTGGGATTTACACGTGGAATTTGAATATTTGATTGTTATACGGTAGTAGTTTCTTGTTGATATCAGTAACTGCCGGTTGTAGAATGATTTAAATTTTCAGAAACCTTTGAGTTTTGCTTTTAAGGTAAAGATTCTGCATCCTTTGACATTCTTTGCATTTAGCAGAATTGATTTAATTGAATTCAGAGAAAAACTGCTGCAGAAGTGATCAAAAATATTTGTTTCGAATATTGTATTTTCTGGTTGTGATTTATTCTGTTCAATGTTCAGATTTTCTTCACACATTTGTTTGTCTACCTTTGAAAGAATTTCTTTCGGTAGGTTTCATGAGACAGTAGACGCTTGCCCCTTTCTTTAGTGGCGTCTTTAGAACAAGTGAGTTTTTGTCTGGTCTTAATTGTTATGCTACTCGTGTCTGAAGGTGTTTTTTCGTTATAGAAATTGTTCTTTTGACAATTTGACAAGTAATTTTTTTGGTAGGTACGTTACCTTTTGTGCTATGTACAGTCCAGTGTATATGCAACGACCAGTTGCTATGGTGCTTCGTAATTTTGCCAACATTTCGTCGCTATTAATACATCTTTTATTGATTTTTTTTTTTGATCTGTTATTGGACATTATTTCCAAGAAACAATACATATTCTATCAGTTGAGAAAAATCTCATTAATTATTTTCCACGTTCAATCACTACATAGGGACCAGTCATTATCAATCTGTACAATAATGATTTATTTTTGCCCAGTACAAGGTTAAACAGAATGTTTGAACGGAGAGAATATGGTATTTTCATTGGTCAAAATGAGTCTGTATCATGACTCAGCATATTTGCTCACAAGAATTCCATTTTCTATATTTCATGTTCAGAAAGGTGATTCATTGAATATTTGTAACTGACAAGTTACCACAAATGTTACCGAAAAATGAATATTGATTGTGATTATACCTGTACAGGTGCCTGTATAGTATCTTTTAAGGAATTCCCATGAAAACTTTGAGTAATTGCATTGCAATTCACTTCAAAGAATCTTCCCAAAAAATACAACTGGAAGTGTTAGTCTCTCATAGTACACCATCAATTCCGCTGTTGTTCCGACTTTTAATTTGATAGGTTTATATTCAAGATATCACAACTCAGATCGTAACATACATAGATAAATTTGACCAATATTCTCCTTTGACAATTATTTTCAATTAATTTATATTTATCAGTAATTGATACATAAAGATGTTTCAAGTATAGATAGCATTAACGCGAGATTAAAGGCTTCTAACAGACCAAGTCAAAACCTCCAGGAAAAAAATATCTTAATAGTTTAAAGAGGTGTCTATGGCACATTTTTCATCTCGATAGTTACCTACCGAACTGAAACATGGAACATTAATGAAAGGTACAAAAGGTGAAATCACGAAACAGCACATTATATCAAGAAAAAAAAAAACAAGACAAAAATATCAAAAAATCCATTAGTCATTCTTGTGAGAATGTCAGACAACCACGGATCCCCAGAGATCATATACAAGACTGGCTCTTCTTTCTTGTTGAATATTATCCCTCAGCCCCGAAGATGCTTTGGAAGGTTTGGGTACTTTCTCTACAAGATAAACCAAAAGGTGTTGGTTCAGTATCATATCCAATAATAAGTTCAAAGTAATCCCACAATAAATGCTCGTCTGAGGGACATTTGTTATCATGATTGCAATTTCGACAAGTTCTGAAACAGAATATCTAGCTATGCATATTAGACTGCTTATTCAACATCAGTTCTTCTTCCTTCATCCACAATCATTCAATGTGGGACAACGTGACAATTTCCATGTTCAAATATAGATACATCTGAAGAAGGAATTGCTTTAATTTTCTATTCAAAAAGTCGTCTAAATTGATAAATATATAGCCACAAAAAAAAATTTAGATCCGTTCGAATTTTTCCAGGAAATGCAATTGATAACTTCAGGACTTGTCATTTATGATATTGCGAAAAAAAAAATGTTTATCTTGAAAATGTTATTCGAATCCAAATGGACGCAGTTAAAAGTTGCGTTACATATTAAACACTGTCAAACAAAATTGTCACTAAAATTGTAAACGTTGATGAGTGACGCCATTCTAGCTATTTGTCGGCTTCGAGTTCATGTCACACAATGCAAATGAGTTGATTAAGTGTAAATATGATCCGTGGAGCCTAAGCAGGGGTGGATGATACCGTAGCCAGCGTACACATACCTAATACCTGAAATGGATTTTTCAATGAACAATCGATTCTACTTATCGTCTTCGCAACATCTATGACAATTCTGGCTCTTGGTTTCACTTTTGACATCAAAGCAACTTTAATCGAGTGAATGAAGTGTAATTGCTAGGAGACCATTTTGACAATGTACTGTTTTGGTGTGCACTGCAAATACTGCACGGGAGGAAGCAAAAGACGCACATTGGGATCGAGGATCGAATCATTATTTTTTTCTTGACTAAAGATTAAACAAAACCCCTATCCCAGAGAGAGAGGGAGACAGAGAGAGAGAGAGAGAGAGAGAGAGAGAGAGAGAGAGAGAGAGAGAGAGAGAGAGAGAGAGATTGATGACTTTCAACAGTCGGCAGCCAAAGCCGGCAACCCGTAAACCTGGATACTTTCTGCCTGCCTGTCTTATAGTCTCTGCTCGATCAATCCTCTAATGACCAATGTTAGATCTTCTTTTGAAAGGCAAGGATCTATTTTACATCGATAAATCTCTTATAGAATCAACTAGCCTTCTTTTTTTAAATTTCAGCTGATACCAGAACTAGATTATAATTTACCCTTTTCTTCTCCATCCCCTCCTGCTCCCTTTTGTTTCTCACGCAACTAAACTTACAATCTATCTTTCTTTCTTCCGCCATTAGAATCCTTACAAAACGTCCCTTTTTTTATCAACCTCTTTTTGCTTTTTTTCTACTATTGCTTTCCTTGAATTCTTTTCTTTTGAATTATATAAAACTGAGTACTCGATGGCAATTGTGACTGGTATCAAAACTGCAATTGCAATTAAAGTTCGTTGGCTGGTTTGATATGTATGATCTCAGTCTTAAATTATTTGTCTGCTATGATGCAAAATTCTTCTTCCTAAGCAATAAAATACAAAGTAATGATAGCTAGGATACATGTATTCATCGGAAAAGACATCATTGGCTCAAGATTTCCAGCTATGAGCAACATTAGAAACGAACAGTTTTTTTAATCGTTGTGACTAACGATATTTGCAATGGAAAACATTCATAAAGAAATGATTATTTTGCAATCATCCTTTTGGGTCCATTTGGACATAAACCTCTCCCTCGAAGTAATTCATGGTGGAGTCGATTGGCCCTTATCCTGCAAAGCTGGTCAATCATATTTTAGAGGGGGTAGGGGGCATATATCTTATCATTTATAATCAATATATAAAAAAAGGATCCCTCATATGTAACTGAACAACATCAGTTCTTATTTCCTGATATAGCATAGGACATTATACATTTTGAGCAGGGTTGATTGAAATTATCTTACTAGTATGGCAGCTCTTCTATATAGCAATATGAATACAATTTTTTAATCTCTTGATCAATTCTAAACAAGATTGTCGAAGGATATAAACTCGACTTCATTCATTCAACAATTTAATCATATTAATAAACATTCGAGAAAAACATTTGCATTCAAAACCATGAAAGATGATTAAATGCATCCCTTGTTATACAGGTTGCAAGGGATTTGGTTTATAATGCGCAAAGCTAACGTTTACAACTCTCATCCCCAAGCGATTCGAGGCTGAATATTCAAATACTTATAACAAATACTGTGTGTATTGGTATTTCAAGTAGTATATTTCCTTTTTACTTAAATTTCACTGTTTTTCTACCACAGAAATATCTTTAACATATTTTATCTGACTTTGAAGTAATTAATTATGATAATTATTACAGGCAAGAATAAATGATGCTCTCTCTCTCTCTCTCTCTCTCTCTCTCTCTCTATATATATATATATATATATATATATATATATATATATATATATATATATATATATTATAAGCCAAAGAAAAATTTAGGGCCAACTCATCGGAAATTTCATTTGATCAAAATATTCATGTACTGAAAAACTGCATCGTGCTTTCGGCGAAATGAATCAATTTATATTCATAGGCTCTGTTTTCCCTTTGGGTGAATAGTTGACCAAAACAGAACTAAATTTTCTTAATAAGTCTTAAAATGTAGAAATGGCATCAAAATAAGATAAGACTTTTACATTGGTATTGTACATTATATATTTAACGCCTCTTTGAACTCATATAATTTTCTATTTCTTTCCTCTACAGATGATTTCTTTCGCCTTTGTCATCTGACTCTGTCTGCTACGAAATGTGATAATATTTTTTTATTACCAAGAACTAAATTCAGTGGTTCAAATGATTAGTATTTTAATCTAATAATGGTTTGGATAAGTTTTCAAGATACTTTTCACTTGGGTTATCAATTATTTCGGTATTTTCACATACCTAGTGACTACCATATAAGAACTAGTTTACCCAAGTCGTCAAAAATAACATCTTCTCACAAATAATCATTGAAGATCAATATGAAAACTGTCTTGAGAAAGCTATGAGGAAAGTGGTACGTATGCCACAGGGAAATTTCAGGGTGCAAAAATGTCAAACTTCCTTTTTCTGATGGTCGTGAAAACAACCAATCAACCGATACATAATCAGATAATTAATGTAGAAATAACAACAAAATGATATGAACGTCCATCTCAAGTATTTAACGCAATGCGATGTCAATAACCGTCAACCAGAATATTTCTCAAATTGACCCAGCTGGCGATGTATGGATGTATGCATGTATGTATGTATGACACATACAGGGCTGAAAATTTCATCATTCGCTCTTTATTATGTTGAATAAAGATTCTTCCTCTCTGACTTCTCCATTGCAAATTGGTTTTTGGAGTTCATGTTCAATTTACAATGTAATTTATACCAAATAGATCCCTTAGTCTCAACATAACAACATTTACGGTTGTTCTTTCGAAAGTTCAGAATTTTTATAATTATCATCATCAGTCTTTAATGTCCGTTGTTGGATATAGACCTTTTCCCAGATTTGACACAATTCTCTACCATGGGCGTCGCGGGGCCAATATTTCCTGAATTTGTCTAGTTCATCTTTCTATCTGTGTGTTATGTCGGCCCAGTTTCTCATGTGATCTCTTGGAATCTCTTAGAATCCATGTTGTGAGTCTTGATGTCCATTGGTTGTCTTCCATTCTTGCAACATGGCCTACCCATGGCCATTTGAGCTTTTTAATAGCTTCTATGATGTCTGGGACTCCTGTTTTCTTCCTGATATACTGTGCTGTCTTGTGATCTCTCCATATAAGGTTGAGCATGATTCTCTCATGTGCACGTTGCATGCTGCTCAGTTTGTAGGTCTGTCTCTTAGGTTCCATGTTTCATTTCTATTAGTGACTATCGGGAGAATCGGTTGTGTACTCTTCTTCTTGGGATTTTTGGGATCGTCTTGATTTTGAAGGTTGAGCTTGCTCTGCCGAAGGTTTGCCATCCCAGAGTGATTCTTCGCTGGATTCCTTTCTCTTTTGATGGTTTCATTGAAATTTGTTGTTCTATATGGATGTAATGGTCTAGTTTTGCATCTTCTATCTCGACAGTTATGTTCTTATTCTCAACATGATTGCTGCACATGATTTCCGATATACTGAAGTACACGTGTAGGCCGTCCTTTTTGCTTCCTTCGTTTAGTTCATCTAGCATTAGTTGGAGTTCTGTAGGTTCTCTGTGAAAAGGATGATGTCATCTACAAATCTAAGGTAGCTGAGATATTTGCCGTCTATTTTGATTCCTCTATTTTCCCAGTCCATGTTTCGGAAGATTATCTCAAAGCAGTCTGTAAAGATTTAGGTGAGCTGGTATCACTTTGTCTGACTCCTTTTTGGAGGTGGAACAGTTCAGAGTCCCTATGATGCCCAATGAAGGAGTTTCTGTAATTGTATATATGTTGTAGTACTTTGAAGTATACAGGGGGTGACACCTTGTTGGGTGTTGGCCTTCATGACCATGGGAATATCCACTTAATTGAATTCCTTCTTGAAGTCTGTAAATGTTACTGCGAGTGGCATTTTGTATTCTGCTGCCTCCTTTTCCAGCTGATTTATTGAATGAAGATGGTCAATGGTCGAGTAACTTCTTTTAAATCCAGCCTGTTCTCGTGGTCGATTTTCGTCTTGTATTTTAGTAATCAAGTTGGTGATGATTTTTATGAAGTTTGTACATGCAGTTAAGTAGGCTTATCGGTATTTGGGGTTTCCTTTTTTATGTAGAAGCATTATGATTGCATTGTTCCATTCTTTCGGGACTTTACACTGTATTAGACCCAAGTTGAATAGATCAACTAGCTTTCTGTTGAGGCTTTTACCAGCTCTTCGGGATAGATCGATGATGATGTTATCTAGTCCAGGGGATGTTCTTTTTTTATTTGATGGATTGCTTTACTTCCCATGGTGTAACTTTGAGGATGTCCTCGAACTGATTGTCGGCATTTTGTCCATTCTGGTTGTTGTTGTATTGTTCGTATTTTAAAGAGTAGAGCTTGCTCCCGTATTCTTCGAGAATGCTAGTTATCTGTTTCTTTCCTCCACTGAGAGCTTTGTCTATTACTTTATATCTTCGACGTTTTTCGAGATTGGTTTCGATGATGACTGCCGTATAACTTCTTTTGTCTTCTCTTAGTTTCTTCTTTATTGTTTCGGTCAGTTCAGTTCCTCCAATTTCGCCCACGTCACCCAAAAAAACGTGAGAAAATAAGTCGTTTGTCATGTGACGATTACTGTTTAGTGATTAACCAGACATGTTTTGATATTTTCTCTTTACTGCTGGCATATTACGGGGATTTGTTTACCTGACTCATCAGAAATGACTTTTTAGAATAATTCATAGAGGATCGATTGTAAATAGTTAAACTGTCTAGGAAACAAATTAATGTCTTTATAGAAAACTCACTTGTTCTATTTCTTCCTTTTTACATTGTGTAGGTCGGGTGTTGCTGTGCTGGTGGGGGGTTCATGCGCAGCTTTAGTAGGCTGTAGAAGGAAGTGAAAGCATAACTCGTTGAATAACGCTGCTAAAAGTATGTCACTTTAATTTGACAGACCAAACACCCAAGCAACGAAAGCACAGGATGCCATATAAGAAACCGTCAACCGAAACTGTCACCTAAATGGTCACTGGAACCGTCATGATAGGCTATGCATATGAAAATTCATTGTGCGTAAAGGCCATCCCAATGGGCCTAGATGGTAGGAAATTTGAAGATTTACTCCTTATTTTATATGAAAAACTATTTGATTTAAATACTCCCTAAATAAGTTCCTAGTAGGAGATGCTATGTAAGTTTATTTTAGATTGATCTTTTATTCTCTGTCAAACGGTATCATGCTTGTTCTTTTTCTTTCCCTGTTAGACAGTTTTAATGACCCCTTTGGCCAACAAAAGGCATGGGTTCTAATTTATTCTTCGATCTCTTCTTCAATTCATTTAATCAGTCACCCAAATGATGTTGGCCATGTGATGTTCTCTCTTGAGTAAGTGACAAGATTTGTTATTTTAGTCGTTCGAATACCATTGAGATGATATGATAGTTTGTATCAGTATTTCATGGAATGATAATGTTCCTCTCTCGTTTTCACTCATTTCTAGCGAACTTCTCCGTTTTGTTCTTGGTCAAATATTTAATTTGTCTCTCTCTGCAACTTAATCTAATATCTTTTACAGTCAAAAGAAATTAAATCTTAAAGCATTAGGAAAGTCATTTACTGAGAGGAAGAATTTCATTCTTTTGCAGCTGAAAAATTGCTCAAATTCACAATTGTTCCAGACAAACATAGAAAATATGAAAAATCAAGTTATGAAGATCACATCGAAAATCAACACATGTCCGGTTAATCACTCCATAGAGACAAGGTCTTTTGATAGAATTTCCTGTTGGAGATCATAGATCACAGAATTTGAAAACAGGTTGCTCATTTAGGAAATTCTAACGTAATATAATAACTATTAAATAAGAGAAATGTTTGGTCAGTCACTCATTGGGAACTGTCACGAGACCAATGTCTGCTGGTAGCATGCGTTGTTGGGGGTCAGCGATCAGAAAAATAGGGAAAGGAATGGTCATTGAATAGGTTATCTCTCATGCTCCTTTCGATGGTGATCAGTGAAAAAATCTGAGTAGACCGAAGTCAAGCACGGATTCTAACGGAAATAAATTCAGACACAAATTTGGCTCAAATATTCATTGCAAATAAAGCCTCCAATGAAAACCCATTTTGGGAGGGAATTGAAAGGAAAAAGTTTATTTCTAGACATAGGTCGGCCTGATTTGCATGACACATGCAAACTTAGCCAGATAGAATTACATCAAAACTGAAGATATTAATGTTAATGTTTACAATGCTGAAGTTGACAGTTTTGATTGACAATCTTTGCATAGATACGTTCTAAAAAAGGCTGCAGTTGTGTACCCGTTGGCAAACTGAACTCTATTCATTGTTAATAAGCACAATCCTCATTAGAGATATAAGAAGGGGAAAAATTGATATTTATCTATATTGAACTTTTGTAGGTATCCACCATTGTTGACTCCCAATAAACGAAGTTGAACTTGGAAGACATAAAAGCCCGTCCATCAAACCAGTAAACATTCATCTTTTCTACTTGGTCTTGCAGACTGGTAATCTATCTGTCACTACATACTATAGCTAAGGAACAAGTTTTTAACATGCACCTCTTATGATAGTAAGGAAAACTGTATTTTTATTCACCTCCAATGGTATTAGTTGAGATTTATTTAGTAATGCAAGTTTATGCTAATTCGGTCCATTAGTCTGTTTCTGAAGTTTGTTTTCCGAAAATTTGATTTTTTTTAGTAATCAATTGCCCAACAAATAACAGGATAAGTATCTTGTTTTCATCATTCTTTTTTTTCAAATGTTCAATTGATCACTACTAACATGACAGGCTGGAAAAAGACAACGGGCATTTGAAGATTTTAGCTGACTAAGCGGACGTACTTTGTGATTGAGTATTACTGACTCATATTTGTCGAAATGAACTATACGGAAGAATTTTTTCTAATAAATGATGAAGTGTTTTTAAATCTATCTTTGATAGAATGTTTATCAACAATTCTTAAATACTGCTCAATTAGACTCTCTTATTTCCCAAATCGTACAAAAGACTTCCAAGTTTCGTAATCAGTTTCCTACACCTCAACAACCATAGCAGCTAACAGAGGATTTACGCTACTATCTTGGGCGTATTGAAAGTATTTTGATTATTTCCTTGGAGGTAATTTTTTTCTGATGATTCAGTGGGGAAAGGTCTATTTAAAATGAAAATTAAATATAATGAAATTATTTTTCATAAATTGCAAAGCTCGGAAAAGTAAAAGGCCAATTTTCTAACAAACACACATTATAATTCAGATACCAAACATAGAGCTGATCCAATCACTTCCACGGACATACAACAACAGGAAAATCCTAATTCTGTCAGCTACGTGGATGGGTTTCCATAAAACTCAAGACTTCGAAACATTTTTCTCACTTCTGATATTAATGGATGTCAAATTTATTATGTGAATGAAGTCTGAAGAGTGGACTTTACTCTTGTAATGTTGTGATTATTTTGTCAATATTCATCGCGTGACTGGCCCTGTTAATATAATATAAAGTGAGCAAAATTGTCTTTCAGCTGTTTAATATGTTTTTATGGTTTTTACTTGCTTTTTTCTATACCTTCACATTTAAGCTTTGGTACATTTTCCAAAATGAACTTTGGCAGCGCAGGTCAGGATGCACAAGTGTTTTTCTTATTTCTTTCTCTTTTTTTGAATCTGCTCTCTTTTCTCTCCATTTTATCCACATTATTAGAGCGTTTTGAATTTTAATTTCAAAATTTTCCCTCAATTTTACATTATATTTAATTCTTGGTTGCTTATCTGGACTTTTCAGGTATAATTTTTTGTTTTGCAACGAATTTTGAATCTTTAATTCATTAATATTTGTGATAATTCTGATGACTCAACATTAAAAAAATCATTATCTAGTTCTATCTTATGGAAAATGCTAATGAAGAATTTTGAAATGTGGATATCGCAAATCAAGGATTGAAATTATCTTGAATGCCATTTCATGATTTTCCCTATTAATATTAAAAGAAAAGTGAATAATTGATCAAGTGAAATCAAAGAAAGTCTCAACAACCATCATGAGTCACTAATCAGGCAAGCAAATATTTTCATTTATTGAAGCAGGGCTTATCGAGGTAATAGAATACGTATAACTATTAGCACCAGGAATCTTTATATGAATTTGAATCCATCACTATATGTCACTAGCAAATATAACCCTTGAGATCTTTTCATAATACAAAACTTGAAATTTCTTCATGAAAAATCTAACATGAGATTATTGAAAATAAATTTGTGTTTTTAGAAGATATGGGAATCTTATAATGCATATTTTATATCCAGAATTGAGTACTATTCTTGATTCTGACCTTTGTCTCTTCTGGACATCCTGACCAGAAAAGTTCAAACCTGTGAAACAATGCCAAAAAAATTTCCATTCAAGGGGAAAAAAATTAAAATAACTAGAAAGCAAAGACAATGCGTGTATAATGTATAGTTAACCCTCACATTTCATCTATTTCTTTCCAATAATTTTGGAATTCTGAAAGTTTATTTCCATGGGGTCATTTGAGTATCGAAATCTACTCTGGAGGGTAAAAAATGTCTTCCATTTCACTAACCAAAATAGACTTAAAACTTTGTTGGCATACAGCTAATTAACATATGGATTTAAAAAAAAGTTTCAATATTATCATATCCCATCATTTTATCTCAACTCTCGACGTCATCCAATTTTCCTGTGACTTGAAATTCTTTGTTGATATTTTGCTCATAAGTGATATAAATTGGAAGAAATGTAAAACAACATGAATTAATGAAATCCGACAATTTTCAGTTTTTGAGAAACTTTTTTGCGAAATTTTTGAGCTCAACTTCAACAAAATGCCCAGAAAGGTTTGAATTATTCATCTGAAAAGATGACACTTTTAGGAAACATGTGCATTTGAAAAGCATCTTTCGGTCTTGAGTTTTTGGAGGAGAAAACATTCTGAAAATAATGATATCCCCGTTCCTTATATGGTTTTCCTTCATAATCTAAACCGTTCTTTTATGTCAATTGTGAATGCATGCCAAATTTGGTTAGGATTTTACAAGTGTGATATACATGCGCACTGGTGTTGTGACACATTTTGTATATAAGGAAATAAAATTAAGATAGTATGGTAATTCTTCTGTTTCAGGGAAGGGCTGTTGATCTCAAGTGTTGAGCCTGCAGTTGGACAGTGTTTAATGACGTCCATATTCGCAGATGCCAACAGCCAAGGTGAATTTTAATGAGACTATGGTCTCTTTTCTTTCAGGAAGGTGTGAGAGACGTCCTCGATTTAATAATTGAGATTACGTTTTGGAAGATCTCTAACACTATGGTGTCAAATAAGTGTTGAAAAAATATCATCATTGTTCGTGTTTATTGTGTCCCTAGCAACTCATCCCCATTAGATGAATAAAAAAATATAGCAAGTAATAGCCAACACTAATTTAAAACTTATATGAATAGTACAGGGATAAGATAGAAAAAAGATCATACCTTGTAGAATAACCCCCCCCCCCCCAAATATACTGATTCGGAATTCAAAATAAACTGAATCATTTGCCTGATGAGGCTCGAGCAGGGCATACACATGAATGCGATTGTTAAGCAAAACATTCCTATATTACATACATACATACATACATTCATACATATACACACAAACATACATACACACACACACATACATATACACACACACACATATATATATGTATATATATATATATATATATATATATATATATATATATATATATATATATATATATATATATGTGTGTGTGTGTGTGTGTGTGTGTGTGTACTTGGTATTCATTTATTTTTCCTTGCTTTTTAGTAATTTTTTATGGTGAGGAAGCAAAATCCGGTTTGAAATATGTCGGAATCTTACATAATGTTATTCGCAAATCGTCGGAGTAAACTGAAGAATAAACTCCAAATTTATCAATTATAATGAAGACATACATTTATCTTTATATACATGAAACACTCGCACATATTCACATTCATCAACTGAAATTGTCAATAAAACCGTCGTTTCAGTGTCTGAGACAGTCCCCTGCGTTACTGGCTGGTGAGTTGTCAACATACCTATGTATGTATGTATGTATGTATGTATGTATGTATGTATGTATGTATGTATGTATGTATGTATGTATTTCTAGGCATACAGTCGCAGCAATCGAATCTAAAAGCTAAAAATAAAATATGCAATCCTTATTATAACTACAAAAAAATTGTATTCTCCAATGTTCCTACTCCTAAATAGGTATTACTGTGTGGTTCAACTTGAAATGTAAGTTTATGTTATATCGATTCATTAGTTTGAGTCGCCAAGAAAAAAAATCACTGCCCCGGAAGATAGGAGAGAAGTAGCTTATTCATTGATCACACTCCTTTTCATTTTTTTAGTTGATCACCCGGGACGTGACAAGCCACCAAAAGACGTTGATTACGTGACAGTTTCTATTGAGTGACTAAGAAAACCCATTTTTACATTTTTGCCTATTACGTTAATCTTCCTCTCTGCACTATTTCCATTCTTATTATGAATTTTTTTTCGCACTCAAAAGATTGTGCTGATACTTTTAAAGCATTATGTGTGCCAATCGTTTTATCAACAAAACCTACACACATTTTTGCAGTGAGAAATTACACACAAAATGAGAAAAAATACAGTACATATTTCATACACATATTCATCCATTAAACCAAAAAGATTTTAAATATAAATCTGTATTTTGCTAATGGCATGTAAAAGCAGCATCCCAGAGAGATTCCTGGAAAGTCTTTTCAGAATTTTTTACTTCGCAGATGATTGTAGATAGTAACTTTGGAGAAATGCAGACGTGATAATTCTTTTTCTCTTCCAGAGCTGTGGGCTTTCCACGCACAGGTTCCGTCGAAGGGAAGTACAAGGGTTGCTGGATCTAGGCACCAGTGTTGTATAACATGATGACAGAACGAAGCTGGGAAAAACGATGAATAAACGTTTGTACTGTGTTCCAGACCAGCGCTTACTGCATTAAATCCAACACGTTTTTTGTTTCGGCAAGAAAGTGCTAAATTATAGCAGCTGTGAATTTCAACGTTGCTTCGATTGTTTGTTGGTATTTCTAGCTTTGTATTTTTTTTTTAATTTAGCATCATTTAACAATTTTTAATGGTCAACCTAAAGAGAATTTGAATATATTAGGGGAAAATTTGGGTGCAAAGAGCAGGAATAGTTTGCTGGCTCAAAACTTATCTCCCTCATTTTCCTCCTCCTCTTCCTCCCCCTCCTCTTCCTCCTTCTCCCCCTCATCATCATCACCAGTCTTTTAGTGTCCAATGTTGCGCATTCACCATCACAACACCTCCAAAACCCAGATATATCTGAATCTGTCTAATTCGTCACACCATCTCATTTTTACCAGTCACAGCACTTGCTCTTTGAGAATCCAGATTGTGTGTCGTTATGTCTAAGCGTTATCATTCTTGCATTATGACTAGCCCATTGCCATTTTGATTGTCTATCGGTCTCAACGATATTTCTGATGCATGTTTTTTTTCATCATTATACAATGCTGTTCATGCAAGGTTCAGGATGAATGTCTCCGATGTACGTTGTTTGGTTCTCCGTTCAGTGATCAATTTTTTGGATAAGTTCCATAGGCTCTCTTAAATGTAGACTATTTTTTTAGATTTAAAAAAATTAATTCAACTAGATGTAACAAAATAAGGACTCTTACTAGTGAATGATACTAAATTAAAGCCAAAAATCAAAACTTGATATCAGCTCTCAAGATTACCGAACATAAACTTTTCAATTTTCAATGTTTTTAAAGGACATTGCAAATTTGAAGTCATATGATTATAAACGATAAAATAGTTTGATTGAAATATTATTTGTTACATAGTTTTGGCTGGTTTAATTTTTTGTTCCCTATTTCAAACTTCAATTTTGATAAACTTCTGAATGAAGAATTACTTTAGAAGCCGTCGAACAAAATTATCACCAAAACTGTCAATATAGATTTCAGTTTTCAAGGTAGCCCATTCAGCTGGCTAGCTATGTATGAACCAAATTTACAAGCCGTACAAAGGGACCGACAAGGCTGATGATTCAAATATTTACTCCTTATCATGTGAAAATGATTTTTCTTTTTCCCACAAATACATTCTTTGCCGAGCAAGTTAATTCTAAATCGATATCATGGCTTGTGTCCACAGGCTTGTTGAAATTTAAGACATTTTCATTGATCCCTGCCCAACAAAAGGTGGGAGAGATACCTCATTGGTTGATTACCACATTTTCAGACTTTTTCATTGGACCTCAAGCATGGTATGCGGTCAAAGGATATTGATTTCGTGACGGTTTTTCTACTGAGTTTTACATTATTCTATAATTTTTTATTGTTTTCTTTACGTTCACCATACTTTTCCTCTGACAAAGCGTTTGTGAGCCTACAAATATCGTTCTTCATTTACTGGCAATCCATTCAGTGTCCTTATGATTTGTCTTAGAAATCATGCAGTTCTGGACTAAGCTCATACAGCCTCGTGTTATAAAGTGTAAAGTGAATTATAAAGCTAATTAGGTAAATAATAAAACATCTCACTTACATGGTGAAGCATCTTTTTCATTTCTTGTATATCCAGATATCGCAGCAAATATATGTAACATTCAATTAAATTATTACTCCGCCTTTGTTTCGAATTTTGAGCAGTGGCTGCGACTTCAGTTTCAAATACCTTTGTATGTATAAGTCGAACATGTATCCCATGAATATTAATCTTAATCTTATTATCATTGTAAGATAACTCCTATAACCCAGCCATTCATAAATGTAGATGTATCATAAATCTGTGAGACAGAAAAGATATGTTGATGCCCAGAAAATCAATGGTGTCATACCTTGTTTTGATTGGGCTTCTGAATACACTGAGTACTTCTCTCACTTGGTGCCATGATTCATACTTTAAGCAACCGATATAGAGCTGTCAATGAGGAAGGGATTGAGAAATCAGGTAAGGGACAGCAATTTTGATTGTTTGTGCATTATTACAATTTCCAGAAAAATAACCTCAGGTGACCTCTAAAGACCGTCAGCATCGACATAACTTTGTCCATACATTTTGGACAAAATATATCCCAATCGAAATAATCTGCATGGGTCAATAATGTAGCCAACAAGTTTCGGAAGAAACGAGATGTAGTGTCCTCAGATGACCTCAATGTCAAAATATTTCAGCCGTGAAAAAATCAACATCTATTCCAAATTTCAGTTTAAGTTGGTTGATTATTTGGAAATTTGGCAATATTTTCTAAAATTACTTCAAATGAATTCCGAGTTCCTTATCGCATTGTGCTTGTTCTTTAGCCAAGATTTACTCAAATGCAAATTTATAGTCACGTAGGTGCAAAAATAGTGCTACAAACTCTAAAAAAATTGGGTATTTATCCAGAATTGATTTCTGGTAACCATTAGAAGTCAACAACATATAAACTGCGATCTTCGTTGTGAGAAGATGTACCCATATGTTCGACAAGTCCGTAATTTGGCTAGGATGGTCAAAAATGACCTTTGGTGACCCCAGATGACGTCAGATATAAACATAATATTGCACATGAGCTTTGCAATGGAAAAATGTACCTTTGTGCCCAATTCTCGGTTTCGTAGGAGGTGAATTGCGGCGGAAATGCTTTAAAATGAACAGGGATGGCCTCTGTTGACATTCAATGTCTTTAGAAATCAACATCGAAGAGTTAGCTATTTTAGCTGTGAGTAGATTTACACTAATTCTCTTCGATATCCTTGGAATGCCTTGTGGACCATAACTCTCAAGTTCAGCTTGGAATGACCAAAATATAAGATCTGATGACCTAAGGGGTCAATCTAACATAGTTTATGTTTTTAAGTGATCCCCCCAAGCCCACAAGCCCACTTGCAGAATATTAGGTCGACAGTAGCGGCCTTATAGGTCTTGCAGAGAAGATGCCTGAATAGAAGACTTATATATATATATATATATATATATATATATATATATATATATATATATATATATATATGTATATATATATATATATATATATATATATATATATATATATATATATATATGTGTGTGTGTGTGTGCGTGTGCGTGTGTGTTTAGTAATTCAGACTGAAGAACATTATTATTTTTGAGATAATTTTCATTGCTCAACTTTTACGCAGTGAAATAAAAATAAGCATACAGAAGGAAAAAACTATTTGTGCCCAAGTTGCTTGATGTTTTTAGCAGTCTGTAGGCAGTTTATCAAATTAAAGTGTTTGAACGGAGAAAATAGTTGGAAATAACCAATAATTTTTCCATTTTTAACTGCTAAAAATTTATATATTTGAATTTCATTTTAATGTACTTTTTTTTTAATATAAACCTCCACTCTTTTCTGCAACACATGAAGAGCGTTAGAAAAAGCCAGGAAGAGTCAAATTCAATAGAAACCGTCACGTAACCAACAACTTTTGGTAGCCTGCTACTTTGGGATGATCAATTAAAACATAGGGAAAAGGATGATCGTTGAATAAGTTACTTTTCTCTCATTTCGGGGGTACAGTGAGTGCTAAGATTTACTGATTATGAAAAAAACAAACATGGGTTACAAAGGGAATGGTCAAAGGAGCATGAAGTGGAAAAGAAAATTGAATCCCTAGAAAACCCATTTTGAGGAATGGTCCAAACAACCTTTATTTGGAGATACAGGAAAGAGTGAATATTTACCCACTTGCATCCACCGATTCAGTCTGTATCCATGATACATACATAAAACTGAAGTATGAATGTAAGTAATTTTAATTACAGTTTTGACTGTTACTAAAATGCAATAGAGAGAAATGTTTTGTTCTGATAGATAAGAAAAAGACTGAACCAAAAACACCCTAACAGATGGACTAAATTGTTCAAAAGAAACAGAAAGATGGATAAGTGTAAATCAGATTGCACTTAATGATTTTTTTATAGATTTGGAACGAAGGAAAGGAACGGTTAATGTTTAAAAAAGTAATGAACCAGTGTAAGAAGAAAAAAAACATCGGGCCAATGTAAAAAAATTAGGTTGATATCAAAAGATAGAGTCATTAGAGTAAGTTTGAAACCGGACGTTATGCAAAAATAAAAAAAAGGCGGGGCTGAGATATAAAAAAGAGAAATTTTAAGTTAAAACTTGTACAAAGTTCAAAATTAGAGGAAGTCATAATGTCAGGGATAAGGAAGGCATGTCGAAAATGGGTGGCAATATCTGGAAATTGGACAAATAGTAAAAAAGAGGGCGTCCAGTGATGATGCAGAAAAGGGGAAGGAATAATAAAAAAAGGGGGGATGAATTCCCACTATATTTACACTCAATAAAATGAAAGTAGACTCAGTGTTAACAAAGGGGATGGAACCCAACTTAAATTTGAGTCAATAAAATCGATATAAACGTCCCCTCTCAATTTTTTTTATTTTTCTATTACCTCTTGGTGTTAACTTCAAAAATGAAAATGAACAAGGATTTTCACAATCAGGAAAGAAGTTTGATACCCCTTTCTTTTGAACCTTAAACGCAAAAGAGATTCCCTTATAATTTGACCCTTAAGGTGGAAAAAATACCACTCAATTTGAACCGTTGAAAATGGGAAAAAATTCACTCTCAATTTCGACTACAAAATGTAGAAAATTACTCAATTGAGGAAAAAATGTCTCTTTGATTACGACTTCTTAAAGTGAAAAAAAAGTCATAGTGCAGCATAGGCGAAAGTTGCTGGCTTTAACAAATTGATTATGACAACATGGAAGGCCTAAAAACAACTTTGCTCCCCTCTACCGTCGAGTTTACAAATGGCGAATCCAAGACGAAAATTTTGACCGAAGCCAGCTGCGACAGAATGGATCCCACAAAATGATGGCCGATCAGACTTTGCAGTACAGTCTACACAGGGTTTGTTAGGATTTTGGGCAATATCTTTAATAAACTCTGTGTTCAACAGAGTCATAGGCCAAATATTATCTACCGTATCACCTCAAGATCAGTTTTTGTGTTGCAATAGCATTCCTCCTTCACTGAAGAACAATTTTCTGCTTTAATGAATATAATTTGTACGGAAGGTAATCAGTCTCTGGAGTCTCCTCTGTTCCCATGTTCTTCCTGAATTTTGTCGTCTGTTACCAGCCCCCCCACACACTCAATCAGCAGTCTAAATCGCTGCAAGGCGTGGGAAGTCGGCAAAATAAGTGTCGAACTGTGCAGAACTCAGACCAGAATCCCAGTTTCGATTTCTCTTGAAGAGATCCGAATTTATTTTGTTAACAGTTCAGGAAACACTATTTTGAATAACCTATACCTACCGGTGTTTGATCCCTCTTGTTGAGTCAGGGGACCAGCCCTGCCCTATATATGTCTATTTCATCTACATATCCGATATGAACTTTTTGCTCTATTTTAAATCCAATTGCTATCTGTGCCGCTAATCTATCTCGGTTGAATCGACGGCTATGACTGCCAGCAAGCGTCCTAATTTTACATTTTGGATTGTCCCTTATTTTTTCCGCAGGACAGCTCCTGTCAATTGATTATGTTGTCATTACCAGTGTAAATTAGCCCCAGAAATTCTGTACATCCTGTTTGAATATAATGGATTTCCAATGACCTATCATCAAAGATTTAGCCTTAACTATGTTTATTCGGGTCCTGACTTCTTTAAATCCCGAATAAGTTAAACTACGAAAACAGGAACACTCTAAGGGCCGTACATCAATAATCACCATCATCAAGACCAGAATCAACAACAGCATTCAAAACACCCGCTCCGTCGATGTTAGGAAGCGAGAGATCTTCCAGGAGAACTCAACTCAGTTCATTTTGTGGTTGGGTGCATAAAACTTAATCAAATGAAACGCATCATTCTTCATGGGATTATCAACTAAGCAAAATATGCCTGAATTGTCGGCATACATAAAGGAATACGTTGAATTCAAGTATATGCTTATTAGTCAAGGAACATCCCTATAGTGGCTATCAAAATATGCTGAAACTAGCAGATACCCTTCGCAAGCACACCTCGATAGTCGCTAGAAATGAAGTTTTTTTTTATATGAGAAAACACTCTTACGTTGATGTGCTGAAGAGTACAAGTGTGTCTTGGTCTTTCCAATTGATTCTTCGGCGTTCTACCAATCAGACAAGCTGAAAAGGATGCCATTATCTGTTTTGAGTATTTACACCCCTGCATGCACCTATAAGAGAAAACGGAAAACATTCTGATACTCTAAGAGGTAAATTCAACGATTCTTTTTCCAATATATCGGGAGGGATTCCATGGATTTATATTAAGAATTTTCTTTACAATGGAGGAGTACGCACATACATGCATACAGAGAAAAAAATTGTACTTTCGGCGAATTATGGGATTTTTAAAACTAATCTAAACATATCATAACGGACACTCTATGGACCAGCATTTGTCTGCTATATTTGAGTCATTTTCCCCGAAGGAACTGCGTTGTAAGTATTGGAAATAACTCAAAACTCAAATCAAATAATTCAGGTACCAATGATGTCTGCTTGCCAGACTTGCCTGGACAAAAGGAGTGAGTGTTCGAATCTCAATGGGATCCTTATTTTAATATCCAATTCGTGCTGTTTATAAACTGCTGTCGATCGACAGTCTGGGTTTACTTATGGTAGAAACAAATATCATGGTAAAAAAAAAGTTTTCGAAATTGACAATTATTTGCAATAATAATAATAAATTCATAAAATGAGATCGTTTTTACAGATACTACAAGTACAAAAACTGAAGCAAACATCGGTCCTGTGTGTCCTTTCATAGAAAACTGTCTTCTAGCAGCATTCTGTTTATAGATGATCGATGGAAATTGGGGAAAAAGTGATCAATGACTTAAAAAACAAAACAAAAAACAAACAGACATAAAAATGTGATCAATTTAGTACAAAGTTTGCAGATTGAGGCCCCTAATGAAACACTGCGTGGAAATGTTTTTTTAAATTTTTTTTGTAAACAGGATAACAAGTAGACGCTTAAATTTTCAGCTCTTTGCTCCATTGGTGTGGCCTGTACGTATGATACATTCATAGCATGCAAGCCAGCTAGATGGACTAACTTGAATACTGAAGAAACCTATTCCAACATTTGTGGTTGACAGTTTCTAATATAGAGTGAAGATAAGCCTCAACTGATGTTTTATCCTCATGTATGTCTTTTTGACAAGTTATATATATATATCGAGAGAGAAATATCATGAAAACTCTTTGATAAAATAAAAAACAAAAACAAAACATGACTGACTACCTCATGGTCAAACTTGAACCTGGATGCAACTATCTCAGTCTAAAGGCAGAATTAAAAATCAAAAAACTGTTTACCCTGTTCGGTTAGGGGGAAGCGTGAGAGCAAACTTGTATATTTCTGCTAAAGATCCTTAGGGTGTAAAAGAGCAAAGGAAAGGAAATGAATATAATTCTTTCTCTATTATCTTTTTCTTCCTTGGTGTTTTCCTTTTCCTCTTTATCCCTCACATTTTTTCCTTTCTCTATTTCTTACACTCTTTCCCCTTTCCTTTTCCTTTCTTTCCTGAATTGATGTCTTTCTCTCTTCGTCTCCCTCCCTATACATCTTCCTGACCTGATCGCTTTTCTGGTTTTAACCTTGACTCTGAACTCATTAACGATGTCAGGGGAGAGAAAGTCAACTCAGTTGGAGTTTGATAAAAGACTCACAATACGGTATTCTCAATTCAAGCATAAACTACAACAAATATTTTCAGTGTTTCTGAATTCTTAAACACATGAGGGTTTCATTTGGACATTTGGACATTCGTCTCTTCTCTTCGAAAGAAAGAAACATTACACACACTCGAATGATTTCAGGATTTTTCCTTTCTTGTCACGTTTGATCTAAATATCAACCGAGACTGTTTAAAGGTAGTGGTCACTGCTTGACAAAGGGTGACATAGGTAACTTATTCATTGATCACACCCTTTCCAAAATCTTTAATTGCTTATCCCTAACACAGCATACTGCCAAACAAGCTTGGTGGCATTACCAAGCTATTTACTTATTAACAAGACCCGTTTGAGATTTGCTTCTCTCTGAGAAATCAGTTGCCAAATAACGAAGATGGTAACATTGTCGAGAGTAGGGTTTCTCAAACTGTGTTCTGCATCATAATCCTTTTGCTCTCTGATGAATTTCAAAGAATAGACCATTCACGATTTTGAATGGACAATTATTTGGCATTGATACAAAAAATCAAAATGCATTATAGTGCCAGACTTCAATCGTTGAGCTTATTAAGGAAGCCATACTTCATTTAGAAGTAAGACTAACGTATAGAATTAGGTTATCTCAAAGTAACATTGTCTGAGAAAAAATATAATCCATATGAATACCTGGTCACACACACATACACACACACATACACACGGAAACAAATATGCATATATACATATATATTTTGTGAGACGATCAAACGGAGTGAGTATCAGACTTATCTGAAAAAGGTCATAAGAGAGATGATGATGAGACTGGCCAGTTTCTAGGAAAGTGTGTTTAGCCAGTTGTAGACCTAATGAACGAAAGTAAAGATTTGAAAAATTAGTCATTAACGACAATAAAAAGGGTAGACGCCTGTCATAATTTATTTGCTTTATTGTTTATGGTTCGAAATGAAATCATCTGACCGAAGATAATGACGGACATGTATCTTAAAAATATAATAATGTACACCTTTTCCTCTCTTACTCTCATTCTATATTTATCTCTCTTTCTTCCCCTCTCTCTCTCTTTCTCTCTCTCTCTCTCTCTCTCTATATATATATATATATATATATATATATATATATATTCATATATATATATATTGATAAATATGAATAAAAACTGTACTTATTCCAAAATTAGTTCATATTTGACGGTATTTGTTATGCAGATGTTCATATACAACACATTTCCATTAATATACCATGTCAGATATAGTGAGACTAATCAATATCTATCAGGTGATGATATGAGAGTTTTATTTGTATATTGCATATTCATTTTCGAGACGATTTCAATCTTTGTCAAAGGACTTAATTCAGTATTTGAATAGTATAGTTTGATATTAAACAGCAAATCAATCAAACAAAAAGTTGGAAGCTCTCTACGTCCAATGAAACTAATAGATTGGGGAATATAATTGATAACTGAATTTCATTGCAAAATCAGGTTCCTCCTTAGTCTCAACACTTGAAGCGGAATTGAGATTTATTCGCATCCCTGTTAAACGAATGTAATGACAGCAAATTTAGAAGTAGGTGGTTTGACATTCAGAAACAGAATGCAATGTATTTTGCTCGGTGAGCATATCTTTCTCCTCTGGATACAGTGTCCAGTACGCCTAGAACTTATGAAAATTAGAATCAAGGAACCTCTTCATCAGTGATCTGGCTGAGAAACCAGCTTTGATATTTGTTTCAGATAGCTTTTGTAAGAAGTTTTGAAGTTACACCGAGGTTGGATAAACTTCATCTAAAGATGTGGCGGATTGCACCATGAAGAGAATATCTTGTGTAGTGATGGCATCAAACTCTTCAAAATGTTCACCATTGGCCCTTCGATCCAACTGACAAAGTAGTGTGTTGTGGCAAAATGTGGTAGAGAAACTTGGTACCTCCCTGAAGGGCAACTAAGAGTGCTTGATTATGTATATACGCCCAATTGCACAACTAAACCTAAATGCCTTGGGTATTATGGCTCCGGTATTTTTGCAATTATTTATATTACCAGATATTTCAAGAACATTTTTTTGTTTACCCCTAATAACCATAAGTTGTGGAATCTTTTGGGGGATATTATTCTAGTTGCTCAGTATGAATCCATCTGTAATTTCCTGAAAACAGAGATATTGAGGAATATCGATATTCCGATTACATAGTTTAAAGTTAAAGACAAGAATTCCTACTTTAGACATAATCAAGTAGGAAACAAGTCTTCATGGTGAATCAATAAAAACTGTCAAGCACTGAGTCCTTCCAGCAGCATCTAGTCGGAGGCGGGGGGGTTAATCGATTGTAAACCTGGGAAAGAAGATTATCAACGATCAAGTTTTTCCTCTTACCTTTCGGTAGGATATGATCACTTAAAACAAGTCCGATAACAAGCGCAGGCACAAACTAAGGAATCAATTTACATCGCAAATTCATCCCACTCACTAACAAAACACCATTATGATGCTTTTCTACACTTAAAATCCAAGCCAACCAACTTCATTAGTGCAGCCTTTACACATGATACATATACAGCCAGCCAGTTTGACATACAGACCTCCTCAAATCCCGGAATAAATCTACGCTGTCGAATTTGGTGCCTGTTTCACGTAGTACTCATTCCATGAGAATAGAAAAAAGTGAACATTAGTTACATAGTGTTCTTCATGCTTGATTTCGGTGAATATTTCTCTTATTTTGCAATTTGGCAGAAGTTCTCATTTGATTGAATGCTACTTGTATTGATTTGTACAGTTCTTTGCCTGATATACAGGTTGTGTTCATAAAGAAATCAAACTTTTGAACACTTCACCAATGAAACGTTTTTGCACACTTTGACAGACAAGTTGCAGAAACCATCACCATGTTTGGGGGGAGGGGTGTCAGGCAAATAAGACTCACCCTGTCTCAGAAACTAGCTGACGGGGTGTGATGCAGTATCTATGTATAAAAAAGATAACACAAATGCTGCATAATATTTCAGTCAAAGTTCGGTTTCTTCATGGACATACCTTGTACATATAGAAAGATGGATTGACTGACGCATGAATTGAGCAGAAATATATAAAAACACTCACACACACACACACACACACACACACACACACACATATATATATATATATATATATATATATATATAGAGAGAGAGAGAGAGAGAGAGAGAGAGAGAGAGGATGTAAATTAGACATGATATCATTTTGTTGAGATCGTTTGCAAGAACTAATCCAATCTCATAATTTTATTATAATCAGCTGTCTAAACATAAAACATGCGTTGATATTCCCAGGACGATATTCATTGAAGATTACATTCATTCATCTGTGAGGTATGTCGCCATCGAACACTAATTCAGTTATGTAAATTCAAAAACCATTCGCTTGATCATAGGGTTTCATAAGACATTAATCCTTGATTGCTATTGTAAGTACGTGATACATTGCACCTGATCAGGCATTGAAAGTAAGTATGCATTTTATTTCATAGTTTAGTTGTCAATTAAGTGGTTTAAAAGTTTCTTTTTTTTTACCATTCTTACGCAACATAAAGGATACAAATATCAAATATATGGAGTCAATTTGACCTTGAAACAGGGTTGTACGTACGCTGCAAATTGTAAAATGTCTCAAGGGGGGGAAGATGAGAAAAAAAAATTAAAAATGCAAGGGATATGACTATTTATATGTAACCTTACACTTGAAAGAACAAAACAATTTGTGTTAGTTTGAATCGATGAAAGTATTTGAAAATTACCTCCCATGCACCACATCAACCAAGAACACATTGACTTTCATGAGGTCAATCATTCCCCCTGCCGCTTTTTTTCTTGGAAGATTGACCTGTGCTTGGTTTGAAATATAATCAAAACACAAAGAGTAGTAAATACAATTTACCATTTTCATGTCCTCGAGCCCCATCACCCATATCATCCGCTCTAGACAACTGCAGAATTTCGTTTCGAGGGCCCCAGACACGTACGTAGAGGTTTAGGAATTTTGGTGCCACGAAAACTTTTTCCTCGAGACCCCAATGAAAATCTACTGAGATTAGTCGGTATAAATACATAAGGTAAACTACTGTACATACAGATTTTGGGGCCCCATCAATTGGGGCCTTGGATTTGAGTTAAAGAAGCTTCCTACCTCCTCTCAGCTGTATTGATGTCAGGTGCCCTATGATATTTGGGCCATATGGAATTTGAATGTTTGCAATGCCTTAAGTATGGCCCCTGACGAAGAAAATGTAGATTCAATATTCACTAGTCTGAACACTTTAATCATCATGAAAAAGAAAGCTTGATTTAGCAGTCGATATAAACTGATATACGACTATCAATTTTGGTAGCATGGTTAGGAGATAAATTTAAAAAATCTAAAAAAGGTGATCAATGAATAAGTTATTCCTCGTTTTTTCATGTGCATTGATCGCTAAAAATACATCTAATTTGAGAAAAAATCAAATGTTAACACCGCCGGGTACAAAATAAAAGACTACTTTAACATGAAATTACATTTTAGATTGTGTCCCACTAAAAACGTATTTGCGCATTATTCTGAAAAAATGGAAAGGCAAAAAGAAACAGTTTTTCTTAGACACGTGGGAGAATAAATATAATCACTTGCGACGTTTACATGTATAGCCAGCCAGAATCACTCGAGAATCACTCGGGAATGATATCAACCATGTTGACAGTTTTTGTTGACATTTTCTAATAATCAACTTTTGACAGGACACTGTTTGCAAACGAGTGTCTTTTTAAACGTAGACATCGTTCTCTCGGCATGGATTAAAGTCTATAGTATATTTATCTGCAACATACAAGTTTGCATGGCACTCATGAGTGACATCTCTGCAAATGGTTTCTTCCGTGGCGTAGATGTGTTAAAAGGTAATGTTTCATACACTTTTCACTCAGAAGGGAAAATGTAAAAAAAAAAAAAAAAGTATCAAGGTCTCCATAATGTTTTTCTTGTCGATTGCTTCTTTTGTAGACAGCTGTCTTCAACTGTTTTACTCATCGAGATACCTTGAGGATTCACCTGTCCCTTTTGGTTGCCTGATGGTAACTATTGCATGACGCATCAGACCGGTGAGAAAGGTTTAACTTGGGATTTTTCCAGTTTTAAGCTAGTCTGGCTGGCTATATAGGTACATATTATGGTTACAGGCTATAGAACTTGAGGGCTTGACCTAATCATTTACTTTTTTGCACGTTCTGAAAAAATCGTTTTTTTTCGGTTCTGTATGGCGGTACGATTTTCAATATAATTTCAGGATAAATTCGTCTCCTAGTATGTGCTCGGTTGTTTTTTAAAAATCTGAAATATTCTTTTTTGGATTACTATTGAACTAAAGACAACAAGAGTCACATATCAATTGATCAGCAGCTTTTCCAATTTTTCAATAGATCATCCACAACACGGGACAATTTCCATTGGGTTACTAGGGAAACCTGTCTAGTCATTCATTTGTCAGAGCCTCTCTCTAATCTTTCAATCTTTTAATGTTTAATTTATCACTCTAAAACTCTATGCTATAAAATTGCTGGTCACTAGATGGTTTCATTTGATTGATTAATTGGGCCTATAAAATGGTTGCTGTCTTTCTTTCAGCACTTTTGCACCAGGTAGAACGTGTATAACGTTATGTGACCTAGAAGGAGTGTTCTAATATATCAATCATGAATAGGTGTGTGGGGATTTTATGAAGGAATGTGATGCAACATTTTTTCAATGTTAAAAAGTTTTGTTTGCCATTTAGACGTTCTTGTTGGAAGCATCTGGAAAAATGAGTTGAGTGAGGTTTTGCGTAGGGAGTGACGCTGAAAAAATATAGTTATTCACTTTTTTCTTCCAGTCAGGCAAAATGAACTGGACTGTCATTACTTTCACAATACAGGAAATGTCTGCATTAATGCAAGCACTTGGAACTATAGCATTGATATATGACATTAGATCGTTTCGATACGAAAGAGATAGATATACAGGTGACTATATTGTTTCTTGCATACAAATATATACGTACATATATGTGGATGCTTGCATTCACACTTGCTTACACACACATGCACACACACACATGTATATGTAGGTATAAATATATATATATATATATATATATATATATATATATATATATATATATATATATATATATATACACATATATATATATAAATATATATACATATATATATATATGTGTGTATACACATCCTTATTTTCTATTTTTTTTAATCGATTTTCACCAATGTTCCATACTGGTCATATATATTGGTCACGTGACTAATTCCATTGGGTTACAAAGGAGACCTATGTATTCATTAATTTATTTGTCCATGCCTCTCTCTAATATTTTTGATTGTTTGATTTTTCAATTGATCACCCCCCAACGCCCCATACTGTCAAAAGATGTTGGTCTCTAGACAGATTCCATTGAGTGATTAACCATTTGCAAGCTCAGGAGGAAAGAGAAATGAATAACTATTTTTTCAGTGTCACTCTCCAAGCAAAAAATTTCTCAGCAGATATTTCCAGATGCTTCCAAAAATTATATCTATACGGCTCACAAAGGTTTTGTACATAGCTAACTTTTATATCCGTTGTTCCGAACAATTCTCTCACAGCAATTCATAATTGGTATTTTAGAAGCCGTCAACTAAAACTGTCAAGATGAGTTTCTTTGGTTTTTCTTCGTTTTTTCAAATGATCATCCTCAACAGGTGACGATTTCCATTGGATTACTCATGCTTATTCATTTATTTGTTTGGGAATCTTTTTAATCTTTTCAACTTTTCGATGTTTAATTCATCAATCCCGAAACTGCATGCTGTCAAGAGATGATGGTCACTTAACGTTTTCTATTAAGTAATCAACTAAACGTATTTAATGGTTATTTCTTTCTTAAAGCACTTTCACACTGGGTGGAAGGTGTAAGACGTTATGTGATTTTGAAGTAGCAATTCATTGCGTAAATGCTACCTAGGTGGATACTGATGGAAAAGTATCTTTTACAACAATGCACACATGAATGTTGCAGACAAGAGTACAATAGATACATATAAAGACCAGTATTATTGAATTAGTTGGTATGTATGTTTGTCTGATGACACTATGAGTCAGAATCACATGAGACATATATAGTCTAGAAAACATCACCAATTACGAACATTACAGCATATATCGATAAAAATTATTTTGTCATTCTCATGATGCAATTTTTCTGTTATTCTTTTTTGAAAACACAAATATATATGCATATTGCGTGTGTAGGAATCTGCTGTTTTTTAAAATTGTGTTTGATTTTAAATTTATATAGTTTTAGATAAAATCTCAAATTATGAATGGAAAAGACGCAGTAACCATCGATGACTTATCTATGATGAGGGGGAACGTAAGGAACAGTTAACCAATAATTGACTATTCGCTCAACTCCCCCATATATATATATATATATATATATATATATATATATATATATATATATATATATATATATATATATATATATTGAGAGAGAGAGAGAGAGAGAGAGAGAGAGAGAGAGAGAGAGAGAGAGAGAGAGATACTGCCCGTCTATTTTCACTTTGTAGGCCATAGTCTTGCATTAAGGAATCTCAAATTTTGCATAGCTTAGCATCTTTTTACGGCAGGGGACATACGACGTAGGAGTTTTAAATGCTGTATTTAGTTTTCAATGAAACTATAAATTCAAACTGGACCCTGACAAATTTCAGTTCGAAGAATTCCCTTCAACTGGTTCACTTCCGGTCAATGATCAAGTTGACCGAACATTACACTGGCCGTCTGAGGGTACAGACGCGTCAAAAACATCTATTAACAGAACTAAGTAATATTTTAGCAAGTTGTTTTTGATGACAGAAGTAAAGATTTTCTAAAATTAAAAACATATTTCAATATTTTTTGGTTCAAAACAAAATTATTATCGATATTATTCCCGTTAATGTGTTCTATGTATATTTGTGTAATGAAAAAAAATCATCTGGCATAAACTTAAATTTTGTTTAAATTGAAAGGTATCTATACACCCAATCTGGAAGAGAAATAATTCTAATCCCAATTCCTGACTTAGAAATAACTGTCATGTGATGATTCAATTTTCGAAAATTACCGTCAGTCTAGCATAATCAACTTAAAGTTTCGAGTTGACTGAACATCAACCCGCCACAGGGAATTGACGCACTAAAATGGCCAAGTGAGTAAATAATATCTTCCAACATGTTATTTCGAACAACAAAGTTAAACATTTGAAAACTGGTCGTAGATTTTCATCTTGGTATCTGAAAGAAAAATCATCACTACTTTTTCTGTGAATGTGTTCTATGTAACTGGCCATAGAAGCAATCAATCATTTTCCTACAGTTTTTAAATGCCATCATGCACAGAAAAGTCGTTTTTCCAGAAATTAATAAGAATTGTCATTTTCATCTTTTTCTTAACCTTATTACATGGAAAAAAAATTATGTATTCTAATTATGATTAATTGTCTCCAAATAAGAGTCCATCATACGTTGTAGGATAAAGATATTATTCTTCATGATATGTGAACAAAGGGTAAACATTTTAAAAATGTTTGCTTACTTTCGTTTGATTGCATATTTCTGTTTATTTATCTAATTGGATGCAATGTTTTCCGAACTATTCATATATATATATATATAAAAGCACTAAAAAGTCCCCGGATGTAATTTGAACCAACCCTGTATTCAATGGGAGCACCTATGAACTTCAAGTGTGTATTTTTAGTGCGAGCCAATTTTATTGCCTGAACTGTACACATTGTGGTATTCATCCTCATTGTAATTTCGTCATAGAAACTGTAATATACGTAGGGATACATGAATACAAGCAGATCTGAGTCTAATTAAACAGAAAAAAAGAGCCCACGGTGAGCAGAGAAAGGAAGGAATGAGTGAAAGATGATATTTAGACCTCTGCTTACCATGACTGTCCTGATGGCTCGATTAATTAGTGCACATCTAGCCTGCATTGGTGCTCCCATGGAAAAACATGGGTTTGTGTTTTGGCCAGATTTCATTTCTTTCATTTCACTCGCTTCCTTAACTAATTTGGAGACCAAATGTAGCAAAAGCGAAGTATCAAAATACATCAATACAGGAAAAAGTTGTCTTCAAACCAAAGTACTAATCTATTTCACCGTTCATCTTGGTTATAGAAGCGATTTGAAATGGGAAATATTAAAAAAAAAATATTCTATTCTGACTGGATAATGTCTGGTATCAACTTACCACGTGACATCAAATACCAAGTATTTCAAATAAGAGAAAGAAGCAAATTAACAACTTCTCATTCGTTCATTCATTCATAAAAAAATATAAGCACAATGCTCACTTTTTCTCTCCCTCTTTCTCACTCTCTCTCTCACACACACACACACACTATATATATATATATATATATATATATATATATATATATATATATATATATATATATATATATATATATGTGTGTGTGTCTATGTGTGTGTCTGTGTCTGTGTCTTTGAGTGTATGTATGTATGTATGTATAGCCACACTGAAGAATTGGAATATAACAGAAAGCAGTCTCTGGATGACAAAATTATTAATTATAATTAACACTCCCTTCTTTAGGGTTGAGTCCTCAAAGGTACTGTACTATAAGTAAATATGCAATGGTATTTTGAGTCTTGCATTGAGTACCCTGGTAGATGGGGTATATTGTGTAAATAGACACATTGTTTAATTCGGTTATGCTACGTAGGGCAAGGGTAGAATATTGGCCTCTAGGTCTGGAGTGAAGATTTTTTACCCACCTAGGGGTACTGGTTGGGATATCGAATCTGCAGTCACACTGAAGAGACTGTAGAGTTATAATACAGCGAAACAGCTTTCGACAAAGACACAAGTATTATATATATATATATATATATATATACATATATATATATATATATATATATATATATATACATATATATATATATATATATATATATATATATATATATATATATATATATATATATATATATATATATATATCATCGCAATTTGAAAGCAGGGATTAACGCTACTCAATGACAAGAAACCAAACCCTGACAAGTAACATGCGATGGTTAGAATCACTAGGATAACAACGACAAAAAAAAAAAAAGAAATGGATTTTGGAAAAAACTATACAACGTTCCAAAGCCGGCTATAAAAGACAATATCTGGTTATGGAAATGCAGAATCGACAAGAAATTTTGATACCGTTCAATGAAACATCTTTAAGGAATGGCGATCGAAAAGCAAAATAGCTAGAATCAAAGAAAACTATTACAATATATCTGTAGTCTTCATTTCTCTATTAAATACAAGTATTTTCCATATTTTTTATCTCTCAAAGTCTGTACATGATGGCAAGTTCCGAAATTGTCTTCATTTCCGAATTTTTTCCTCTCATTTCCGAGTATCACTCTATCCATTGAAATAAATCCATTATAATTATTCCAAATAACAAAAGACCTCTTAAATAACAATACACCCATTCGATGATTGATGATTTAATTGCATTCTAAGAACTAACCATAAGTGCTCGAAAATCCAACGTTACTAACAATACGATGGGATATAAATGTTAAAAAACTATCAACCAAAATTATACACATATAGGTGTATTCAGTTTTCAGATCATTCTGTATGTATGTATGTATGTATGTATGTATGTATGTATGTATGTATGTATGTATGTGTTGCTCGTACAGGCCACACCCACGTAGCTAAGGGAATCGAAATGAAACCTATGCAAATAAAGACCAATAAAGAATGCAAAAGATTTTTCCACACCAAACTGAACCACTAAACGTACCAAATGAACTTACACGATCCTCCAAGCTAGAATCGGAAAATAGATTTAAAATTCTTACCGATGAGAACGACACCAACATCAACGAACTCCACTGCAAAATAACAACCTCTCTTATAGAAGCTGCCAATATGTTTAAATCAAGGAACGCACAGACCATCAGCAAAATCTCAGACAAAACAGGAAACTCATTGAAAAATGCAGAAACCCCAAACCACAACCAACAACAGGGGGAAAATAAAGGAGGCCAAACTAAATAAAACAATAAAAAAGAAATCAAGAGAAGACAAAAGAAGGTACAAAAGAAAAAAACCCTCGAAAAACCCCGAGGCTTTGGAGCAATAAACAAAACTCTCAGTATCGGACAGAAACAAATAACTAGCATAATCGAAGAAAACGGAAACAAAACAACAGACCGAGACAGAATTGTCGAACACGCCAATGAAATCTATCAAGAACTCTTCTTTTCAAGACATGGGCAACAGACAATCAGTTCGAGGACTTCCAAAAATTTACACCGTATGGGGGGGGGGGTGAGCTATCAGGAAAACAAAAAAGGGAAGGCACTTGGACCAGATAACATCACCATCGATCTACTCAAAAAAGTTGCTAAGATCGTCTGCAAAAAGCTAGCTAATCTGTTTAATTCGTGTTTAAGACAGAGTAGAGACCCAGAAAAAGTGAACACAGCCATCATAATGCTTCTAAATGAAAAAGGATACCACAAACACCAAAACAACTACAGGCCTATAAGCCTACTCAACAGCATTCATGAACGCTTTATAAAAATCATCACCAACCGGATCTCAAAAAAGCTACATGAAAACCAACCACAGAAACGGGCTGGTTTTAAAAGAAGCTATTCGACCATTGATCATCTCCATTCAATGAACCAGCTGAAGAGGAAAGCAGCAGAATACAAAATGTCACTTGCTATACCATTTATAGACTTCAAGAAAGCATTTCTGTAGAAATTCCCATGGTCAATATGTAGACCCTCTATGTGGTAGAATACAGCAACATACATACAATCACAGTAACCCCTTTATTACGCTACATAAGGACTATAAACTCTTCCAGATCCAAAAAAGGAATAAGACAAGGCAATACCAGCTCACCCAAGCTCTTCATAGCCTGCTTCGAGATGATCTTCCGTAACGTGGACTGGGGAAATAGAGGAATAAAATTAGATGGAAGTACCTGAGCAACCTCAGATTTGCAGACGACATTGTAATTTTTGCAGGAAACCATGCAACCTTCAACTAATGTTAAATGATCTAAACAAAGAAAACAAAAGAGTTGGCCTACACATGAACTTCAGTAAAACAAAAGTCATGTGTAACAATAACATCAAGAATAAGGATATAACTGTCAAAATCAGGGATGCAAAACTGGGGGAAGTAGACCAATACAACTACTTAGGACAGTGAATTTCCATGAAATCCACAAAAGAAAAAATCAAGCGGATAATCACCCTAGGATGGCAAGCCTTTGGTAGAGCAAGCTCAACCTTCAAAAACAAGACGACCCCAATAATCCTAAAAAGAAAAATATGCAACCAATGCATCCCAATAGTCTTTTATGGAGCTGAAATTTAATCATGAGACAAACCCGCTAACTGAGAAGCATGCAACGGTTGCAGGAGAGAATCATGCTCAACCTAAAATGGAGAAATCACCGGACAGCACAATATATCAGGAAGAAAACGGGGGTTAGAGACTTCTTAGAATACACTAGAGAACTCTGGAAGCAATGGGCTGGTCCTGTTGCCAGAATGAAGACAACCATTGGACATCACGACTCGCAACATGGATCCCAGAAGACCATATGCAAAACTGAGGCCGACAAAAACAAGATGGAGAGATGAATTAGACAAATTAAAAAAATACTGATTCTGCGAATTCCATGATAGAAAAATGAGGCAGATCCTGGGGAGGGTATAAGTCTAACAACGGACGCTGACAGACTGATGATGATGATGATGATGATGATGATGATGATGATGATGGTGGATGGAAAAACCATTAACTTTTTTCAAACTTCTTCAAAAAAAGTTTTCAAATGGAGTTGATTTTACGCTGAGCAGCCCCCCACTGTAATTGGCAATGGCTGCATATGTATGCATATTAGACCGAAAAAATGTGGCTAAACGGCTGAAAATCAAATATATAATCCTTATTGTATCTCAAAAAAAGATTTCATAATAGATTTCTCTCAGTTTTAAGTAGATTTATCATGAAATTAGACTGCAGGAATCTAGCTATATGGTTGATTATTCGAAAAATCTATCATGGCTACAAAAATAACTAATAAGTTTCTATCAGTTTTGAGGAGATCCGGCTGTCGATTTACATATATTGGTCCGCAGACATGAGGATAAACTGCTGAAAATGACTTGCCTATAGGTTACTCTCAGTTCTGAGATCTTGCAGCTTATTTATGTGTAGTAGACGACAGCAATGTAGCTTGGCAGTCGAAAATTGGAATATTTAATCCTTTTTATGATTTTTTATGAATTTATCCACCGAAACATTGTATGCTGCAAAAATTGTTGGTTGTGTTACAGTTTTCTCTTGACTGACTAACCAATCTTCCTAACTGATATCTGTTACTTCCAAATGATTTACATATGTTCTTGCAGATTCCAGCTTAAACAAGGAAGTAGCTGGATTAGTGACCCAGTTTCCACGTAAGTAGACAATCATTCCTGATTCACTTAAAATGTGTAAGTGTGGTTCTTAACCTTATTTGTTCCACTAGGACACTGTTCGTTCCCATGATGCGTGAAGGGGGCCAATATTATTATGTGTATGGAACAGTATACCGTAATTATTATGTAGAATTATTTACTGATTTAGATAATTCTAAACAGCAAAAGTCAAGGGGAAAGTTATAGAAACAATGAAGAAAGGATGATCTTTCAATTTTTCATGGTTTCTTGAGAACCGCAAAAAATATTTTAACAAAGACGGATCCAAAGCGAAGCAGATAAAATAATATAAAACTATATATCTGATACCATCATTTCTTTTAAAATCGCATTTTTGAAGAACAGAAAATTCAATCTCAACACTGCAATGGTTTGCTTTCTGACTAAAGTATCTGGCGAATGTCCACCCATATATCATGGTCAGTTGTTGAGAAATCGTCTCGCATACATACCGACTAATACTCCTTAATTTGTCGTTTCAATATCGCCGGTAAACTAGTAAACCCACAAGATTTTTGGAGGATGTTTTTTTCTTTCTAAACTGAACATAACATGGTTTTGTTATTCTTACTGGATCATTCAACAATCAAAATATGTATGATTATGTATTATTTATGGCCGAACATTACAGCGGTTGCCAAAAATGTTTATATGTTGCCATCAGAAAATGAGTACACACTGTACGAAAATATTCCAGCAACATAATTCCAAGGAGACAAAGGTGTACCCATTCATGGGTTACACCATGGATACATATTTTTAAAAAAGTTGCTGTTCTCAGGCAAAAAGGTAAAATTTGCAAAAGTTTTCTATTTTTCAATTTTGGCGAGCTTTGATTCATGAAATAGTCTGTTGTTTAGTAAGCACGGCATATGGACGCAAAAAAGAGTTCTTCGAATGCCTTTTGATAAGAAATTGCCAAACAAAACTGTAAACATAGAAAATAGTCCATCGTCATGATAGGTTTCCTCAGTTTACAAGTTAGTTAGCTTAGTTACGTACGTATGTATGTGTTGCACGTACAGGCTTAGCAAATTGTGCAAGAATGTTGAATATTTGAATGACTATTCCCCATTAGTATGTATATGTTTTTTTTTTTTACCATGTTCGTTTTTACTATATTAGTCTCTTCGTTTTTGTCTGGTAGCATTTATACTTTTTTTGGGGGGGGGATTTGAACATTTGTTGTGATCAATGCCAAACAAAAAGCAAAAGAAATGACTTCCCCATTGATCACCATGGTTTTGATTTTAATTGATCGCCCCAAACACGACATCAAATATATTCATATCTTAGGTCGTAATGCATTTTGTAAAATATCACCGGGAGTTTGAGTGCTTCTTCTTACTCAGCAATCTTTTAGTTCAGTATTTCATCGCTGTTCACTCAGTTTGTTTTATGAATAGATATTAAGTTAGGACTGAAATACCTCTTAGGGTTATTTACTTTACACTAATGTATTTCTCTTTCGATATAGCTCGTTAGCGAAGGGACCATCCTGATATCAGAGCTTAGACCATGATGTATCAAACTAGGATGTTTTAATCGATAATTGCTTTCGATAAGGAAGCATTATCTATGCGTGTCTGTGTTATGTCTGATAGATATGTGCATGAGAATCTGTGTGGGTATCTGTGTAGTTTTAATCAATCCTTTCGATAGAGACAAATAGAAAGAGAGAGACAGACAGCGACAGAGAGAGGGAGACAGAGAAAGAGAGAGAGAGAGGGGGTGCATATCTTGAACAAACCAAGAAATAAAGTCTTCGATTTTAATCTTTGTGTTTTTATTTTCGACATAATCGTTGTCTATGATTTTTGTCTTAAGTTTATGTGTAGGCTGATCTCCTTTCTTTTTTTCCCATTTAGTTCATCTAGTATGAAAGTGTAAAAATGTCTGCAAATCTAAGGTTGTTCAGCTATTTGCCATCTATTTTGTTTCATTTATTATCCTAGTTTAGGTTTCTGAAGATCATATCAAGGCAGCCTATAAGGAGTTATGATGAGCTGGTATGACATTGCCACACAGCATTTCGGTGCTGGAAGAGCTTCGTCAAAAATAAAAATACAGACATCAAAATCAAAGACACAAACTGGAAAAGTAGACCACTCTATTTACCTAGGACAACACATTTCCAAGAGACCCTCAAAAGAAGAAGCAATCAAACGAATAATTATTCTAGAGTGAAAAGCTTTTGGTTAGAGCAAGGTCAACCTTCGAAGACTAGAAAATCACATTAATTCTAAAAAGAAGGTTGTACGACCGATGCATCTTCCAGAGGTCTTTTATGGAGCGTCAACATGAAACTTAACCAAAAGACAGACTCAGGCAGTGAGAACTATGCAGCTTGCACATGGAAAAATCATGATCAACCTCATATGAAGAGACCACAAAAGAGCGCAAAATATCAGAGAGAAGACAGGAGTTTGAACTATCATAGAACCCATTGAAAACTTATATGGCAGTTGGCTGTCCATGTTGTAAACATTTCAGACAACCAACTCACAACATAGATCGTTAGGGATCACATGCACAAGCAAGACCAGCGGAGCACTAGATGGAGAGATCAGCTAGACAAAATCACAATGTATTGGCTCTACAATGACTACGATAGAGAAGTTTAGTGAATCCAGGGAAAAGTTTATGTCCAGCGACGGACGTCATGAGACTGATGATGATGATGATGATGATGATGATGATGATGATGATGATGATGATGATATAGAGTAGCAGGTAAGATATCGATAGCTGTGAAAATCAGTCGGTCAGTTCCTTTTTTTTTTTCAGTGTTTAACCAAAAACGTGTGCAGCATTTCAAAGACATCAATTTCAGTTTAGCTTATCGTTTGTTTAAAGTACGAAAAAAATTAGATGTTGTAACAAGCTGCAGATCAGCTAACGCTGTCCTATCTTAATGTGATATGATCCGTACATCTTAAGAAAATAGAGGGCCAAATAAAATACGAGTTAATTTCGTAATCAAGCAGAAAAAACAATGCCGCCAATTTTAAAAGACATGGCCAGTGGTCCCTTTCAGAACAAAATCGCGTGTTGAGACCCCATCATCATCCATCATCGAGTAAATGTAGCGCCGCTATCAGCTTACATGTTTTTAATTACATATATTCATATTACACGTTAATGACACGAAGGTAATTTCCAATGATATTAACCTAGTTGTTGTACCATGTTCTTGGCAGAGGCATTGAATGAAATGCTGAAGATGGCGATGGATTGAACCAAGGCTCAACAAACTGAAGGCGATCACTCAACCATTGGGAAACTGAATAAACAATCACGAGAAAAACATTCGCTAGAAAAAAAGCAAGCAAGCCAAAAAAGCAATAAAATGTCCAGGAAGATGCCTCAATGTCTGCTCTCGAAATGAAAAAAGAAGACAAGACCAGTTTGAATAACCAATAATGAAGCATCAAAAAGTCACAGCAAAAACAACTTCGACATCTGTGATTCGTTGTCATAAGAAATAGAGTAAAAAAAAAAAAAAAAAACCAAAATCTAGATAGTCTTCCTATAGAAACTATCGTGTCCCATCTTTTGGCTGCGTGCTTTGTTTGGGGTGACTAATTACAAATTTCGAGCGAGGGATGATCGATAAATAAGATATTTCTCTTGACCTTCATTGATCAGGGATAAAAAAGCAAGAATTTCTGAAAGCATGCGTGAACGTTGCCAGACACTGAGTAAGGGACTGATTTAGCATAAACTTACTTTCCGAGATGGAAACTCCTGATTGTAATCCAATTTGATTGGTTTCAGAAAAACAAAATATGATTTAAAATATAATAAAGAGTGAATGCTTATATTTTCAGTCCTGCAGCTCCGTGGTTGCTACCTGTGCGTAGGATTAATGCATAAATAGCTTGCAGGCCTACCATCCAACCAACCCAACTTAAAACCTGAAGAACCTTTTGTTGACAGTTTTGGTTGACGGTCCCTGGTACTTTGAATAACCAATAACGAACACACAGTGGGTTTCAGTGAAGCAAAAACTTGGATGATTGTGATTTATTATCAAAAGAAACAGGGAAAAATCAGAAAAAGTTAAAACAAATAAAATTAAACTTGTTCCGAGTAAAACAAAAGCTCCCCGCCAGTCCCCCACTAATTCATGTTTTTTTCTAAAAACCCTGATCAATTCGTCAGAATGAAGAACAGACAAAACAATCACCCTGGAATTAACCAACGATTTAACACAGTTATTCCTAGAGGCCAAGCAAATTGTGCAAACAATCCTCCTCATCATCATCAGCTGCAGTCTTTTAGTGACTGTCATCGGACATATGACTTCTCTGGAATACGCCAGAGCAATTACATTCCTAACTTGTCGAGTTCGTGAAGCAGTCTCATATTTCCTCTAGGGAACCACATTGTAAGTCCTAACTTCTAGCAGTTGTCTGACATTTTTGCAACATAACCGCCCTTTGCCACATGAATTTTATAAAAGATTCTATGATATAAACTATCTTGCTACCACTCTATAAGTTGTTGAGCATTTGTTCACTCCATACACTATGCAACATCCTCCCAGAAAATATCATCGGAATTTATTGAAAACTAATGGAAATATTGTTTGGACCAACTTGAGAGGGTCAATTTTAGGGGAGGGATTCTCATTTGAAAAAACACACCCTTTTTTACTCCTACGCCTACCTTTCAAGCAAATTCCACCGGAATTGTTCGATCATTCCTGTGTAGTCAAATAAAATACGTCATGTAATCAACGGCAACACAAAGATTATCAATTAAAAAATAAAGGAGGGGAGATCAGTGAAGAATTCATTTGTTTTTCACCTTTTGTTGGATCACTTCCTCTTATGCAAAAAGGTCGCAGCAAGACTAAAAGAGAAAAAAGAAATTACTTTTTTTTAAATACAAAAATATAATGTAAAATGAATGAGATAAATACGAGAAAATTATCTGCACTTTTAGGAGGAAAATTGTTTTTTTTAAATTTCCCCTGAGATCATTCTAAGAAAACAACATCCACAAAACCTCTCCCAAAAACTGACCATTATTGTCTGACCCCTCCTTCTACAAACCCTTCTTATTCAGTACAAACATGATTCACACCTTCACAGACACAAAAAGAACTCCCTACCCACTCATTCTAAACCAGCCATATCACAGAAATTTCCTCACTTCATTCAACAAATCACAAATATGTAAACAGTACACAGTTTGCATTGCAACTGTTGCAAGTTTCACTGAAAAAGGTGGATAGTAAACGTGGAAATGTATTAGAACATAAATAACGATAGAGAATTTCAAGTTGTAACCCATGTTCTTCTCTTTAATTTTTCTCCATCTTCAAATTGTGATACTAGCTGGAAATATTCAACAAGAAAAATAATGACTAATGCTCCTAGACACGTAAAAATAATTCCATTCCTCTCAGGGGTGAGGCTAGAGATTTATTGAAGGCCTACATCAACAATAAATGAGAGTATTTATTGCTAGATATCAGTAGATATAGTCGGTACCTCATATCTATAAAACATACGGGTGGCCCAAACATAGGGCTTTGAAAGCGTTTTAAAATAGCTCTGCAAAACATTACCTCCCTCAGGTACGCCTCTGCCTTCACCTTTAACCATTTACAAGGTGAGAAAGTATCATTTTTACCCTTGACACTTAAGGGGATGGGGTTGTCTCCCCCAATTTGAACCCATGGCCTATCAGTTGATCGGTTGGTTGGGTAAAGCCATGTTTACGTACTTTTTGTAACTTGACAAACCTCTCAAATGGTCAAGCAGATGTGATATATAATAACGATATATTTAGAGGGAAAGATATATGTGTAAAGAAAGATCAAAAGAGTAGAAAAATTACCGTCAATTCTGACTTTCAACAGGGGGTATTTATATATATATATATACATATATATATATATATATATATATATATATATATATATATATATATATATATATATATATATATATATATATATATATATATATATATATATATATATTCAAAACTGACCCAATATTGAAAAAGGAATCCCTCCACATTGGATCCATGAAATAATTTATGGAAAAAATGAAATAAGACTACGTGTATACGAGCCAAAAAAGAAGTTCTTATTTCGGTTCAACAGTTGGTTGTAAAATAGTAAATAGAACCCCTTCCCTAGACCGGTAAATTTGTTTTTCGATTTAAAACCTGTCCCTATATCCATTGAGAATGCATATTTGATCTAGTTTCGCTATACAACTGTTTTGCACTTTTTATAACGTGACAGACAACCACACACCTCTCACTTACGTATTTGAGATTTTTTTTTTTTTTTACAAAAGTTAACAGGTGAAAAGTTTTTTTGGAGAAAATATCTATATTGTCCCTCGGAAATTTCAGTGTCAAATTTAAATTGTTCTTTCAGTATATGAAGCCAATGCGTACATTCGTGAGAGTCTAATCATGTAAACAGTAATCTGAATATCGTCTACGTTTTAAAATTTGCCTTTTGGATTTTCCCTTCACAAATTATACACACACACACACACATACACACACACACACACACACACACACACATATATATATATATATATATATATATATATATATATATAGAGAGAGAGAGAGAGAGAGAGATAGATAGATAGATATGTATGTGTATATATGTGTGTGTGTATATATGTATGTATATATATATATATATATATATATATATGTATATATATATATATATATATATATATAAACAGTAAAATTTGGATTCGCTGCACAAATGTATATATATATATGTGTGTGTGTGTGTGTGTGTGTGTGTGTGTGTGTGTGTGTGTGTGTGTGTGAATTTGAACTAACGCTGATCCGTCTCTATATCTTTTCAACCCCTAAACAAATGAAGAACAAACTTTTAATGACATCTTCTGAAAACTAGTGATCATTAAAAAAAAAAAGAAAGGAAACAACAGGTCAGTCTGGTTAGTCTCCTAATGGAAACTGTCATACGACCAATGTCTTTTGGTGACATGTCTTTTTCGGAGAGACGATTTAAAAGTTGTAAATAATGAATAATTTACTCGTTAATTTTAATGAAAACAGTCTAGTAGACATGAGTAAAGAAATTATCAAGAACCTACTTTGCGAATCCAATCCTTCAGGAAAAAACAATTGGAGGGAGGGCAGAGGATAAAAAAGCAAAATGAAAGAAAATTTATCACCTTTCCAGCCCTCTAGATCTATTTGTGTTGCCTTCTTGCGAGATACATAAATGCATAGCCAGTCAACCAGTCAGCAATGCAGCCAAAACATCTCCAATATTGAAGAAGCCTATTCTGCTGTATTAGATAATGCTTTTGGTTGATGTTCTCTGACACAGACAATACAAAAAGTTTCACCAATTATTTTCAGTCAAGATGGAAGTTGTAGTTTGACCCTACAGCAGCCAGATTTTTTACAACTATCGTTGAACGACTGATAACAAGTGCAAAACATTTTTCGTAGACGTTTAAGGTTCCTGAATTTCCTCTGAGAACTGAGAAATTATTAATATTTTCGGATTATCTACAAATTCAGCTGCATCTTGAAATCGATAGATACTTTGGTACGACGGTTAAACTCTGACGCTAAGAAAAGTGATACGCTTGCGGATTTTTCCTGACACTGGTGAGTGAAGGAAGCCTATATTTCTTCTTCCCTCCTGCAAATGTTATTTACACGATGAAGGAATTATATTGGCTGCTGCAGGGTCGAACTTCATTGCATTTTCTATTCCGACAACAGCTGCTCACTTACTTTTGTATAGTAGATATAATCTTTAAAAAAATCTGAAAAAAAAAAATTGAAAATGTGTATTATTATTATGAAAATTCATTTAATCATTGGAATGGAATTGTCACATGCGTAACCGTATGATAAATTTCCGTTCGTATTCAAAACATCAGTTAGTGATATAACCTGTTAGCCATCAGTAGGTTGCAAGTTCAAATTGCGGTAGGAGATTGTGGATTTTACATGTCAGTATACACCCCTCAATTTGATGGGTTTTGTTCTTGTTACGGTGGAAGAACAAATCAACTCCAGACATTGTGCTAGAGTGTGTCAAGTAAAAGCAATACACATTAAACGAAAATGCATATCTCACCGACAAATGGAGTCAGTTCTTAAATCTGCTCTATTTTGTTTTGGTCAATAGCTCAGTATATCATGTTTGATGCTATTTATCAGAAACCTCACAAAAACAGGATGTAGCACAATAAATGCAGCTGATCTCTAAAGCAAACTTGTTGAACAGGGATTTCCTGGAAACTTAACTTGAGTATCAAGGACATGAGAGCATTTGACTTGGTCACAGATCTAACCCCGATCCTACTCGTCGTGATCACACTAAGCAATTTCAAAGAACATCGCATATGCATCTGTCCGGTTACGGATGATCTTCCGAGCCTAAATTTGAATTATAAGTCAAGTTGAAGAAGTTTATTGATACATTTTGTTGACCGTTTCAAAACAATGAATGATTATGATAAGTACTTACCATTAATCGTATTCCACGGCTGAGTTGATGAAAGTCACATTTCTCTAGAATATATGAACCTCAAATCATTAGATGATATATTTGATAACGCTCATAGAGCCAACTCCACCGATAAATGTCCCATGTCAAAGGTAATAAAGCTCTTATTGATTTAAAGCTCAAATCATCGCTTCGGAAAAAAAATAACCCGGTTTTCCACGGATCCAAATCATAACTTTAATCGTTTCTATTTGACCTGGAAGTCATCCATCAAATCTCATGCAGATTTCGAATAGATTTGTTTATTCCAAATGAATGGATTCTTGGCCAGATTGATTCAGAACCACTGTCAATGATAATCGGCTTCAAAAAGATCTTGTCTATGTATGCATTTCTTTCGAGTTATCATTCTTTATTCTTTTGTTCCCACGAAATTGGAAAAGAATATGTATATCATTACGTCTTTCTGTATTTCCGGCTGTCAGTCCCCACGAAATCGTTCAATCAACCAGAGAGATTTCATGTCATGAGCGAATATCAATGTGATGAGGAAAAAAGTTCTTAAACTTGGGGCGGATGCAGGATTTATTTGATTGGGAAATAGACACGGGATCATTTTTGTTTGCAACAGAAATATTGTTTAGAATAAATGAGTGCAAAATACATTTACGAACAGCGGACACCAGTGACTGCCAACCTGGGCAATTACACGCAGTAGTAGGCAATTTAAGCTTTTAAGTTTTGTGATAGACCCATCACCAGGTCGTAAGACCACCACAGAACCAACAAGCAAAGCTTAATGAAAGTGAAATAAAGGTAGACACTGGTATTTAGAGATATACAGACATACAAAAGGGGAAAATTGATACAAAAGACACTTTCAAGACTTTCACAACATAGTTGCCAATTTCATCGTAAGATTATCTGAACTCTTTTCAACGATGGATAAAAGGAACACGGTTGATGAATACAATTGTGGTGCTGAATAAATCAAATATATTCTCAGCGTGCCATCATAAAATTAAGTTTAGAAACCACCGTCCAGAACCAAGAGAAAGTGATGGAAATCTAGGGGGGATTTTGACAGAAGACAAGATTAATACACGTCGATGTATGATAAAGAATATTGGGAGGTGAATTCTTGCTCAGACTTATTTACCGTCAGTAGTGAGCGAACGTCATTTGGAAGATATGGATTCATCGACCAGAAATAGTTAAATTCGTGGTGATGAATTTACGACTTTCGTGACGCAAGCCTTTACTGCTCACGAATTGAACTAGTAAGAACGGTATAGTATACACTCACAATAAATGAATGATAAAAGGGAAGTAATTCTGTTTCGATTTTCCATATTTCACAGTCAAAGACACATTCATGGACCCGCTCTAAACTTTGATCAATCCTTCTTGACCCAGTGGCATACCTTTTCTGGAGATTCCGTCGAAATTCTGAAAAACTTTTGAAAATGTTTAAACAAACAGAAAACCAAAAATATAGATATATCCAACAAATAAGCAATTTTTTTCGAATCAGGGAAGAATTCCTGGATCCGTCCTAAAACCTGAAAAAACCTTTGTTGCTCATGAAAAACCATTTACAACTTTTCATTGAAGTTACTTGAAAGCCTTCGGAGATATTGTGTTGAAAGACAGACTTGAGCGAATATATATATGTCGGTAAAGGTGGGCAATGAATATCCATCTATAATTTGATAAATGTTAGCGGGGATATGTGTATACATATCCGCACACAAGGCATTCATGTGTTAAGTTTCACATTGTTTTGATCGAAAGTTCTTGAGAAGTTTATTTGTTAAGAACGACGGACGGAAATTTTCTTCACACGATTATAATGGGAAGTCGTGCTACAAAATACCGGTCCTTTCAACACATGCACGTTTGGAATAGGCCCTGCCCAAGTCTTTCCAAAAACATTTTCAGGATGTTTTAAATCCCTTGTATTTATACGTTGCTTCGATCTATCTGACAGATATACAGGAAGTAAATACGTTACATTTTAATTCGAAAATAAAATTAGGTATTGATTATACTGTCACTTCTAAGTAGGATCCAAATTTTTGCTTCAGACCAAGAGGCTGGCATTTTACCCCTGGCCTACGCTGAACTGGACAGTCAATTCAACCGAATTAAAGTGATGTATTTATGACATCACAATTCCCCATCAACCAGGGGGCTATATTCAAGAGCTGAAAGAGCACTGCTATATTAGCTTATCGTACACGCGTTGCCCTACCTAAAGAATGAAGAAGGGAGTGTCAAATAATAATAATAATAATAATAATAATAATAATAATAATGCAGACCATAGAGTTAAAAAGAAGGAGAGTGAAAAACGGGAAAAATACCAGGACCAAGCAAGAGAGTTAAAGAAGATGTGGAACATGAAAACCAGGGTAGTACCGGTCATAGTGGGCGCACTAGGAACAGTCCTCAAAACGCTGAGGGTGAGACTGGAGGAGATCAGGATTAGGGGAGGGATTGAGACCGTACAGACCACAGCACTACTAGGAACTGCACGGATACTGAGGAAGGTGCAAGAGATGTTGTACGCGGACAGATCACAGCAATGGAACTAGAGAGCTAAAATGTTCCATATTCACTCTTTATCATGTCTAGGTAAAACAATATTTTTTTTCAATATTCCACACCCCTGAATAGTATGGGTTTTGATTTGTATCATAATTTTCTGTTGAAATTTGCTCTTAGATTTTGTCAATCCTGTTTTTTTTTTTTTTTTAGTAATCCAACAAACAGCTAAAAATATGACTTATTCCCTATTTTCGATTTGATCACATCTTTCTGAAAAATGTTGGTCTCTTCATAGTTTCTATTGAATTTCTAACCCGACCTGTTTTTCATTTTTTGCTTTCATTTTATTTATTTATTTTTTTTTTACATGGTTTCGAATTATTTTGAATTTGATATAAATCTCAGTGAAAGGTTCTATTGATCAACTGGAAAATCGAATGGATGGCCCCTTTCCAATCTATTTCCAATGAGGACAAAGATTAAACGTGTCGTTCAAGTGAAGAGTTGTGAAAGTTTTACGACGGATCCGAGCAACTTTTGTTCGGCCAGAGTTCACTGAAGAGTATGAATTTTCGAAAACAAGCCTGAATGCTGATAGCCACAAAACAAAGGATCAATTTACCATGAATTTTCATTGCAAATTAAGGTTCCAACTAAAAACTCATGGGTGGATTGAAAAAAAAAAAACAACTTTATAAACACAATAAGGAATAGTTAATTAGATTTTTTCCTTGTATTTCTAAAAATATGGCCTGCACACGTGATACATATATACTTACATAGCCAGCCAGCAAGATAAAATTGAAGACAAAAGAGGCTTTTGTTGACAGTTTGAGTTGAAGAATTCTTGATACTGCCCTTGCGCTGGCCATGGTGACAGTCTCTTCCCAGGTATCACGTAGCGTAAGTTTTCCTCACACTAATCTACCTCGGAAAGACTCTTTTGTTCAATGAGTTCGTTCTTGAAAATAGTCTTAGAGGAGACAAGAACCTAAAACCGTGTCACTCGCATCACACACAATTTATCTTTACTGTGTGTGGGTGAAAGGTAAAAGTTGGAATCGTGCCTTCTCCAAGGACAATAGTAAAGTGTGAACTTCAGTACGGCTAACCCCTAAGCACCTCCTATTCCAGCGACGGAAATGATTCAGCTTTAGCATGTCTAAACTCTCTAAATTTGTTTTTTTAGAAAATTGATCTCATTCTTGTTATCAGTGGTTTTCGAATGATCTGTTTACAACACACAACCGAGAGGAGTTGAAACGTGCGAAAAATCGATTTTAATGACCTTTTTTGGAAATACTTGACATTGACTATACTTTCGATATGATTCACACCTCAAGAGATGAATGAACCTTTATATATCGCTGAATGATTCATTATCAATCAATCTCCGTTGAGGATATCTAATCTTTTCTTTCCATATTTGATGGAAACACAATGTTACAGTTGATTCATTCAATCATGTGTGCTAACATTAAAAAAATTGTATTGCCTGAATTGAGGTTGGTAAGTTAATGAAACCACTCAAACTTATTGATTATTGTGTATCTTTTGAGAAGAAACGAGACACGTTGAATAAATTTGATAATTCTTTGAACCTGCTTGGATTGTATGATTAACCATCTAACCGCAGCGTAGACTCAAACTCTTGTCAATTAAATCCAAATTGAATACTGATCAATACTTGAGTTTCTACGTCCATCGAAACTTCCAACTAAACTGAATTACAAACTTAAAGTTTTTTCCGTGATTGATGCACTGACTTCTTGAATCCTACTGGAAAATTACAGCCCTTCGATCTGGGCATTTCATATTAAGGTGAAAGATTTATGAAAATGGTTAAAAATTCTGTTACCAGATATACCAGTACTCCAGGATACATAAAAAAAATACCCCTGTTTTCTCTATTTTTACAAGCATTTAACTATTTTTCAATGAAGATCTTTGTAGTTTTAATACTCATTCATGTATGAGCATTACCAGTTACACCTTTTGAACAAATAAACTCAGATTTTCCCTTCAAAATATAAATGATCATATTGAACATCATGACTGGCAAAGCTCATATAATTTTTTTCATGTGGGTGTGTATTTGTTTTGGTGACTGTTTGTTCGAGCGCTTGAAACCATAGTGTTTAGTCTTCAGACTTAGAATTGGTAACAGTACTTTTTTTTTAGTTTTGTGAAAACAAAACTGAACTTTTTGGTTACCAGTCCAACAGGTAAATATATAAGATCTATATTCCCCAGAATGTTTTTTACTCTGTTTTAGATGTTTCACAGTTGATAATGCCAGGGATGTCAAAAATAGAATTTTTTCTGATCATATATGCGATTCGATGAAATTTTTTTCACATGACTTCAAAATTTGACGCTACATTGGTTTAATTATAGACTGTGATGGCGTGTCTTAAATAGTTTTGCTTTAACAGATTTTTGCAAACCGTCGATTTTTTCTCGACTCACTATATGAATGAATTGAGCTGAAAATAGTTGGAAGAATAGATAATTTTTCATGTGACCTTTAGCATTCTACCGTTTCCATCAACGTTGCCATGATCGTGTGCATTTAGTAACTTTGGAACCCTGCAACATATGTGTCTATTCTTGTATGAACAAAATCAACATTAAAACACAGCCAGGAAATGCTAATATATTTAAATACATTCATTTGGCGATAGGAATCGCTTGTAGTGTCAGCACAAATTTTCAACCGATGAACCAAGTCTACGATAGTGTGCTAAATGTTGAGCTCTTATCATGAGAGGCACCAAAAATCCATTACTGAAATAAGCAGTTTACGTGCATTTTAGAAAATGATAGAATACTATGATACTTTTTAGAGCTTTCTCAACGGATTGATTCACATACTTTCCGAACATCGTCAGTGTCTTGTGATACACTCAGGATATTGAACGGCTATTTCCAGAGCTGACCCTTGTTTAGAGATTGTTGATATTCTATCTTCTTATATACAAGTAACACTCTTATGTATGTATCCCCATGTAAATGATCATGTTATCAGGCGAAATTATATTTGCTGTAACATTTTTCACAACTAAGAAGGCAGGAAATGGCGGAACGTTCATTTGTGATTTATTCCCTATCCAAATACACATACACATGTATGTTTTGCGATAGAGAAGAACGCAAAGCCACTTTTATAAAATAAATTGGTTACAGAACTGTAGTTTATCTTGAAAATCATTTGGAATTATTGTGTCTTTGAAACAACTCATTTTTTTCTTCCTCGAGTATACGATTGTAAAATGCAGTAGCTAGATAGACCATGTAGGCAACGTTATTTTCCATCTGTATACACAAAAAATGACTCCGTCTCTAATGTGATTATGAGGATGTATGGAGAGTTTCTTCGTATATTCTGGTACATACATTGTGTAATCAGAGTTGCCAGATTTAGCTTCTACTAGCAGATTGGGCAAATTTTGAAAGTTACCCCATCTGAACAGTCTAAAGAATATCTATTTATCATATGACAATGGCTGAAGAATATAGCAGCCAACATATTTCGGTGTTATCCTGAGTTAGGGATGATCAATCCGAAAAGAAAATCGAAAAAAGTATGGTTTTCAACGAGGCAGCAGCTTAAAACACACCTTAGAATTTATTTATTCCAAGACTTTAGGAATATATGCCCCTGGAATTGATTGATTTGTTTTCAAATGGCAAGAGTTTGTAGATTCAGTGGGTTTTAAACGCAAATATTAATTAACTTTAATCCGAAGCTGATATATACTACATTGAAACTGTTTCTGAAAAACAGCATTTTTTTCGCACAAACCCAATCCATTATGTAGCAATTAATCAGAGGATCAATCATAATAAAACATCATTGGTGTTTTTTTCAAAGCAAATGAACCATAAAATGTATTCCGATGATTAAACAAATCCAATTACTGCGTTGCTCGATCATGTTCGTTTCTGTTTCATTTGTTTTCACGTGAATATCAGGAAAATTTAACACTTTGCTTACATGATTGAAAGGAGATTACAATGCGTGCAATAGAATAATCTATGCTTAGATGCTCCAATTGAAAGATTCCAATTTTACAAATCGTAGATACTTTCATACAAGGATTCACGTATAAAGTCATATTGACTCAAATCCGAACTCTGGGAATTAGATTTTGGGTGATTAAATCTAAATATTCTATATGAAGTGAAAAGAAACCTGAGAATTTATTAGGCCATTAATCATACTCCAACGGCTCAACAAATCGAATAGTTTTGTTACTCGTCCATATCTATTTGGGTTAGTGACCATGTAAAGATTGGGAATATCTCCAGCATTTCTTCGAGTAATGTAAAAGGAATACAGGTCTGGTTGGTCACTCAATGGAAATTCATCTCGCAATCAGCTTATTTTGGTAGGATGCTGTGTTGGGGTGATCTATCAAAAAATTGAATGAGGTAATCGCTGAAAAATGTACTTCTGCTGACTCCTGCAGCATCACTAAAACAACAATGAATGCCACCAAGAACAATTTAAGTACCAATTTAGCATGAAAATCAAACAGCCCCAAACAAAAACCAAGTTATGATGCAATTTTTTTAAAAAATCTAAAAAGAAAAACGTTTTTTCATGAAAAGAGAAGTAAATGTTTTTCAATCCAAGCATTCTGGCCTCATCGGTAGGGTTAAGGTCTATACGCTTGTACGGTCGATAGTCAAAGCCAATGTATGCAAAGATAACCCACCGAACTGGTAAATTTAAAAAAACAACAAAAAACAAACAAACAAACAATCTAAGTTGATAGATTTGCTGATAGTTTTGTTGACGGTTTCTGATACTTGCTGATAAGGAAACATAATCATAGATGGAGGCATCTAGATATGAAGATCGTGTCTGAAGTGAAAACTTGAAATTCATGTTATTTCAACTGTTCAGTAAATCTTTTTATTTTGTTCTTTACATCCATGTTCCTTCGATAGGAAACGCCAACAAAAATATTTGCAAAACCGTCAACACAGGTTTCTCAGATTTTTAAGCTGGTCCGGCTGGCTCGTTAGGTATGTATGTATAACAGATACAGGCTGCACCACGGATGATAAGAGCTGAAGATTTAAACATTCATTTTATATTATGTCTACAATCGGTTTTCAAACTCCTTTTAAATTCATTTTTATTTGTGAGTTAAATTCAGAGTATAGGTTTGTGTTAAATCAGTTCATCTGTTTGTGCATGGATGCATCATGGAAAATTTACCCTTTTTGTAGTGATCATTGCTTAGCAAAAGGTAGTATTTTTATCATTGATCACCTCTTTCTCCCAATTTTTTTATTACCCATAACATGATTGCGAAAACATGTTGATCATGCAAAGGTTTCTATTGAGTGACTGACCAGACGTGTATTAGAGTATTGTATTGTCATGCGAACCTTGGTTAAACCTCAATAATGCCATGAGGGATTCAGAGGGAATATAAGAGGGTTTACAAATGAAACAGTCCATGATATGATTCTCAAATTAAAGGAAAATACAATTTTATCTTTATGTCTTGAGTGATTTATCAATATAAATCATATCAATTAATATTTTCTGTAATGAGATTAGGTTATTGATGGAGAAATAATTTGGAAATCAATCATTGGCTGTAGGCATTGAATTATGAACAGAATGATGGTCGAAATGAAAAGACTCCAATTCAATGAGATTTTGACCTTTTATGCTCTAAAGGGTTTACTGATTTAAGACATAATGATTCACTTCACAAAAATTGAATTGGTTTTATTGATGGACAAATAATTTCTGCCTGATGATTATGTGATCTAATTATTGTTTATAAACATAGGATTATAAACATTGTATTTGAAGCCCCACAAAAAAATCAGATTTATTGGACCATAAAAATCACTTTGGTAGGTCAACAAATCTTCTTGTTTTTTTTACCCAGCCGTGTTAGCCTGAGTGAATCTCTTTCATTCCCATTTAAACATTGATAAAACGTCAAGCATTGCTTATAGGAAATTAAAAGCAAGATAGAATACGATGATGGACAAAAAACTTTCCGGTTGCAGATTGAGTGATTTAATCATCGATTGAAAGCAATGAATTATGTGTATTGTATTTGGAATTTATTGGGGTCATCAAACATTCCAACAAAGCATGTGATTGTCTCGTTCGACCATAATCAGTGGCGTTCGTTGCCTTAATTCTCACGTGATCAACGATGAAACCCCAAACATTGCCCCTGGGGGGACTAAAAGGACAACAGGTCTCGTTAGTCACTCAATAGAAACTGTAGGGCGACCGACATCTTTTCGGTAACAATCAGGTGAAAAAATTGGAAAAGGAATGATAATTAAATAACTTAGTTCCCTTGCATTATATCAGGTAGTTTTCACTAAAAAAAAATACCTCAATAAGCAGCCAGACAGAAACCAATGGACCAATATAGCATAACCAAAGTCCATCTCAAAGAACAAATCGGGGGAGAACTTTGCAAATAGGGAAAAAAAGTTTCATCTTAATCATTTCTTTTGTTTGATCATCAAAAATGGCTGAAATTAAAAAAAAAAAAATGAACGAATAAAAAAAAAGAGGAGGACATATACATAAATGATAACCAGCCAGTCTGCTTGACTCACTTAAAAACTTGAGAAACCTCTATCAACAGTTTTCATGACAGTTTTAGTTGACAGTTTCTAATGGAACATTCACATGCCTCGATCGAGAAAAAAATCACATAACAATTCTATATCAAATCTCTTTTCAAAGAAAGTGTTATATATATATATATATATACATATATATATATATATATATATATATATATGTATGTGAGTGTGTGTGTGTGTGTGTGTGTGTGTTGGTATTATGTATGTAAAGTGAACTGACCGACTGAATGTTTATGAACGTAACAACCGGAAAGGTGAAGAGAATAAGAGGGGAAGCAGGTGTAATGATTCATTTTTTTTTATTTCATGGACTCTTTTCGAAGGTTACCAGTCATCTTTTTCAGAGAAAAACTTTGAACCGTACAGAAAACATTCGTTTACATTTTTGCAGCTGAGGGAAAAAGTGGTATATTTTAATGAAGGCAGGGGAGGTGATTGTATCTGTGTAGGTGGGAGTCAAGTTGTTCCGGACATTTTACATGTGACACATCTACCTGTTCATCTATCAGCCTGCAAGTCAGACCAACGTAAAACTGATAGTGACAAGTACTAATAATCCTTTCATTCCCTCTGTTACTTTTTTTAAAATACTTTCTGTTCATGTTGATTAATCGATCGATTTTTTGTAGTTCTTTTAGGTATTACGTATAGAGTTCGCTACTCGATGATTAAAATTGATCAGGATTTTAAGTTTATGTTGTTTCAAATCATCGACAATTTCACCCAAACCATTTGGAGAAAATGTGAAACGAAACTACATGAAATCTTCCAACGAAAATAAAACTGTCAGCAACACTGTCAACATAGATTACTTCAATATTCAAGTTGGTCAATCAAGTTTGCCCGACAGGTTGGCCCAGCAGGTTGACCCAGCCGGTTGTCCCAGCAGGTTGCCCAGCAGGTTAGCCCAGCAGGTTGACCCAGCAGGTTGGTCCAGCAGGTAGGCCCAGCAGGTTGGTCCAGTAGGCTGGCCCAGCAGGTTGGTCCATCAGGTTGGTCCAGTAGGTTAGCCCAGTAGGTTGGCCCAGAGTTGCCGATTCAAATCTTGTTTTTTTTGCTTTGCTTCCTCAAATTCGTGGGTCAATGGTCGGTGATATATAGATTTCGAAAAAAAGAACTTCATTATCATTATTTTGACTAGTCTTAACCTTAACCCCTACTATCAGTTGTTTTTATTGCAACATTAAATCAGTTTGTAACCCTGCGAGGATTAAGCAGCGAATTCAGGAAAAAAGAGAGCAAGCTAGATTTATTCTTCCTTGGAAGATTTCATGAAGATTTGTCGTATTAGTTATATGTAATAGTCTACTTTCTTCAGCTGAGCGTTTTCAATTTCCGTTGGTGTGTCCTTGTCCTTAATATATATATATATATATATATATATATATATATATATATATATATATATATATACATTAAATCTATCGTTTTAACGAGGTACATTGAATTGGTTTTGAAACTACCTCTGAAGAGAATGGAGAACATTAACGAAGCAGACATTTTCTCAAAACACATTGTTGAAAACTAGGAAGGAAAAATAATTTGCAAGTTTCTGCCCCTGCATAAAAGAGTTAAATGATTCAAATATCCAAGTAGAATCAACCACGTTTGGAAATCAAGATTTAGGAGAATCAGTTAAAAAAAAAATAATATTCATTGCCTTCCGCAAACCGATTCAGAGTGTAAAGGCGGCATTTTGCTGGAAAAAATTCTCCGATTTTTTTTTCTGTATGAATTTCGGATAACAAAAAAATGTCAGAATGCCCGACTCTGCCACTGGGTAACTCATTAGTAGTTCAGCTGATTTCAGATTAAGTGAAAGGTTAAAACATAATTTAGTGACAGAAAAAAAGACAGGGAATATTTTTCCACAAATAGTTTTTGTGCTTTCAATCCAGGAATTTTGTATTCAATAGGAAATACAATCTGCATCTTATGATGCAGGGGATCTAGTTACAGTTTCACTGTAATGGTAAACTGGTCATTTTCGTTCGTTGTACATATGCAAGGCCTCAAAGAGTGTTTTTACTGCCTCTTATTCATTTTGTAAAAAAACTCAAGCAGTTCATGATGCTTTTATTCAGGTTTTTTTGTACGAACCTGGTCATGAGTGTGCTAACTCCCGGTTGGATCCATGCATCCCCCATTAAAGTATTTGCTGGGATATCGATCTCCTCAGAGGAAGTAACCGGATGCTCTAAAGATGTTTATTCGTACAAAAGCCAAGTTCATAACAACAAAATAGATGACATGAAGTGAATTTTAACTTAATGAAATCTATTGGCGTGTGAAAATTCAAATGCATATCGAAGAAACAAACAAACATTGATTGACCATCTACTGTAACTTCAGCAAGAGAGCATTTAAAACTAGAAAAATAATCAGTGTGCACACAACAATCAATTGCAATTAAAATCCAAATGAAAATTAATTTTATACATCGCATGTGCTAGGAACGTCGTGGTCTGGGGTTATATAAGGTTTGATAGTTGCATTCCATCAACAGGATCATGTATATTAAATCCTAAATCGGTATATTGGAAGAAAAAATGTCGTGTTAACTCGAACAACTGAGAAGGAGGGATGTGTTTCTGCATAACATTGATCCCAAACACTCTGCAAAAACCAAGAAGTCATAAAATGTAAACGTATCCGATTGGTACTGCATGTGGCCGGATCCAAATCCAAATCATCATTTGTGAAATATGTTCAGTAACTAATCAGATATAAAAGAATGTATGTCCCTGGTGAAGCAACATTCAAGTTGGTGTTTGCTCAAATTTTGTAAATGGCACCGGGACTTTGCTACTTATGCTTTTTCGTTATACATTGTGGAAATACTTATGATTATACATTAGCAAGTGAAACTGTAAGTATTTTCCTGATTAGTATGTTGTTAAAGCACCAAATCTATGTAATGTGTTCCCAACTAAGAGAGTTTTATTCTAATTTAAATCTGTTTCCGAGTGCGAAAATTCAATTTGACTTGAACTCAGTTGTAAGTTTAATTATTTCAGATTTGCTCTGTTCGTACATAACTAAAATAATTAAGAATAGATGATTGAGTTTTTCTTGAAGTTGCTGTAAGAATAAAAGAGTAATAAGGTTGATAAAAACGCTGCTACTACGAATGTTGATATCAATGGAGGGAATTTGATTGTTATGTTGGTTACTTTTTATAAGTATACCATAAGTAAACAATGAAACATGTTCTTTTGCATTTTGGCTAACTGTCTTATCTTAACCCAGGCTGGTGGCTGATATAAGGTGAACTAGTGAACTGATGATGATGATGATGATGATAATAATAATAATAATAATAATAATAATAATAATAATAATATATATATATATATATATATATATATATATATATATATATATATATATATATATTAGGTTCGTATGTAGAAAACGTACAATATACTGATTTAGCGCTTATATTGTATGCCCAGCGAATAATTTGCAGGTTAGGGGAATAAACAGATGTCTAGAAGGATATCCTGATCGGATAATTCATTTTTATTATCCTGATATTGAGCAATATTTCATAAGCTAGTATGAACGACAATCTCATAATGGAGTGAATTTGATCCTCACTTCAGTCAATTTAGTTAAAATTCATTCGGCAACATCTTGTGGATCGTGCTGAAAGAATCCTGTTTTGACTTGCGTAAATAAGGATTTATGTCGCTAACGTTGAGGAAATGCAATTATTTATCCATATCTGCATATGCACAAACCAATGCAAAAGTTTATGAAGAGATTTCCTTGAAAAGACCATCTAACATTTCATTGAATTAGATAGATCGATAACTGAAAAAAAAGCTTCACACGTTGTTCAATTACTTGCAACGGAAATCAGTAAGTTATCTCAGCAAATTAGGCAGTGAAAACTTTTCATTGCTAAAAGTGGCTTGAAATACCTATACCTTGTTCATTCGTCATTCCCTACTTACTTTATTGCTAAAATGTCAAGTAAACTCGGTAAGTTATACAAAGGCTCCATCGATAGATAAGAGCATGGATTCAGAATGTCGTATGATTATACTTTTGGGGGCTTTTATATGTTTTTTTTCGAGTGACAGTCGTGGAATGATTATTCCTATCGGACCTTTTTTTGAAAATCCTATTTGAGAAATGTCAGAAATCGTTCGAACTATCTTATACTCAGATACCTGAGTTAGAGTATGTGAAGATTTCATTATGAAGTGAACATGATCTTCACTGAGGTGACTTTGGATTCAGGAATATCCATGAATTTAATTTCTTTGAAATTGAAAAGATTTTAAACCGAGTGGATTACTATCCGACACTGGGATTTGACATTCTCTGTATGTATCTGATGTTGATAACGATTATGCAGTCAAAGGAGAAGAGATATCCTACATCTGCTTCCAGCCCTCCTGCTTTTGAATGTATTCCGTATTTTCCCTAGTGAGAATCCTGAGCTCCTTCAATTTCTTTACAGATCTTGACCCTTCCCAGTCTGGAGTCTACTCGCTGCCTACCAAACAAGTTTTTGCAGTCACTGTCCTTTGTACACTTTCTATGCAAGAAAAGGAATTATTGTGTCTGACGTGTATTTACCTATAAACACTTGTAGGGCACCAACTTCAAACGACCCCAGATTTCTGACACTGATTACAACCAACACGGTGTTTGGGTTTGAATATTAACCCAGTCTGAATTTTGAACGGTGGAATGTGCACGTTGTCAGTGACAGAAAATATACTTATTCATCACTTGGAGACAGCCATTGAGTTTGATTGCTGAAATGTTGCGTTCAAGATATGAATCAATATGTCCAAGACATAGACCAAATTGGGTCTAGAAAAAAAAAGCTTTCCTTTCAATTAACATTTTGATGCTTGGGGAAGTCTGATTAGTCGCCGAAAGGAAAGTCACATGACCAACGCTTTTTCAGCAGTATGCCTTGACAAAAAGGTCAATGAAAATAAAGAAACACACGATTATTCCACAATTTGAAACAAAACAAAGCATTCAGGTATTAGAGATTAGATATTAAAGAACTCTAACCGAACTGTCAACACCAATCTAGTCATAAAACACACAGGTGTTTTAGTTTTCAAGTAAGTCTGGCAAGGTATTATATATATATATATATATATATATATATGTATATATATATATATATATATATATGTATATATATATATATATATATATATATATATATATATATATATATATATATATATATATATGCATATATATGCATATATGTGTGTGTGTTTGTGTGTGCATGTGTGCGTGCATGTGTGTGTGGGTATCGCGTGTGCAGGTTACACCAGAGTAGATAGAATTTTGGAATTTGAGTATTTATCCTTTCTATGTCTGGAAAGGGTTCTTCTTTTATCCCCCTCCCAATAGATTCGTGTGGGTTAAATTCACAATGTAAGTTCATACCAAATCGGTAATTTATTAGTCCAGCAATATTTGTACTTGTTTTCGGATAATTCAAGCTATTTTAGTGATCATCAAAAAAAAAAAAAAAGAGAACAAAGTAACCTATTCATTGATCACCATTTTTTTCCAATTTTTCAATTAATCATCAAAAGATGCTCGTCTCATGGTGGTTTCTATCGAGTGACTAAGTACACCTACTCTTAATCTAAAATTAATTGCATTTCTTCTGTTACTTTCAAACTTCACCAATTATATAAAAGCTTTAAAATATTCATGAATGACAATAAATATCCAATGATTACAAAGAAGAAAACACTTTTATTAATATATGGTTTTTCCGTAATATTATTGCTTGACAAAGCAAATAGGCGATTTGCCGAGCAGGACCAAATCATAAACAGTAATATACTTGTTTATATAAGAATTTTTCTCTTAATAAGTTTCGTTTGTATTCAAAAATGTAACCACATACCTTCACGATCGATAACTGAATAACGAGAAGTTACTTCTCATCAGTAACCATTTAATTGTATGTTATAAATTACTTCAACGTATTAATAGTTGGTCATTGACATTGAGATTAATGGTTTGCTTGTACAGTCACTTTCGAATCAGTACACCACGATGTCAGGAATAAGTTCCAACATTTCAAGATGAAATACATTTGCTTTTAAGGGTGCAGGAGGCGAAAAGTAAATAAATATATAAAATACGATAAACAACAGCGATATACATTCATATCTCAAATCTACAGTTTGTTATTCAGAGAAGTTAGCCACTGCCATTCAATAAAGTAATCTAATCAGGAGTAGAGAAATTAATTCCCACCAAACAATCAACCGATGTACGGTCAGTTTTATGAGTTTATGGTCTATGTACTAGCATTAGAATTAAATACTGCGAGTCAATATCTATCTATCTATCTATCTATCTATCTATAAGCCTGCCTATATATATCTATCAATCGAGCAATCTATGTATTTATCAACCTTAGTCTGTCCCTAACTCTATATCTTCTATCTATCTATCTATCTATCTATCCTAGTCTGCCCATATTTATCTATCTATCTATCTATCTATCTATCTATCTATCTATCTTAGTTTGTCCATATCTACGTCTGTAGGTCAGTCCATCTTATTATATTTCTAACTATCAATGTATTTTTCAATTTATCCATTTAGTTAACCCCCTCTCTGTCTTTGTCTGTTGGTCTGTCTGTCTCTGTCTCTCTCTTTTCACCTCTCTCTCCCCTCTCTCCCTCTCTCTCTCTCTCTCTCTCTCTCTCTCTCTCTCTCTATATATATATATATATATATATATATATATATATATATATATATATATATATGTGTGTATATATACCAATCTATCTATCTATTTAAGTCCGTCTATTATCCATCAATCTCTTTATATGTTCATCTATCTATCTATCTATCCATCCATCGATCTATCGTTGCCCGTTTATATCTATCTATCTATCTATCAATCTATCTGTCAGTCTGCTAATCGTTGCTTGCCTGTGTCTCTCAATCTAACCACCTATTTATAAATCAATCCATTTATCTATCAATTGTATTCTGTTCACTTTTATCTATCTATTCATATATCAATCTATTCAGTTATCTATCAATCGTTGTTTGCAAATATCTATCAATATATCCATCCATTTTTATCCCTCCGTCTATCTCTTTCTTCTAGTCTGTCCATATATATTTATTTATCCATCTGTCTATATGTGCAAGCATATTTATCGCAGTTTATTTATATCCATCCATCCAAAAGGGCGATGCATACACACACGCACACACACACACACACACACATATATATATATATATATGCTCATATATGCATATGCCTTTATATGTTTGTGTGTGTATAAATAAATGAAAATAGCGAAATATACTATACATAATATTCTTGAAGATGATATCATCAGTCGGTTTGCATGCAGTCTGGCATTGAAATCGATACAATAGATTTATAATTGCATAAGTGAACACTCAACAGAAGTGACACAAACAACGACCAACGATTGTTGTTATTCTTACCGAGCCTCATCGTTAAATACCTTTTGTTAACCTACGTAAGTCTGTCCCGTTTCAAAGGTTCATATGATATGTGCTCTGCAACCATTATCAATACATAATGATAATACCCTTTCTAAGATGGCAAAAAATAACAAAATTACGAAATGATTAACATAGGCAATAATAGCTGAAAGGGAATGATGCTTAATCAACAATGCTAGGGTGCTGTGTACATATAATGTCAAAAAAAAGTTAGAAAACAACTGACGATCCCAACATCACATGGTATACACATACTGCAATAATAATATATACAGAGAGAGTATATATTACGAAAAAAAACACACACATAGGTAAAATAACATGATTTACTCTTCCTGATACTGAGAACTAAGTGACTCACTTGCATATTTCAAGTAGATACCAGTTCACCCAAACCCTTTAACTGTCTCATTCTGTGGGAATGTCAGAAGATCTCTGAACATCACTACAGCTTACACTCACCCCTCAAAAACATAAGCAAAACCGTTTAGAGCTTTTAAATTTACTATATGTAAAAAAAACAAATCAAGTAAGAAGTTTTGCTCTTCTCCTGGACATGTTGCAAGAATGGTAGAAAAACACAACTAACAACATAGATCCCCAGAAATTGCATGCAGAACCAACAGAACATACGATAGTATGATGAACTAGATTTATTAAGAAAGTACTGTTTCCATGACACCAATGACAGAGAGATGTTGCCATTCTTCGGGAATGTCTACGTTCAACGAGAAGTGCTAAAAGGTTGTGATGAAGATGATGGTTTTGAAACTTGCTTCCATGATTTATATATATATATATATATAAATAAATATATATATATATATATATATATATATATATATATATATATATATATATATATATATATATATATATATATATATGCGTTTTTTCGTGTGTGTACTGATGCACATTCGACAGAGTCAGAACCCTTAATGTACTCAGTCATGCCATTAGGGCGTTATCTCCCAGGAAATCATTCCCTGGCAAACATATGCCTCGAAGGAGAAAAAGGTGCAGATCCACTTCAGGTATAAATTTCCATCCTTTTGGTTGTTTATATTTACTTAACGTCACGATAAAAGTTTTATTGTTCCAACATGGTGATGGCTAGATTTCAATGTTAGGATCTTTGGTAACAGCTTGGTCTCTTATTGAAAGAAAAAGTAGAACCAATGAGCAAAGAATAGAGGTTTCTGGATAAAAACAAAAAAACTTTACACTCTTCTTATTTATCTCTCAATATTTTTTTTATGCCTCAAACATGACTGAACATAAGAATATATATATATATATATATATATATATATATATATATATATATATATATATATATATATATATATATATATATGTATGGACACGACATTTTTTCCATAGAGCTTCTAAATGTTCAGTGTCCAAAGCGGTAAATTTTCCAAGACTATTGCATCATCAATCTTTTAGTGTCCGTCGTTGGACCTTCTCATGGATTTGCCAGACCTCTCGATCATGGATGTTGCGGAGCCAATACTTCCCGAAGTTGTTTGTTTTGTATGTCTATTTTGTATTTTGTTGGCTTTGGTTCCGCAAGTGATCCCTGGGGATCCATGTTTTGAGTCATGATATCAATCAGCTGTCTACAAAATGACCAGGAGAAGAGCAAAACTGCGTTGTTTATAAATAGTTGATGAGCCTTGACCAGTTCTATTTATGTCTTTGAAAGGCAAGAGTGAATCTTCTCAGGGACTTTAAGGGTGTTACCGTTGACTATCTGATCGAAAACCTCAAACCAATTTACACTGGTCTTCTACGGTGCCGGTTGGCACTTATAAAAATAACTATTTTTATATTTGATTATTATTTAAAAGATGCAGGAATATTTAGTGAGAAAACAAAAAGAAAAGGACTAGTTAAAGAAAACGCATTGATTTTGGAAAGCAAACTAATTCACTAACAGTCAATATTTGAGCGACAGTAGCATCAATATCTCAAGTCACGTAAAAATGAAATCTACCAAAGAATAAGTGTGGTCAGAATGAATTATATCAATGACTTACTGGCTTCTCCACTGGGAACGTCTAAGTAGAATAGACTTCTGAAACTTCTGGATTTTTGAGAATATACGTGTTAGTAATGAATCAGAGTAAATCCCCCCAAAAGTATAAATATTTTTTTGAAGATAAAAAGGAAGTGTTGTAGTGGAGCGTGAATGCAATTGTCTGTAGAAAAAACGGTATGGTTAGGAGTGCTACAACGGACAAAAAATTAATGAACCTGCAAAATGTTGGAATGCTTTTTTTTTTTCGAAAGCTTCAAATACAAACATTTGATGTCAATTTTCAAGTCAAAATTGTATGACCAGGAGCGCTTAAATAAAAACAAAACAAAACAAAACATAAAATTAACTAACAAAGAAACGCATTCATACATTCAGGAAGAGGTAATCTTGATGACCAGTTCGAAAAATCTTTAATTGGTACGTCCTGTCGACATCTGCTGTTAGTTAATGATGTTAAGGCTGTATTTCACTTCAAGTATCGACATGAGGTTGATCGATTCAAGTTTGTCCCATTCAGCTCAGTTTTCACTATTATGCGCATTCTTTTGTAGTGCTCTTCTAGGGTCGTCTCTTTCAGGGTTGAGTGCTGAATAAAATCTCTCACGTACATTCCTTTATACTTATGCGTGCATCATCCTGTTAAATCTCCTTGACTACGGTGCAGATGGCAATATTTGAATCTGCTGTTTCAGTCAAATTCCTTCTCTGAAGGTTAAGAAAGTTTCTATGAGATCTATATACTCTTCCTCCATCCTTTTCATCTTTCTCCTTTCATTTGATTTTTTGTTCCCGTTGTACATAAAAGTTTTCTTCTTCTTCTTCTTCTTCTTCTTCTTCTTCTTTTTCTTCTTCTTCTTCTTCTTCTTCTTCTTCTTCTTCTTCTTCTTCTTCTTCTTCTTCTTCTTCTTCTTCTTCTCATCATCATTATTATTATTTGCAATCTCACACCAGTTGCCTGGTGGTAACCGCTGGAGTTTGAGTGACAGCTAGTCTCCTCAAGTCTCCAGCCCTCTTCTCCTAGTACTCATAGGTTGCAGTAATTCTGCGATTTACAGTTTCACACCGGTTGCCCAGTGGTTATCACTGAAGGCTGAGTGACAATAAGTCTCCTCAGGTCTTCAGCTAACGTCTCCTTTTTCTTTCACCTATCATGTCAGAGCTACAATTCGTTGCAGTCCTTATATCTCTATTATTATTTGCATCTTCACACCAGTTGCCTAGTAGTTACTGTTGAAAACGTGGTTCCAGCAAGTCTCCTCATGTCTTCAACCCCCCTCTCATCTCATCTTCGCCTCACCTATCACAGCTGCCCTGGCGTTCGTACGTCCACCACTATTTTAGTGTTTTATCCCCTCATCCTCTGATAGTCCATTTCTAACAGCTGCTGTTGTACATCAGACATTACTAGCTTTTTTTCTAGTATTCATGCACTTCCTAGTAGTGCTGTGGTCTGCACAGTCTCAATCCTTCCTTTTAAGCCTAGTTCCTCCAATATCGCTTTCAGTGTATTTGTTACGGTTCCAGGCGCACCTATTATAACTGGTACTACTTAGACATTCATGTGCCACAAGTCCTTCAGTTAACTCGTCAGATCCTAGAATTTTCCAGGTTTTCACTCTCTTCCTCCCTTACTATATGATCTGCAGGGATGGCCACGTCTATCATTTGGCAGGTTTCCTTCTTTTTGTCAACGATTACTAGGTCCAATCTTCTTGCTTGAATATTGTGGTCCGTTTGGATGTCAATGTCCCAAAGTAATTTGCTGTCTCTGGTTTGTACTGATAACACTTTTCTGCATGGTTTAATCACATTCTTTACATATATTTCAGTGTATCATTGTTAGTATTCCATCGTGTGTGTGTGTGTGTGTGTGTGTGTATACTCCTTATTGGTTAGTAGACTACATTCATTGTTATGTGGTTTACAGTCTCATTTCTTCCCCCACATTTATGGCATTTGCTGTATATGTTCTGTCGATTTTAGTTTTGATATACTTTGTTTTGATGTATTTGTTATGAGCTGCCATGATGAACAGTTCTGTTTCTCTTTTCAGGTTTCTTTTTCGTAGCAATCTCAATGATGTTTCGTTTATCATTCCTGATCTGTGTTTTTAGATTATTATTATTATTATTATTATTATTATTATTATTATTATTATTATTATTATTATTATTATTCATACTTGATTAGCAGTTTTATACAATCATTTACGAAGTCTTCCAGCTAAGACCCAAAGTAAATGAGAGTTTTTGTTAGGAAGTTGTATTTTTCAATGTATGATTTATGTTGTTCGTTTTCCTTCTATCTAATCGACGAACACACTCGCATGAATCTGAGCTCAACTAAAAAATAAGAAATGATGTTTAAACCAATACAAAATTCAAGAATGAAAACATATAAAAAGTGTTTTACTGAAGGACAGGTAGGTTGGATTCAGGATCAGTTAGGGGGCCATTGGATTTAGAGAGTGTTTTTAAGTATGTGGGCAGTATTCTTGACGATATTTCATACTCAGATGAGGATTCCCCGAAATTTATTGTATGTGTGCATCAATATTCCACAATTATTCCTAAGGCTCGTACAATAACTGCTGGAATAGTGGTAGTGGATTCGTTTAAATGTCACATCCCTGAAATTTCTACTCCTGGATCTTCATGTTTTGGAAGTTATCCTGCCAGTTTGCTTAGATGTTTTCATCAGACGGTCATGTGTACTTGGTATCACGTAAAGACTTATATTCTCTATTATTATATCTTGTCTTTCGGCTTGTATAATGCAGTTGGTATCTATCCCCCTTAACTTCTCCAGTATTCTCACAGTAAAATTAGGGTTTCATAGTCTCAATCCTCCCTTGAATTACCAACCCCTCCAACCTTGACTCCGATTGCTTTGACACTGATTCAAGTGCAATTACTATTACTGCATTTTTCAGCTCCCAGCACAAGTCCAAGTACTTTTTAGTTGTTTGCCGGCAAAGCCACGTCTTCGACTCGACAAGTTCGCTTATTCCTAGTTCACAACTTCCAGATCTAGTCTTTTTTGCTCATTTGGGGTAATAAGTTCGATTGTCAAGATCCCATAGTAGTTTATGAATTCTACTTTTCAGCACAGTCCATTTTGTACTGGCACCACTTGCTGAATCCTAATTGTTTGTATAATCCCAAGACAATGCCTGTCTCTACCCTATTTTGCATGTTCTTCTACTTCTCTTAGGCTACTTCGCTTCATTCGCTGCTAGTATGCTTTGCCGACCCACCACTTCCTCCATAGAGGCATTGTTTGCTGTTTTTTATTGGTTCTGTTGATCATCGCTTTAATGTAATTTGTTATTATGCATTTGCTTTTGACGGAATTCAAGTTCTCTTGCCTCGTTACCTTTGCGTAGCAATGCGCATGAAATTTTTTCTGCGATTTTGTACGTTACTTGGATTCCCCACCGTGTCTTTTTTGGTCTCATTGTCTTTCTATAGCTAATATATTTACCGTCTTTTTCAAACCCGTGTTATCATTCACTGAGACCTACAACAGATCAGTTCAGTCGTTGTTACTCAGTTTATGCTAATCATGTGTTATGATATTTATATACGTATCTATGTAACTTTATACCCACCAAGATCATACTGTTCATGGTATAAACTTTTAATTCTGCACACAAACACACGTTCCCTCATTGTGTAGGGAGAATTGTCATTTTGTGTTTTGGGATATCTTTGACCTTGAAAACGGTTTTTAGTGAGGGGTGCACTCTGCAATAAACATTTTTGCCAATTTTGTGCCCATGTTCTTAAAAAGACAATGACATAAATTCATATTTAAAATCATTTTCGTAACATTATTTAAATACCAGTGCAACTTATTCTATGGTGTAAAAAGCAGTATATGCAGCGGTGGTTGGTAATTTCCCTGGGTAGTTTAGCTTAGATTCAATTGCTCTTCTCATTCTTCTTAGGCATTCATTTCCATTCTATCTCTAGTCATTTCCATTGGCGCCTGTGGTCAATGTTCAAGCTCAGGAAATATTCAACAGATTTGAATGTTAATTTTCAAAACTGGCATCGACCCTCGGATTTACTAATTGCTGCAACACAATCCTCCTATATGTCTTTCTCTCATGTATTCAGATGACGAACTCAGATCAGACATATCTGATATTGAAAATAGATAAACGAATAAAGGTTTCATTCTCTCTCGGTAATCGTTCGGTAATCAGAGACAAATATTCAATTCTATTATTTTTTTCACAGAACTACACCGAAACGCATTAGCGGTTGTAGTGACGAAATATGCATATCAAGATAAAATCTCTAGTCTACGTTATCCATTGCAAGATATCGATTGCATGATAAAAGCCTTGATTCACTGATAGAACTGACTTACCATCAATCACATTATAAAATCAGCATATCAGCTCCTGTTGTTGGGCATTTGCCTTCTCTAAGTTTTTCCAGACTTTTCATGGGTCTCGCCGAGCCAATGCATATTGAACTTGTCTGGTTGGTCCTGTGATCTAGAGAATTGTCAGTAGGGATTCACTTAGCGAGTTGTGACGTTGAGCGGCTGTTTGATGTCCAGTGTCTGTCATTCTTGCAAGATGGCGAGCTCATTGAATTTTATAATTTATTCTATGATGTCTCTAACTCCTGTTTTTCTCTGTTATACTGTGTTTTCCTGCAATCTCTCTTTTTGATATTGAGCTCAAATCTTTCTTGTGCACGTTGCATGGTGCTGAGTTTGAAGGTCAATCTTTTACGTTTCATATGCCGTAGGTGAATATCGGGAGGATGCATAGGTTGTGTAGCATTCTGGGAAGACAAATAGGATTATTTCGTTTTTGAAAATTGAACGTCCTTTTCATAAAGCTTGTAAATATCAAATGATTATCTGCCTGATTTATTCTTCTAATGGGGAACTCGTTGTCATTCGGTGTCTTTCGTAGATGTTTGGAGTTACCATTTTTACATATAGAATAAACGGGAATATTAATCAGACAAATGTCCATAGAACATTAAAGAATTCCGTCATCCGCAGTGAATGGATCCAAATTAGTTGTTGTCCAGTACGTGACAATTTCAATGCACAGGTGTTAAACGATGTGCAGTTGTTGAGTACATTGCATTTTGTTATGGAGAACTGTGTCAGCTGCAGTCAGTTGGACAGACTGGTTGGAATCCAAGTTGACAGAAACATTGCACTGAATGTTTATTCATGTACAGACTATCTTCAACTGCTGGCCTTGCTTGGATGGATTAAGTTCTATAAATTGGTCTAAATAATCTAGGTTTACTAGCATGGAAACCTGGTATTGTCCGGGGAAAACAGCACTCCGGGATATACAACACTTTGAAAATGCTCTTTATCCCTTCTTACCAAAAACTTCGATAAGAGAAATATTATTTGTATGGAGACGAACATTATCACTTCAAATCTACCAAGTTCACTCGCTGTTGTAGATTGATGTCCTTATTCAAGTAGTGTTTGAAACATCTTCAAAAAATTAAAATTGAGGTAAATTCTTGTCATGTCCTATTATAACAAAGGCTAGGGATCCAAGAAGGTCGACTGCGTTATAACTGGGCCACCTCAACTGCAGCATTGGCACGAGTGTCATCCGTGGGTTGGCAATGATTAATTAAATAAATTAGCCGAAAACGTTCCAATAATCAATGAACAAAATATTCATCTTCAAAGGTCTTTCACTGACGACCAAGATGTTAACAGTTGGTTTTCCGTCATATGTCAAATATATTCCCTAGTGAGGTGGTGTGCTGCACGTATGCCTATTCTGTCCTTAAACGGGATCATGGTTTTTAAAATACTGCACAGACTGGAATATCAGACTCAAATGGATTTTTTTATTCCTGGTTTTTTTAAGTAATATAATAATTTCTCGGTAATATAAAAAGACATTATGGTACACTGCCAACCGACCTTATGTTCCGAACCATGCTTTAACTGACTGTGTTACATGGGGAAACGACAATTATTTTCACTGCCATATATTGTTGTCCCCAGATCCTAAGCCTCTTCCTCACATGAAGCCAGCCTAATGAGTTGAGAAAGAGACAGGCCTAGTCATTCATTCGATAGAAATAGTTATTTGGCCAACTTGTTTTGGCAGCATATCATGTCCGGGGTAATAAATCGAAAAATTAAGAAAGAGGTGATCAATTAATAAGTTATTTCTCTCACCTTTTGTAATACAGCAGTCATCAAAAAAATCTTCTTTTTTTTTTTAAAGATCAAGCGTAAATGCAAGTACTTGTGATCAGTTTAGAATATATTCAAATTTCTAATTTAATCCCAACAAGAAGTTTTTTCTTGGCATAATTACGAATGAATGTTTAATTTTCAGCCCTCCAGCTCAATGTGTGCAGTTGGGGCTTGTGATATACACATTCATAACCAATCAACCAGCCAACCAGATAAATTCTAAAACCGAAGAAACTTACATTGACAGTGCTCTTTGACAGTTTCTCACTCAAAGCAATATACTTTTCCAAGTCTTACCGGCAAACCCCTTTAAAAAATACCATTCTTCCATCATTTTACTGATCTTTTTTCACTGTGTTTTCTGTCGTATAGACTTCAAACGGTCAGTCTTTTGTTCTATCTATTGCTATCTTTTCTGACTATGTTACCAGCATATTCCCTTTCTGTTTCCTAATCATTTGTATTTCCTCCATCAGCTCTCCAGTTCAATTGCTGTCGCATATAAGTGCGACATTCGAATAACCAAGCAGCCAGGAAAAAATCACTTTAAAACTGAAGAAATCTAGGTTGACAGTTGAAATTCTTTGGTGCAGATAGACATACAGTTTGATTATCAATACCAGTTGAACGACGAACATTTACCCTTGACGTGACAGGTGGCTTTGTTGCCAAGAGAAGTGTCGACCTTTATGGCATTCCGACAATAAGTTCACAGCCGCTCAAGTCTGTTTAGATTTCTAGGCCAGTTTCATAACCGTCTATTGTGTTTTCTGTAAAGCAGAAAAGTACTGTCCTCACGCTGGATACGACTTATACCGTCCCTGTTATGGCTCTACATATCACATGTATGTATCCCTGTCTTTGATCCGGTTTCTATACGTAAAGAAGGTAACAACAAACTCAAACTGGCATCAGTCACTTTACTAGAGCTGGAAGAAAAGTTGGATGTGTGGCTTTCCCAAGGGTATCTTATCGAACTTATTCCCTTCGTCATCGTGCAACTTCTTTGTTTTCTTTACCAGGGCAAAATTTATGTGTGACTTTATTACAATCAATTTGGCAACAGTTATTGGGATATCCATTTAGTATAAGGAATTTACAAAAAAACAAAAAAAAACAAAACAAAAAACAACATTTGGCCTAACTAATTGACTAATTTGGTCGGCTACTGGTACTTAATAATGTTCGAAAAAGGAGTCACTCCCATTAGATACGGAGAGTACACCTGATGAAAGCTGTAGAATGAATCGGCTAAAATATGGGCTGGACAACAAAAATAACGACAACAATAAGTTTGATCTCCCAAAAAACTCATTGTTTGCTTATTTATGTTGTTGGCTTTGCTAAAGTTACAGCTTTACAGGGAAAATTACCTGATACGATTTGGATCAAACGTACAAGCTCTATAAGGTAAGTCAGTGTTCACAAATTTCTGTACAAATATTTTATACATATATTTGTTGTCATGGGACAGAATATAATGTATGTATCATCAGAATATATTTATGGGTTAAAGTCAAGATCGCACTCTGTGATGTACAAACACTGCAACTGCAGTATATTGAGGGCCAACACCAAAAATTGCCTGAAATTTTTTCACATCTTTATTTATACATGTAAAAAAGTATATTCTTCCGACTAAACTTGTTTGGAGATTTATTATGTTACATTGATATATGTATCATTGTATATCTATGCTGTACTTAACGATGAGTTAAACTTTAATATTTTGTGAATACTTAATTTTGTGTTGTTTTTCTAAACACTTGCTGAATGGAAAAATTGGAGGACCCTTATATGATAGTATACACTGGCCCTACCAATGCTGAGATGGTCCTGTACGCAGGGCTGCATTAATATCTTTAGGGACATCTTTGGATACATTATCTCTCTCTCTCTCTCTCACTCACTCACACACTCTTTCTTTATCCCTCTCTCATTCTCTCTCATTCTCTCTCTTTCTCTCTCTCTATATATATATATACATATATATGTGTGCGTGTGTGTGTGTGTGTGTGTGTGTGTGTGTGTGTGTGTGTGTGTAGAGAGAGACAGAGAGAGAGAGAGAGTGAGAGAGATTGATTGCATAAATTATCTGAATGGATATGTATATGTAAATACATATCAACTAAACAGAATTTTTAGAGTGGGTAATTATAATTTTTTAATCTTCCATTACTGTGCACCAGAATTACAAGCAGTAATTCTGTTATTAACAAAAGAAAGTATTCAAAACAATCCTAGGCGTTATGATATTCTGAAATTCCAAAATTAATTTCAGGAAAACGATTATTCCTCATTAGATATACTATATTTTCTAATAAGGTTATGTTTGTGTAAATGTCTTTTTGCCCTTCAATAATCCTGCCCCACCTGTAAGAGAGGCGCACTAATCATTAAAATCAACTGTTTCCAAATCTCAAGAGTAAGGTATATACTGAATAGCTAGTACACCTTGCTAATTCTTCCTGGCCAGATGTAGTGTTGTGGTTAATTTTTCAGGTTACAAAAACATGCTGCACTTGATGAATATGTTTTGCAGCTGTGCAAACAACGGACTCACTACTCAACGTGTTGCCTTGATTGTCCTCTACCCCAGATATCGATCCCAAGTTACAATTGTACTGCTGCTTTTCAATAACATCTTTTCGCAACGGGCATTTTGTTCTCTTGTATTGTCCATAGCCGAAAGAGTCGTAGTCACTACAGTGGCATTTAGACAGGTTGCTGCATAGAAATCTGTTATATTTTACCTTAACTCTCTCTACCATGGGATTACCAACCTACAGTGATTCCTAGCTTGATTCATTCCTTTTCATTAATGAAATCTTCAAAAGAAAAGTGATCAAGTAAAGAATGGTTTTAGTTTGACACCAAATATATATATATATATTTTTTAAATCAACAAATGACTGTCCAAATATTGAATTTTTCATAATATCCAATCTTTATAATTCTATCATTATCTCTGCCAAAAAAATATATGTATAAATTTGCGTTTGTCTGTCCGTCTGTTTGTCAAATCAATCTCTCAACATTTGAGAAGCGTGTAACACCTTTTGGAAACTATGAATAAAATTATGTGCTGTCATCCTTTACAGAACTGGAGTGAATGTATAGGAACACCCCAATTACTGTCGAGGTTGAGATCCCGAAAACCTAGATTTTACTTGAAATAATAGTTAGTGAAAATGATTTGACAACAGACACAATTATATCAATAACGGATAATTTAACTTATTGAAGTGTTGGGGTTTCGTGACTAAATCAAGTTGAGTCAGAAAAGTCTTTTATAATTGTATTTGTGTTTTATATTATCGTAATTTCTTTATCCCTTTTAGAGGAGTCCTCGTCACTGTATCAGAGACTCTATCAGTCCATTGGTCTATCGATAAGTCTTCACCCTTAGGTCCTCAGTTCTTTCATGTTCGATTGATTCGAAACTTGGTTGAAATGAGTTCCATAACACGGTGCTTCTTACTTAGAACAATCTCCCATCCATGACATTAACATCTTATTATAAAAATTATCAGATTTACTCGAAACTTGTAAAAAGTATTTATTTAAATGCTCTCTACCAACAGGAAGGGTCTTCCATTTAGAGACAATAATGGCGTTTAAACTTAATGCTTTAAACTTTAAATCGATTTCTTCTGCTGCTTCAAGTAAGTCTTACTCGTGACTTGAGAGGATGATGTGCCCTGATATGGATGTTTTTCACCTAGAATTATGTTCCACTCAGTGTCAAGTGATCTGGGAATGTGGTTCAGCAACTTAATTTTTTGTAGGACACAGTTTCACGTATCATATTTTGAGGATATTCTGCAAATTGCAATGTCCTACAGTTTACAAGTAACATATTTTTGTGACAGACCAGCCCAGTGCTATTTTCGTTTTCGAATGGATTCTATGCTTGTTTTCTTCAATATATCCAGCTGTTTATTGTTCTCTTCATGTTATATTGAACAGAATATCAGTCATTGAATGTTGCATGGTTATCAGTTTCGAGTGTCGGGGATTGAAAGTGAGTTGTAATAAGGGGGCATCGATGCACTCATAATAGGTACCTTTCAGGTGGGTCAATACAGGCAGTCAATTATAATATGGTCATGCTTTCTCTTTCTTCAGCTTACTAAGTTGAAATTATAATCCAGAAACACACAGGTAGCGTTACAGTTCTGGTAAGTCACTAAATGGAAGCCGTCACAACTCTTTTTGGAAGCATTTTGTGTTGATAACTGATCAATTAAATTGTTAAAAAGGATGATCAATAATTAAGTTACATCTTTTGTCTTTTATTGGATGATTCAACATTCTAAATTTCCCGAAAAGAATTTTGAATGCTGTCAGACACAAACTTAGGGATCAATTTGGCATACTTTTCAGCATTCTTGCTGGAGAGTTGTGTGCACATGATATACATACACAGATGAGCAGCCAGCGAGACCAACTTGAAAACAGAAGAAACTTATGGTTATCATTTTTGAAGATTTTTGTTGATGTTTTTTTTTTTTTGATCGTCTACTGATTTCCTCAAACAACTATCAAACCTAGCAGCAAGAAAGCTAGATTGATGACCAAGCAAAAACCGTGCCTGAGATCAACATTGACTTAGTACGAAAGCCCTTTGGAAGACTAATGAACCTATCCCCCCTGCCCCTGGTTACCTCGAAAAACTATCGAAGTTAAGCTCGGTTGATGGAAATATATGATAAGAGAATCTTGGACAGGAGCTGATGTTGCATCTAGAGTGAGTGTACTCAGTTGGGTTGCTGGATGCTAATTCACCAACTGCCTGATAAATCTCACAAGATTTTGAAAAGAACCATTGGAAAGTCAGGGCCTTCCAGGCCACTAAATCTGAAGGGCCTTTTACTTACTATTTTACTTACAACTCAGTATGTGTATATATCATGTGTTGGTACTTTTTAATAACATTATTTGATGCAAGAAAAGATCTCCTCACGATTCGAAATTTCAAAATTCATTCAAATAGTTTTCTCTCGGGCTTGAGGAAAACTGAGCGACTTCATTCAGTGACCCGGGTTGATATTTATAGAGGAAAATTGATTTAATTCTCTCATTTTTGTAAATATTTATTCGAGAGACGAAATTATACACACTGTTTATCTAAAACCATGCTTAAGTAAAATACATGCGTCTGTTTCCCTATTAGCATTTGTAATTTGAATATGATCAAAGTATTGGCATGGATTATGGTGAATCTGTGAGGGTACAAGAGTACAATGACAATATTGGAAGACTTGTGGGAACAAATGACTTATCATTTCGTTAACAGAACTTTCTATAGATTGTCGTATTAAAAAAAAACTAATACGTCTAATGGTATATTGTAATTTTTAGAAAGTGATTGTTGGTGACAGTTAACTACTTGTCTTATATATGATATATATATATAAGGTGGTAATTGGATACGAGGATAGGATGATGTATTATCTCGGTCAGCTGGCTTTATTTTGAATAAATACTTCTTTCGATGGCGAATAGATCATTCATTAGGACAATATGAATGCAACATGAATCGAACATATTTTACCCCCATGTCGTTCAATGATTGAAAGATATATATTTCAGTGATCTGTTTTCAAATAACCATTCATTGTCAATAGAACGTTCATTTTTGCCATTACATTGAATTCTTTTGTTAAATACAAAAATCCAACACTATAAAGCAAAAAAGAAAAACCTATTCTAAAATTCTCAAAAACAAATAAAAAAAATCAAACCGAACAGAAAACTGTCTATTAACTAAATAATACATCAAAAGGCAAAGAAAGCCCATTTGTAACTACGCAAAAACAAGTGTAAGAACACAAACTTGATTGAAAAAGAACAATAGTTTCACAACTGAATGAGAAAATGAAGTAAAATACAAATCTCTTCCCTGGAAAGGCAACGAACAAACACAAACATTCTGCACATAACATAACATGGACCTAAAGCAACACGACGAACAAATAGAACAATGCAGAACAATAGAATCAGTTCCAAAATAAAAGCATCAAGATCCTACTTCAGTGAAAAAAAAAGTCATGTCTAACAAATATGTTCAAAACAAAGACAAGACACTCAGAATTAAAGAAACAGAACTTGGAAAAGTAAACTCCTACATCTTTTTAGGACAGCAGATCTCCATGACATCGTGAAAAGCAAATAATAAGGCTAGGTTGACAAGCTATCGGTAGTGCAAGCCCAACCCCCAAGAATAAAAAAAAACTCTGTTAATGTAGAAAAATATATGCAATCAATGCATTCCCCCAATAGCCAAGTATGGAGCTGAAACATGGAAGCTAACAAGAAGACTGACCCTTAAACTGAAAGCAGTGCAACGTGTACAGCATAACATGTGACAATCCTGACAGCACAGTACATCAGAGGAAAGGGAAAGAGGTCCCTAATATCATTCTAATCTGATATTCACCCATATTAGAGACAAAGTAGTGCTCTATATTTTGGAAGATCCTTCCAGATACATAAAAATGATTCAATAAAACAGAGAATCCAATGATTGATTCCACATCACAATTAGTCTATTGCTTATACATACACACACACGCACACACACACACACATACACACACATATACATATATATATATATATATATATATATATATATATATATATATATATATATATATATATATATATATATATATGTATATATATATATATTTATAAGAAGATCTGTCGACTTAGGTTTTGTTATTTTTTTTAGTTTGCGTACAAACCTCTTCATTAATATCACTGGAGTTTAAAAACAAAAACCAAAAAAGTCAGTTGTTCCAGATCATTCGACCACAATCAGTCAACATCTTGAAAATATGATTTAGTGGTATTTGAACAGTAACTAATATTTTTTTCATTATGATTGTCTATTTATATTTCGAGTGTTTTTTTCCTTTAACTAACGTAATCATAGAAATATACACACACACACTCCCAAACTCACACACACACACACACACACACTCCCATCCATATATATATATATATATATATATATATATATATATATATATATATATATATGTATACAGTCTCCAATGTTCTTTGTTCTCTTGTCCCTTTTGTCTTCTTACATTTTCTCAAGAGATAAATCAATGTCTCTCACTCGGTGTTGTTTACGTTCATTTCATTTGCAGTTTTAATTCTATTCAGACATCAATGCCAGAAAGTACGTGTCTTTTCTATTTCCCCTCAAAACACATTTATTAATCTCCAGAAAGGACTGATAACGTCTTTTCTGCAACAAAATACAATTGTACAATCAATTCCTTTCATGTAGTCTTTTCAGATGTATACATGCAGATATATATATATATATATATATATATATATATATATATATATATATATATGGAGAAAGAGTGAAAGAGAGAGGAGACAAACGCACGGACAGGCAGACAGAAAAAGGGAAGGAGAGTCTTATATATACATACATACATATATAAATAAATTTTAATGTATACATATTTATATATTTATATACATAGGAAAAGTGTGAGAGAGATAGAGCATAAATTGAAACTATGTTTCTTTTATACAGGTTTCATTTGATGACATTGATATTTCTGTTGTTCAAATGAATTGGTGATTTTCCAAAGTTTTTGAATAGTTCTAGTAATCGCTTGTTTAATGGATGGATTTCCCGAATTTCACGATGTATTCTATATCTTATTTTCAACTTCGAAATCTTTAATTCTTTCAACTTTCCAGGTCTTTTAAAAGGCAAGTTTTGTTTTTGAGTTTGCAGAGCAGTATAGATTCTAGCATTTGTCTTAATCTCGAAATATTTGGTCCTTTCAATCGTGCAAAGAAACCTCTCACCCAAGAAAGAAGCCCCTGCTCCCCGGTAAAAACACATGATATTCCTTCCTCTGTGCTTTGTCTCAATGCATTAAAAGCTGCAATTTTTGCCAACATAAATTAATTTAGGTTTTGGCTTGATACATCAGGTTGACTTGCTGGTTGATTGGTTATGTCAAGCAGTGTTCATGCTTGTTTTGGAGGGATTCAGACTTTTTCAGTGATCACAGCACAAAGAGTGAGGAAGTAACAAATTCATTGATACCTTTACCGTATATTGATGTTAACTGCTAGGCCTCATGGCAATTTATACCCCTCTGATGTTGTAGGCAGTCACACAAAGGCACCAGCAGACATACGGATTTATACTGTTTATATATACAAATGAAGTAAAATTCTTACATCCCAATAACACACATCTACAAGCAGAATGAATGTTTCATCTCGATACAAAACCCCTACTCATAGATTGATGTACTATCATGTGTTGATATAACTTAGTTATATAAGCAGAATGACAATTTATCTGAATAAAACCTCTACATAAATATAATGCACATAATGCTCACATATAAGTTGAATGACCATTTCATCTCAATACAACATGCCTACATATGAATTAATATACCATCTTATAACCATATAACTCCCATTTTAAGAAGAACAACAACTTCATCTCAATACAACACTTATACATATAAATCAATGTACTATTTTATATCCATTTAAAACTAATTATAGAAGAAAAACGACAATTTGACTACTTTATTTCAATACAACACTTTCAAATACAGATACATGTACTATTTTACATCCATACAGCACATTAGATATGTAAAGAAAACTATAATATCAATAGAATTCCTATAATACTGATTAATCAACTATCTTATATCCATATAGCAAAAATACATGAACGGAATTACCATTTTATCTCAAAATACCACTTACATATTGAATAATATACTCTCTTATATCAATATAAATCATTTATGAACGCAGAATTACAATTTTATTCGAAAACCACACCAATTACAGATAGATTATTCTGTTTTATATTCTCATATAACAAAATGATAACATCAGAATGACTATTTCATTTCAATACAAAACCCTCTCATATAGAAAAATGTACTTGCTTATATCTATATAACTCACTAATAAAAGTAAAATGACTATTTTATCTCTATACAACTCCCTCTAAAGTAGAATTATGTATTATCGCATATCCATATAACACACTAATCTAGCTGGATGACTATTTCATCTTAATACGAAACTCATGCATATAGATCCATGTACTATCGTATATTCATCTGATAATATCATATAAGCTAAATGACTATTCCATCTCGGTACAAAACCATTACGAATACATTTGTGTACTTTGTTAGATCCTTATAACTCATTTATAGAAGTAGAATGATATTTCATCTCAATACAGCTCCTTTTCATATAGATTAATGTAATAATCTTATATCCATATAATTCCCATAAAATGCAGAATGTTAATTTGATTTAAATACAACACTTTTACATATAGATTCGTGTAATATTTTATATACATATAACACACTTATATAAGTAGAATAACTAACGATCTCAATGAAAAACCCTCTACATATAGATTAATATGCCATCTTCATCCATATCACACATGTATAAGAGAAATGACTGTTTTATCTCAAGAAAACATCCCAACATATAGATTGATGTACTAACTTATATCCATATAACAGACTTATATATATATATATATATATATATATATATATATATATATATATTTGTTTATGCATGTATGTATGTATATATTCAAGTAAAATGACAATTTAGTCTCCATACGATTTCACTAAATATAGAATAATGCACCATCTTACAACAATTTGATATACAAATTGATGTACTCTTATGTATAAAAAAACTACTTATAAAAGCAGAATTAGGATATCATCTCAATACAACTCTCTTCCCTATGGATTAATGTACTATCTAACATCCATCATCATCATCATCATCATCATCATCATCATCATCATCATCATCGGTCCTTAAACGTCAGTTGCAGAGCCAGTACTTCATGAACTTGTCCAGCTTATCCCTCCATATTCTGCCGGCCTCGGTTGCGCATGTGAACCTAGGGGATCCATGTCGTGAATCGTGATGTCCATCGGTTGTTCATGCACTTAACCGATCTAGAAAGTGAAATAAAAAATGTCAAAGGGGACATCATAGTCATTTACTGAGGTAAGAAGACCCAGAGAAGAACTAATCGGACTGAGGAGCAGACATATTCTTTACAGCTACGGAAAAGAGAAAGTGAAATAAGGTGGAGTTGGCTTTCTCATCAATAAGGACATCAAAGACAATGTAACTGGCTTCAAAGCCATCTCTGGCTGAGTAGCTAGCGTCACAATACAACTTTCAAAACGGTACAAACTCAATATAATCCAAGTCTACGCTCCCACTTCGCAATCAACCCAACTGGAAATAGACAACTTCTATGATGACTTGAACTCCCTACTTCAAAACTAACATCCACATATCACACTTATATAAGCAGATTAACTATCTATCTAAATAAAACCCTTAAAATATTCAATAGCCTGTTATCTTATATCCATAAAACAAAAGCATTCGAGCAAAATGACTATACTACCTCAATAAAATTCTGTTACATATAGATTAATGTTTAATGTAATAATCTTATTTTTATATAATATAAATAAGCAGAATGGCTATTTCATCCTGATTCAAAACTTTTGCATACAGATTAGTATACTCATTTATATCTCTTTAAATCACTTATAGAAGTAGTATGACTATTTGAACTCATTCAAACGCCCATACATAGAGATCAATGTACTCCCTTATATCGATAAAATACAATTTTATAAGCATAATAAATATTTCATGTCAATACAACGCAGGTACTTGTTCATTAATGTACTATGCTTTTTCCGTATAACACACTTATATGAGCAGAAAAACTATCGATCTGAATAGATGCTCCTAAAATATAGATTAATCTGCTATCTTATATCCTTTCAAGGCACATATATAGGCAGAATGATTATTTCATATCAATGCAATACCTTTACACATGGATTAATATACTTACATCCATACAACACGCCTATATAATCAAAATTACTATTGTATCTCAATACAACACCCGTATGGGTACATTAATGAACTTCATTATATCCATATAACACGCCTATATAATCAGTGACCATTTTATCTCAAAACAACACCTGTAAATTTAAAACAATGTTCAATGTCATATATCAGAAAGATAATAAGTGTCTGAGACATGATAAAATCTACCAGAAAAACTTAAAAGGCAATGGGCTAGTCATGTTGAAAGAATGTTAGACAATCAATTGACATGATGACTCACAAATGGATTTTTAGAGATCATATGCAAAACTGAGGTCGACTGAATGCAACATCGAATGAAGAAATAGAAAAATTCAGAAAGTACTGGCTTTGTAACGCCAATTCTAGAGATCATGGGGAAGATCTATGTCCAACGACGGAAGATAAAAGATTGATGATGATGATGAGGATGATATCCATATAAAACACTTATATATGCAGAATGACTACTTCATCCCAATGTAAAAACCTACACAGTTACAGTAATGTACTATCATTTATCCCTATAAGACACATGTATAAGCAGAATCACTTTTTTATATTAATACAACCTCATTACATACAGATCAAAATCCTATTTTATATCCATATAACACCCCTATTAAAGCCAGATGACTCATCTGAATACAACTTTTCCTCTGCATATATATATATATATATATATATATATATATATATATATATACACTTTATCTCGATACAACACCTATACATATGAATCAATGTACTACCTAATATCCATATAATCCATACAATAGTGAATGTTAATGTGTATTTGAACAAGCACAATCCTCATTGGATCAGTTTTTTCTGAAAGGCCATTGTTAGATGTATACACTGTTTGAATGATTTCCTCTTTCAAACATTGGGTAGATCATAATCTAAAATGTGATTGCTTATTACTTTGGATAGAGTGTAAAGATTTCAGAGGTGTTTATGAAACTGTCAACCGGAACTGTCTCAAAAAAGTGTCAACATTTATTTCTTCACTTTTCAAGTGTGTGTATAACGGGTACAGGCCAAACTTTTTTTTCATTCTAAAATACCCCTGACCTGATTTTTATTCGGGGATCAATTTGCAATGTACATTAATGCTAAATTGGTTCTTTTGTTTGTGTCCAGCATTACTCATGCTTGCTTTTCGAACATTTTGACTTTTAAGCGATCAACAAGAGGCGGGAGAAGTTTCTTGTAATTGATCACTTCCATCACGACACGCTGCCAAAAGACGTTGGTCACGTCGCAGTTAAAATTGAGTGAGTGATTGGATTTTTTGTAAATGGTCTTGAAGCGAGCAATCTGCTCTTACCATTTATATGTCACTAAGTGCTTGGGTTGACAATGTATTTCATAAAGCTGTACCAGTTAAATTAACTCTTACAGCCCACGGAGGTTGGGGGTTACAATCGATATTAAAATGGTGCATAAGTGTTTGACTTCAAGCTTACTGTTGTGTATGTGTGTGTGACCGCTTTAACCGCTTTCAACTGCATTTTTCTTTACAGTTCTCTACTGCACTGACATATTTCATACTCCAGGTGCATTAAAAGATATTAACTCACTCAAATCCGATATTAGAGACCAGTGAATAAAGGAGATATATAAGTTTCCAGCTTTTAACCACTGAGTGACATGATTTAATACACACACACACACACATATATATATATAAGTATGTATGTCGACTATTAAAAATCTTTTTGAAAGAACTTAGGATTCGCAGTACTGTCAAGTGCTGAGTTAATAATTTCAGCGTTACATAGAAACATAATTATATCATATATAAAACATAGAATATAACATATTTGAAGATAGAAAATGGTTAATTAATATACAGCCTTTAAGGGTATTTCTATCTTTTATGTACTATATGATAACAGAGGAAATGTTCAGTTACTGTCTTCAAATGCTGGTTTTGACTAATAAATTAAAAGTTGGTTTAGACTATATAGTATTTTTTCTTTCTTAATTTGATTAAGATTATGACTTTTAGTCTAATTTGTTTATTTTTATGACATTTATTGAATTAGAGTTGATAATATAGCGGAAGGTCATTTTTTCTCTTGAAAGTGTTGTAGATTAACTGTTCAGTTTTAAATTTGCATCTGAAAATACTTCTTCCAATCGTCTGTTGATTTCTAATTAAAACTCATATTTCCAAATATTTTGATCAATTATTTCTTCATTTTGCCTGTTTTTGTCTGATAAAGCATTTTAATATAAGGTCATCATCTGCACGTTTGTTGATAATGTTTTATCAATTATATCGTTTATGGTATTTACATTGCAATAGTTCAGAGATTTCAGCATAATCGTTAGCGCCTGCGCTATGTCATCGTCGTTGTTTTATTGAATGGTCGTCCTTTTGGAATAATAAGGTTTACCGACAGCATTTATCATTTGATGTAATTTTCATTCATTGACAAAATAGATGACTTTGTTTTGTTCACCTGTTTTGTTTTTTGTTTTTTGTGGGGGTATCAAATAGGATCAAATCTGATTTAATTTTATCCTTGATAGTTTTGAATCGATATATTGATGTTGTCTTAACACCTTTCAACTGCTATTTAGTATCTTAGTGACATTTGTAGATACGAACCTACTCAGAGAAGATAGAAGGGGGATCAAGAAATAGACAGTCAGCAATAGGAGAAGAAATACATCTATTCTGATTTTTACCATAGAAGCAAATGAATATACGTATCGGGCGTATAAACGTGATACAAGGGACTAGTTTGAAGTTTGTAGTCAGGTTTCACGTTCACTCCCATTATCGATAATAAAATTATCTAATTTTTGTTCAGTTGGAAAATAATGCCATACATTTTGAGCGAGAATAAGGCTGATTCATAGTATGAATTTCACCTTTCTTGCAATTTTCAAACGATTGCGATTTGTTAGATATCAGAACACGTTTTTGGAGTTCCCTGTTTAAGTTTCGTAATTAAAGCGGTCTTCAGTCATTTTGAGTCAATACAGTCAAGAGAAAAGTGATAGCTACGCCCACTTGATAAGTTATTCATTATTGAAAAGATTATTCGAAGTATTAAATCTCTTTCCATTCTAATATAATTTTACTCTGTGAGCACGCATAGGTCACTCCGAATATCTTCTGTGAACAATTTCTTCAAAAGTTCACCTGGCTTATCGAAAATAAGGCTTTGCATAATAGGAGGCATCCTTTTAGACTGTCAAGCTACTTGTGATAATTTCTTTTTTTCTAGGTAAATGCAATAGATCCATTAATCAGATGAGCTGTAGGTTAGGGCGATAGAATAAAAAAAAACGAGGTGATTGGATAGAATGTTGAGAAATCCTTGTCCAAACAGACATAATTACTTTCTCTTACGCTTTGTGTTCATAGATTTGTCATAGGAAATGTGTTCGTGCTGAACGATAAAGGAAAAAAATTATTCTTTTATTTTGTTATGCATCAACGACTGGTTCCAAGTTACACATAAATGGCTTCTTCTCAAGAACACCTGTTTCGTGGAATACACTCCCAACGGAATGTTTTTTCCACGAGTTAAATCTCGACCTATATATGTTGAGCAAGCGTCTTACCTAATATATATATATATATATGCAAAAGAAAACTGAATATATACATTTATCATCGAAGAGGGAGCTAAAACGGAGTAATCTGCATCACAGAATTAAGACGGGGAAAAATGTTGAAAAGACTTATTGATGTTAGGCATGAATTTCCACCCATACGATAAAAGTGTATTTTTACAAGAATCATCCAAACAATCAGATTGTATCGTATAGAAAGCCCCTTGGCCCATTCTTTTCATGAAAATGAATATTGATCAAGTATCATAATTATAGTCTATTCTATCGATTTTGAAATCACTTATAATTGAAAAATCAATTATGAAAGATTATATGACTTTGACTACGTATGTCAGGATTTGAACTCACACTTATTAGGTAACCAAATTCACACAACCAATGCTACTATTCCCAAGTTCATAGTCACCTTGTACAGACTGAAATGTAATGCTATCTTTTGTAAAACCTCTTAGCTGGCCAAGAATAAAAACGAACTGCATATAAAATCTTTAATAGGAACAGATTCGAAAGTGAGTTTTCCCGACTATTCAGAAGTGGACACTTGTATGAATAGATTGATATATAATAAGTCTTGTTAGTCACTCAATAGACTCCGCCACTCGACTAACACCAAGTCATGTTGGGGATAATGAATTGGAAAAACTGGGAAAAAGAGGTGATCAATGAATAAGTTAAATCATTCGTCTCTTCAAGAAAGGCTGAATTAAAAAAAAACAAAACGAGCGTAAATGCTGTAAGACACCAAATAAGGAAATGATTTTGCATCAAGTGAAAATTGAACTCGAATCCCTGCTGGAAATCTGCTTTTTAGACAGGAATTTAAAAAGAAAGTGTTTTTCTCGACATGATGTATCACAACGTATCACAATCTCGACCTGGGAAATACTCCTGTAGAGAGAATTTTTTTCATGATTCTGTTTGGTATGAAGTAACTAACGATAAGGACTTTCAATTAGAATGTATAACCCTTTAGCCTCATCTCTGAGGTCCGTACGCACGATCCATAAATCCATAGCCAGTGAGCCGGTCGAACAAATTTGAAATCTGAAAGTTTTTAGAACAGCTTTGTATGTCAGTCTTTTAAAAAATTATTGTTACGTGGAAAACAGTTGACACATATTAGATCAACCGTATATAGCAACATTCACATGCAAGCCATCAAGCCACACCAACCTAAATACTGAATGAACTCACGATGACAGCCTTGTCAACAATTTTCATTGACAGTTTATAACTAAATAATTGTAAAATGAGAATGAGTAGATGCATATTACAACTGTATATAGAGACATTCCAAAGTATAAAACACACACACACACACACTTATGCACATACATATATAAGCTAATTCATGTATTTGTGTGTGTATATATTTGTGAGCCGTTTGTGTGGAGTATTCACACATTAGTGTCCGTACGGCAGCATTCACACTATTTTCTGATATCTGACTGATCCCTACTTTCCTCACAAAAAAACAAACAAGCGAAAAAACAAGAGAAGCAAGTAATTCATCGAACACCTACTTTTGAAATTATCAATTGATCATTCCGAACACAATTAGCTGCCCGAACACGTTTGACACACGACGATTTCTATAGAGCATAAAACCAGTAAATATTTCTCTGACTCTGAAAGATACTGTTATTCGTTATTACAAATCAAGCGTTGATTATTGACATCAACTTCAAAGTTAGTTGTTAACTTTTAATTATACTTTTTATTGTCGTCGGAGGTATCTCATTTGAATATCCTAAATTTTTGACTTCTTTTATCGTATGAAAACTATAATCGAATTTTAAACTTTTCGAGACCAATAGATTGCTTATTGACGAATAAACTCTTTATTGGTAGGTATATATGTTTTTTGTTTTCTTTCATATTTTGGATCCACGTTTCTGGTGGACTTATCTGAACTCAACGATGCGTCCACCGTCAACGGTAATAGTGGCAGGATAGGGGGAGCAAGTAGTCTTTTACTGAGTCAATTAGTGTTCATAACCGTGAAATTGTGCAATATGACAATATTCTAAAATAGAACGTAAATGGTTATGTTGAGATTTTTTATTCCACTTATAGCTTCCTTTTCAATAAAGGGAATGCAGACTTCGGACATTTAATTGTTACATAACTACCTTGCTGGTAAAATATTGATCGGGTTCGGGTTCTTCTAATGACGTCACACATTTTGATAATGCAACAATTGTTAATGATATCACACCTCCTCCCTTCCTATTTCCGTCATTTAACTTGGCAGGAACCAAGCAAACAGCCACTAATTGAGATGCATGGACACATCTAAATCTACAAAACCATAGCAATGAAATTAAACAGCGTGTAATAGAGGGTATAATACAACATATATCATTTTTATGAGTTTTCCTTAAAGAGAATTCTGGCAGGTAAAGGCAATAGTTATATATCATCGTATATCTTTGTCTCTTATTATTATCATTATTATTATTATTATCATTATTATTATTATTATTATTATTATTGATCACTTTTCAGTTTTAGAAATGTTCACAACTGTCATTGAAGGATTAATTTGCTTATACAAATATCTCTCACGCGTGTTTATGCGCGCATATTAATGCAGCTTAGATGTGATCGTATTGATGTATTATTAATTTTCATATTGAATAACTAATTCGTTGTATTAAGGTATAGCAAAACTGTCAACCCAAATTGTTAGCATCAACATAGTTTCCTTCAGTTTTTAAGTGGATCCGACTTCCTAGCAACGTATGTGTCCTGCGTATGGTTCGCATCAATCGAAGTAGAAGTGTCAGAATTTAAAAAAAAACCTCCTTATTGTATGTATAAAAAGATTCACTGAAATCCCACCAAAATAGGCACCAAGTTAAAGGTTTCATCTACAATATGAGTTTACGCTACATTGTGCTCTTTGAGGCGGGTAGCATTCAGGCTTGGAGTTTTAAAAATTCTATTTTTTTTGGTGATCATTGTCCAACAATACAATGGAAAAGTAACTCATTCATCGATATTCCCATTCTTTATTTCATTACTTGATCATCCCCAACATGACACACTGCTGCAAGATTTTTCCGATGTGATTGTTTCTATTGAGTGACTAACAAAACCTGTATCATTTGTTATTCATCATTCTGAATCGCTAATCTGTTAAAATATCGTATTTGGAAAGATTATCTTTAGCCATTTAATCCAAAACCAGGAGTTTTATGCACAATAGAGCATAATATACCATAATCTTTTTTTCTACATGATGCCAGATTTTTCATTTGCCAAAGAAAACTTTGGATATATGAAAGCACTCAGAGAAAGCTTTCTATTTCCAACTCAATAGTTTCTAAAAATTAATGAAAATCAGTTTGATATAGCGAATGATGCAGGGCAGGGGAAATAAAAGTAAAATCGTTGAGATCAGACATAAAATTTAATCAAAGATTGGAACAAAGATTTGGATTGTTTGAACGAAAATTTAAATAGATTTGGATGTTGTGTGTTATTTTGGCTTCGGTTCACAAAAAAGTCATTAAGAAAAAATGAAGAATCCAAGCCAAATGATAAGCAAATGTCACTTATTTTGAGACTATATTCCCCTAATTTGATCAGTATTCTAGCACCAGTAAATAAGTAGCTGAGGGAGTTTTCTTTTATATTTTTCATTTTTTTCATTACGCTTTCGGTTCCAGGGTACAATACCGAGATTATGCCGAGATTATCATTCGCTATGGGCGCCTGTCGTCGTTGCCTATTATGTTATTTTTCCCAGTTTGATAACTTTGTTATTTCTTGATATATTTCAGTGATACGTTGTAAGTAAACTTGAGGAGACATTCTACCTGGGGATCAGTGAATTATTGTGGAATCAGAATTGCTTTTTTTCTTACATTGTTTTGTTTATAATGTCTCAAATTTTAACTGATTTCACTGAAATTTGAATATAATTTTGAGATTCTGTTGTTTGTTTAAGTTTTATATGGTTGGCTGTCATCGTTGACCAAAATGCAGAAAATTTGGAAATAATGAACTGAATAATGGCTTAGAATTTATAAAAAATGTTATATTGGTTCTTAGGAAACTAATTTCTACACACGCTAAAGTTTACGAGAATTTTACGATTTTATTACAAAATACAGGGTATTTTGGACTTAACAGTCCCAATAGGCAACAGATTGCCACTAGTTCACACTTTACTTCATCTGTTTTCTTCCAGAAATCTTCAAACTTTTACGATATTTGGGATGAAATAGCAAATAGGCGGCCCAAAAATTGATTGAATAAAAAAAGAATGAATTTTAAGTCTTCACCAGATGGCGTCAAATCAGAAGTTACTGAAAATCGATTTGATTAAAACAATTTTGAATTTAATTTATTGGATGAAGTACGTAAATTTAAGTCTCTTATAAATGATTTTGACCAGTCTTTACCTTGATCCTGGTTTTTATTTGTTTTATATCATAACTTCGACACGGATCATAATACTATTTAATCCAAATCATCTTGTATTTTTGTAGGTGTAAGAATTAAGATGAACATAAAAAACTAGTCAGAATAAGTGACAAAATACGATTTGGTGTCATGAAGAAATTATAACGTTTAAATTAAATGCAAAGGTATTACATACTCTACCTCACTAAGAATTGTTTTGAAGACTTTAATTGGATCAATGAAATATCGAGTTACTTAACCTTCGAAAAAAAGTGTTATAATTTTACAGGGTTTTTTTTCAAAGTAACTCATTATCTACGTAAGGATCAACATAACCTTACTCTATAGGTAGGAAAAAAGTCATTAAGAAAAATTTAACTATTCCCCATGGAAAACAACGTCCTGTGTCTTTGTGTAACATTTGTTTAAAAGAATATTCACATGACCCAATGTAATCAATGGGTACCCCGGAACAAGAATGTCTCCCGTCAATTCTGTTTCCAGATTACGTTTGATGATGGAAATTGTTTCTGATGTTCCTTTAAGCAATTTATTTCGAACGAATACCGAATAATAGCCTTAGAAAAGTCCTATGATTACAGTCGAGTGGAGCAGATGTCGTGGGGAAGTCAATAATATTAAACCATGCAAAACATCTCAGGGGTTATGTGAAGAGACGATCTAACGGGTCCAGTTAGTCTTTCTATGAAAACCATCATCTAAGCAACGTCTTTTGGCAGGAGACGACATTAACAGTGTCTGATTGAAAAATTGGGAAATTGGTGATCAATGAAAAGTTCTCGGCTTTCGCATTTTGTTGGGCAATGACCAATGCAAAAAACTAGCATAAAGACTAGCTGACACAAATTAATATGCTGTTTTAGCATAAAATATCAATGTAAATTGAATCTCCACCGGAAAACCTATTTAGGGGAGGAAATTTAAAAAACTTAGATGTACTAAAGAGTAAATGTTGAAATTCACAGCCTTTTACTTTCATTTGATTGGCCTGTATAAATATGAGTATATACATTCATAGCCAACCAGCAAGACAGTCATCGAGTAAAAACTTACTCAAAACTGAAAAAAACCCATTTCAACAGTTTTGGTGACGGTTCCAATAAACTATTAGCTTTTTAGGAACAGCCAATTGGAACCGTCGACGTATAATGACTGCCTGGCTGGCTGGTAGGCTGAATGACTGCATGGCTATTCACGTGTCCTGCGAACAAGTTCAACCAATCGAGATACAAGGCCGAAAACATAAACATTTCCCTCTGTTGTGTCTAGAAAAATACTTAATTTTGTAATGTTTATCCCTTCAATTTTTTTCTGCAGACAGGGAGCAAATTTACAGACTATATCGGTCTAAATCAGTCATTCAGTTACTGTCCAGCGGTTTTTTTTTGTTTTCTTAAAGAAATCAGATATTCAGTAACCTAAGAAAGGGCGCGAGAAGTAACATAATTATAGATCGCGATTTTCTCGAAGTTTCCAATTGATCACCAACAAAACTGTACACTGACAAATACTTATCACATGACGGTTTGTATTGAGCGGCTAACCAGACTTGTAGGAAAATTCTTTTTCAGATAATCCTACAGATAATTTGAATAAGAAGAACCCTGTTGAGTGCTGTTGTACAAAGGAAGACTGAGTTTTAAGATTCTATGGAAAACCCACCTCCGGGATAATTGTCCCCTGACCAGAGCACCGGATATCTTCAAGAACAAAAACATTTCATTTATTCTATAAAGAAGAACATAAAACATATGCACCCTCCCGGTAGTCACCGATGTGGCTAGAACATCGAACTGAACCAAAAGATCGACCTTCCAACTGAGAACCATGCAGCATGCGAAAGGAGAGAATTGTGCTCAACATTGAATGGGAAGATCACAAGACAGAACAGTATATTAGAAAAAAAAAAAAGAGTCAGGATACCAAAGAGTCCATTTGGAAACTCAAACAAATGGCAAAAGGCTTGCCATGTCCCAGGAATATCAGACAAACGTTGCACATCACAGCTCTCAGCATGGATCCCTACAGATCATATGCAAAATGGTACGAAGAACAAGACAGGCTTAGATGGTATTCGCTCCGCAAGGCCCATGATAAAGACCTATGACAATTTTTCTTGGGTGGGGAGCGAAAAAAAAAGTACTGCTGCTGCTGATCACAGTGATCAGTGCTAAGTATCTCTGAAGCCAAAATCAATCAATCCGGACGATTCCAAAATCAAATTTCTCCCCCTAATATACACGCTTGGTACCCAAGGCGCCATCCCTTGTCAAACTGCCTCTGATAACATTATATATATATATATATATATATATATATATATATATATATATATATATATATATATATATATATATATATTATGTGATGTACCCAAGTGAAAAAAAAAACACCCAATGAATCAGACAAACCTAGGAAACAAATGAAATTCTATAAAGATGTCATGAAAACTCTGGAACCACGTACCCACTATTCTCCTTCAAACTATTTGAAATGGAAAACACACTTGGTCATTCTTGGCGTAAGTAGTTCGGGTGTCAGAACGGACATTTGGAAATAAATTGCACTCATATTTCATTATTGCATTCGGGTTTGGATTAGAGTTAGAAGTAGGGTCAGTCTTTCTGCTTTGAAGAATATTGTCATTTTAGGCTGGAGCCCCTTGAATAATACAGGCATCAGCGGTAAGAGATAGAAATATTCACGCCAATGTTTACGTATTCCGAAAGGAAAGTCTAGTTCGAGTCAAGTATTATAACAACATGAATATAATCCACTTTTATATTATCTGTAAATATTCGTCAAAACTGTCAAATTTCTGAGGGATTTGAAGGCGTGTTGAATTGAAATTAGAAGGAAGAAGTCAAACCATCTCCATTGGGAATTCATTGAGTTGCTTATCATTAATGCATTGTTGCTCCCATTGATTTCTCTTGTGATAAAAAAGGATTTTTTCATTTTCTGAACCGGAATGCTAACCCCAAAAATAACAACAGATTAATTACCATAAAATTCGACCCTGAGATCTTTGTTGAAGATAAATTGTGTCCAGCAAATTCTGAATATACCTTTGTTTGTTCTCAGTGATACCTCATCGGTTTGGCCAGAATCCATTCCAGGGAAAACCTGTGCAGACTAGTGCTCAATATCAATCGAAGTGGCAGAGGCAACGAGAGAAAGAGAAATTCACATCCATGGGTATATGATATATAATCAAGACTGTGGTCTAGTGTTATAGCTAGTAGCTGTAAACGAAACTGATTCATGTAAAACTTTTATATATTTATTCTCTCATTCTTAACAGATTTCAAAAGGCTTTAAGGCAAAATAAATTCTGAAATAAATGTATTTTATATGATATATAATCACAGCAATAATTGATCTGCACCGAGAGAAAGAGAAAGGGAAATCGCCGTTCCATTTTATCATTTTAGTTACATTGTTGATATAACAGCCCTATGAACTGAAAAAAACATGATTTTTGCGAAACTGACAAGTTTTCGAGAGGACAAATAAAAATATATAACAAAGTTTTTCAATCAGAATTTCAACTTGATTCACCATTGCTACGTTCCACCAACCACGTATTGAAACGCCAAACTAAATAAGGATTGCTGCTCGGAAAGAAATTTAAAAAGAAAAGCGTGGAACCCTTTTAGATATGAGCAAGTTCAAACCAAAGATGAAAAAAACCACTCTGGGTGATGCTGATTGAAAATACACATGTAATTTCATGCATCTAAATCAAATGGTCTCCAGGGAAAATTGTATATGAAAAAAAAACAACAAAAAACAAACAAAATCGAATTTGCGTTAATAATTTGCATGTCAAAGTTGAATATCAATTTTGCACCCATTGTATGTTGGGTTCGGATGAGGCTTCAAGGTAGATTTAGTTTTTACTCCAAGAAAAAATAATGTTGTATCTCATTTTAGGGATGGATTCCTTCAATATTGATGCCAAAATGGGATAAGCAATGACGAAAAGAGAGATGCACGTTCATGGGCTCTTAAGGTGAATAGGATGAAATATTTAATAATATAGCTCTGACTTAGATAACATTTAACATTTTAATGAATAAGAAGCGTGTGAAATTAAATTATCCAAATGTATAACTTTTCTCTATAGATTTCTGAGCTCGGTCCCCAAATTATATTTATCTCGTTTATGAACACTGGTGTATTGTTGCTCTACCTGATTTCTTTTGCAATGAAATTAGTTTTATTTTCTGAGAGTGACATAGCAGCCTCCATAAAAATCGACCGACCGGTTCTTGTAAAATTCGACCTTAAAGTGTGTGCTGTCGGCAGATTGTAACGTACTGTTTTGGATATGCATAAAGTTCAACAGTGAACCTATATTTTAACTTGAATCACCCTCTAAAAAATGAAAAAAACATTATTCCATCAAAACCGACATTTTGCCAAGAGGCAAATAAAATTGAAAAAGAAATGCTTTCTCCATCAATGAACTCTTTCACATAAGAGTAGGGTCAAATGAAAGCTGAAAAACAACTCCCAGATGATGCCGATTGCAAACATTCATACAGTTTAATTGTATGTGTGTACTTCGAACCGTTCCTCGAAAATCGTTACCCCCCACCAAAAAAAAAAAAACCCAAGAAAAAACAATTTCTGGGAGACCTCTTTTATGTACGTTACCACTTAGTTTTTAGATTGTAAGGTGTCTGTAAAAAAAAATGGGAGCACAAAGTAAGATGGTGTGACGAGCGATAGAAATCAGAAAGTGGCCCTGCGATGCAATGGGGAAAATCTATATCGAGAGATGATTTGAGTGAATGTATATATGCTCGCATTAAAGGAGTAGATAAAAGTCTGAAGATTTATTTCCTGAAGTAAAACCCATCACAACAAGCTGATAGATTACCAAAGCCCCGATGAAAAAAAGTGGAAAACAAGTAAGGCATAGCAATTAACAAGTATTCCGTTCACTCCGTTGAAGATAAATAAAAACAATTAAGGATCAACCACTGAACAAAAAAAAAAGAAAATGAAGTATAATATGAAGTATAATAGAATGAGACAAAGGCCATCCACCCCGAAAGATACCCCCATCCCCAATAAGGTCCAAAATAGGTATATGAATTAAGTCGAATTATTTGCCAGAAAAAGATCCCAAATCGCAGTAACATAAACGTGTTTTGACCAGCAAATCCATCATTTTACCAAATTCAAGCTCTACTCCAACTTCAAGTTGAATGTATAGAACGTTCTATGAAATCAATCCACCATACATCAGATATTGGATTACTGATCTGTACGTACATATATATATTTTTTTTTCCCCAAGCAGTCACAGAAAACAATGTATGATGTTGTTCTTCGACGATTGCATGAGAATTGGTTTATCCAACGCAATTCGGACGTAAACTGAGACATAAACTTTCAAGCTTCCTTAATTAGCTCCGTTATGGCACACATTTTGCATAACCCTATCCCTGGATACAATGCCGATTCATCTTTCTCTGTGAAATATAGGCTTACTGTATTGAATCGAGCAATTCTGAATATGAGGAATATTCACAAATAATTGAATAGACAATGTTTGTTTGATGTTTTTAGTAGTATAAAAAGAAGATTACTGCATTGATGCACTCTTTTGTTGAAAAATTACTTTTGAGATTAGTGGAAAACAATTGTCAAATACTTCGATTGAATATGTTGACATAGCATGACTTGAAGAAGTTTTTTTCTTTGTAATCAGAATCTATAAAGAAAGTACCATTAGATGCTTTGCTCAGAGTCTGACATTAAAATTTACATAACAAATCTACTATTCACACGGTTCAACGTTCAATAGAAATGACACGAAGAGCCAGTCAAGTTAGTTGCTATACTTACTGATGCCCCAAAGTTGAAAATGTTTTTATGGGTAACGAACGTAATTAAGCCCCGTATCAAAAACACATACCTAGTATGGAAGTATATCAATATGCAATACACATAAAACCTTATATAAAATAACAAATTACATATATGGAATAAATCATATAATAAGAAAAGGGAGTTGGTGTTTGATCAACACCGTTAGCCACCATGTTAATATATCAGTTTTGTTTTTAAAATCCCTGAAACGGTTTCATAGTTAGCAAATGATAATCCCACAAAAGAGCAATTCATACATTGTACTCTGATAACAAAGCCCTGAGGAAATAGAGAAAAAGCATGAAAATATCACATCGTATTGACAGATATTGGAAAATAGGTGAGTGAAGTGACAAAAAATATTTTGAAAAGAGTTTCTTCTTTAATGTTTTAGTGTTTCAAGATATATATATATATATATGTGTATATATATATGTGTATATATATATATATATATATATATATATGTATATATATATATATATATACATACATATATATATATATATATATATATATATATATATATATATATATATATATATATCATCAGTCTTTCTGTCTGACTAGTCCAACCAAATACCCATCCCACGGTTTCCCTTCAATTCCTGCACGAAAATCAATCTTGAATGACTATGAAATTAAGCTGATACATGCTGCTTTTAATTTGATCAGTATTACTCTAGGCAACCAAACCATCATGTATCACTTTTGAAATTCTTCCCAGTTTTAGTTATTTGTTTGATTGGTAATTTTATTCCTTTTTGTGTGTCTTTATCTTGAAAAGAAAACCCCCAAAGATACTGAACTCTAATTAAAGTTAACTTATTTACTTGTTTCATAATTGTTTTTTCTCTTTCTGTTGTTTATTGGAGGACATTAAATCTCTCAGATTGCTCACGATTGGCATCCAATTAGCAGAGTTGTTTTATGGTTCAGGTAGTGGTGTCTCTCAATTGGCTGGTGACTTACTGCTTGATTATCAGTTTATTAAGTTCTTGAGGAGTCCAAAACCATATAATCTATGCAGGATGAAATGAATCGGTAATAAATGGGCAAAAAATGCAATTACACCACGAGGCATACACAAATATTGAGAAGATGTAATATACTTGCAAAGAAGGGATACACGCATCGGATATTTAAATCGTCCAGTGAACATTGAGGTGACCTTTTTAATCCAAGAGTAAATCAATATCAACATTTGAAAATTGAAAGAAATCAAGAAAGAGAAGTGAACAATCTTATTTTTCCCACATCTCATATTTTTGAATTGTTCGGTAAAGCTGATGTCACCCTTATTCCCTGTCGAATAAATTGTCCTATGTAATTTGAAATCTAATGAGCAATGGAAAGTCAGACAAAGACAAATGTCACCAGATCAACAGAATGAGAGACATTTGACACACTAACGACGTCTATTGTTTGAGGCCCTCAGGACGAAAATACAATACCCAGCTAAACCTGGAATTACCAAAAGAAAATGCCAATAAGACGTAATATGCCAACAAAAATGGAAATCCATGATGGAATCAATAAAAACATGATTGATAAACGACATCTTGAGAGTTTGGATGAGCATGGTCATCTCTTGAAGAAGAAGGAGGACTCAACAGATTAAGCAGAAACACTTTGGCTCACGTCAGTCCGAGACTTGAATAACTTTCATTTTCTTTTCGTATTTCCTTACACTGGATGTGACTCACAATGAAAAAACTCACAGTTACTAGGAAGGCTTCTGGTGAGTGGATGCACCAACCTCGGAATTGTTTTCACACGAACACGAAGAATTGTCCATTAAGAAGTTGTTTTGTGAATACAGCTGCCTCTTATGCACAGAGAGAGAAGTGACTAAAATGGAAAGACAAAGCCTGACGACGACTGATTGATCAAGATTGTTGGTCACTCCATAGGACCATCAAGTGACCAAGATTTTTTTTGGTTGCATGTTGTGTTGGGGATGATCAATCAGAAAATTAGAAGAAAATAGTTATCAAAGAATAAGTTACTGTTCTTGCCTCTACGTTAACATTGATCAGTTAAAAGTTTGAACATTTTGACAACAAAAGTGAATTTTACTCGGACACAATTCAAAGATGGATGGACATTAGCATATATTGTTAATTGAACCAACTCTTAGAAATGCAAAAATAAAATGATCGTTTTTCCTAGATATGATATTGAGTAAAATGTTAACATCTTAAGCCTTTTACCTCCATTTTGAATGGCGTACAACCATGTTACATACATGCATAAAATCCTAAATGCAGTTTGTCCAGTAAGTACCGACAATCCATTTTACATGGTGAAAATATGCCAATCGTTCCAACTAAAAAATGTCCTTTGTATAATACTTTCGGATTACATAGCCATTTCTTTGTAACATACATACATACATACATACATACATACATACATACATACATACATACATACATACATACATACATACATACATACATACATACATACATAGCCAGCCGGTCTGAGAGCCGACCAGACAGCCAGATTATTATCCTCATCATCATCAGCAGCAGTAGTTTTTAACGTCTTTTGTAGGATAAAACTTTCTCCAAGATCCGCCAAGCCACTTTATCATTGGCGTTGTAGAGCCAATACTTTTGAATGTCAGGTTCACCACTCCATCATTTATTTTATTGGCTATAGATTTGCTTGTAATATCTGGGGTTCAATGTCGGGAGTAGTGATGATCAGCGGTTGTCTATTATTTCTGCAACATTATCAGTCTCTCATCATCTGAATTTTCGAATGGAGTCTATGATAACTCAAACTCTTGTTTCCCCACAAATATATTTTGCTGTCTTTGGACCTTTTTATATGATTTTGAGAATGATTTTTTCTTGTGCATAGTTCTTAGTTTTAGTGTCAATCTTTTGGCTAGTTTCTATGTCTTGGCTCCATAGTGGTTATTGGGAGTATTCATTGTGTTTTATACCAACTATTTTTTGGACAAGTTGGTTGTCACTTTTTTCTTGAAGATTCAGCTTGCCCCACCAAAAGCTTGCAATTCCAACTTGAAAACTTAAGAAACTTCAACTGACAGATTCGGTGGACAGTTTCCAAGATTTTCTGATCAGATTAGACTAGATCGAGGTTAGATTCTCAATAGGAATGGAATAGGCAGAAGAAAAAAAAAACAAAAAAATCTTTCGAGCATTTTGTCTAATACAATTTACAAAGCTCATCGCTCGTTACACTTTGGAAGTTTAGATCCATATATTCAAGAGAGAAACGTTTGTTGATGAATACCGAAAAACCTTCTGCCGTGATTGGATACGTGCTATTATTTTCAGTCGTAATTGCTCATCATGATTTTTTCTTCTTTTAAAATTAGCAATCAAAGACAGCTGTATACAGACAACAGTGATTATTTTTGTGATATGCTCTAGAATATCCTTTCTCTCAATTTCCGTTATGAAAAACAGTGATGTACTTCTCTGGGGAATGTTTGTTCTCTATTACAGATTTCAAGATGTTGGAACACATTTCTCAAGTTTATAGATAAATACATGTGATAAGAAGGTAATTAGATTTCTGTAATGCCATGTCTGGGGCAATCGGGTGCTGAAACTAGATTAAGTCATCTTTCGACTTGAACTCAGTTAATACATATATGTAGGGATGATATTGATGTTTTAAATCTATATAAGACTCATTTGGTTCAATCGGTCTGTCGGCCTGTCAACCCCGAATGTTTTAGATATCAATTTTCACAGGTTTATGATGTTGGACTGATACGAAATTCGAACTTTGGAGGAACAACCCACAGATTTATCCTCTTCTTTGTCTTCCTCCTTCACGTTCCCTTTGAACTTCTATTATGAGTACTACCTCAACTGATAATAATACTACTAAATCTTATTGCAATTTATCAGCCGTATCATGTTGGATTGATGCTAAACTTGATCGGTATTTCGGATTAACTATCACTCTCTCCCTCATCCTCTTGTTACTTTTCCTCCTACTATCCTTCTTACTACTATCACAAGCAGTAATGTTACTCTCTTGTTTCGGTTCAGGAAACATTCGAACATTATGAATAAATCGGATAATGTAATCAGTAGTCTAATGAACAATCGAACATCCGAAAACCAGTAGGACAACGACAAGTGCGCACATTGTATTCAACCTTCGATTAATTGCTTGTTTTGCATTGTTCGAAGATATCTTTTGCCGGGTTTGGTTGATAAAACGTTCTTGATGATTGAAAACTGCAATGTATCAAACAAAAAAGAAATAAAACAAAACGAAAAGTCATTTGTGCTTGAAGCATTCTTCTTTTCATGTTGTCGTCTTGATACTTCAGAGATTGCATTCAGGTGAAAAGAATCCATTCAAGCGACAGAGAGTAAGTGTTGCTACTGAGCAAGCCATCTTGCGTGATTTTCAAGAGTCATGGATTACGATCAAAGGTAAGGGAGCATCAAAGATATTCTCAGATCAAATCCCTCTATCTTTCCTAAATCCTTTACAGCTTCTTTTTTTTGCTTCTCACTCCCCCTAGTAATAGTCAATGACTTCATCCTTTTGAAGTCTACATTTTTTTTAGATATCGTCAACCAAAACTGTCACTGCCACCATCGAAATTGATATCTTCAGTTTTCAATTAGAACCAGTTGGCTAGCTGAATGACTACGTGTGCATCATGCATACAGGCCGTACCAATAGAGCTAGATGGCTGAACATTATACTAATTATTCCTTAGAATGCATATCGTGTCTGTTTGTCTATAGATGACGTCCATCAGTTTTTTGATGAAAGTTCATTTTTGTTAGAGTATATGCGAAATTGATCCCCTACTTTGTGTCCAGTATCCTTCACTACACTTTTATTGCAATACAATATGTTTTTTATTGAGTGACTAACTAGACCATTTTTTTTGAAATTTTGATTTTTCTTTGCATGGTGGCACTATCCGGGGAGAAATTGATTTTCTTGTAGTTTTAGATGTCAGTTCCCACTGTTTGCCTACTTGAAAATTTAATTTGTTTCTGTCATCTTTCTCTTTCGGTAGAGTAAGCTTCAAAAACTAGAAAAATCCAATAAGTTCTAAGAAGTCAACAATCAATGAATCTTCCCGATTATCACCTATGGTGCTGGAATATGGAACCTAACTAAAAGATTTGACCCTCAAACTGAGAAACATGCGAGGTGCACAAGAGAAAATCTCGCTCAACTTAACACGGAGAGGCCAAAAAGATACGGTATATTGTTGTTGTTGCTGCCGTTGTTGTTGTAGTTCTTGTCGTTGCTGTTGTTGTTGTCTTTGATATCAGTGTATGTCACAAACTGGGTCTCACCTACAGAAGTATGACAAAGCTTCTACATATGCGGCCGATACAACGCTTTCCTACACATATTTCTATATATGCATTAAATGATGAATGCGTGGTGTAATACGTTCTCATCGACAAGAATTTTCTAGTGTGTACAGTGTGACCAAGTGCTATTTTATATAAATCATATACGCTGTTTTTTGTTTTTTTTAGCTATCCTGTGGGCAGGTTCCTTGGTTTCTTTTTGAGTAATCAAAGAGCTATCTTTTGATCACAACTTGCCACATTCTACTGATATGTATTCTGAAGTCTTTATATTTTTAGGGTTTTTCGAAATCCTCGACAGCAATGCTTTATCCGTTAAGACATAACTATTAAGAGACAAACTTTTTTCACTATGAAATCGGGGCCGGTCGCATTTGATGTTCTATCAATAAGTATACTTAAATCCCTTAATATTGTCACATCTTTCATTGCTGGGACTGTTTCAGGCCGATGTAAGTACGATTTTTAGCATATGGGGTATTACAATGTTTGAAAATATCCAAGTGAAGACAACTGTCCAATTCTGTTGTGTCTTATCTTAAAATCATTTGCTACAAGATCCAAGTACAATGCTATTCAGTTTTTGAATTGTTTCAAACTCATCATCAGATCTACATTTAAGGGCCAGTGCAATTTCTGAGTATGTTAGCCATACAGTATTGTTTCTTGGCTGTCTTGGGTTACTACTATAAAATCCTCCGTTTTGGCTTTCAATAGTGAACTTTGTAACTACTTGCGGGTTCGACTTTTATTTACATCAACTCCTTTATTACGAAGGGGGGAGTGGCTGAGTAATACTCGCGTAGTTCTTTCATTCTATCTCGTTTAGCCTTGTAAAAAGTCTTTTGGTGACTTCAGTTGGTGAGTCAGCAATTGGTTTGTTTTCATCCTTGCTTTTTTCCTTTGTATCCTGTACTTTTGCCTCCTCTGTAATGAAATACATTTGGTTACTCTCATGTTTCTTCATCAATTCTATCATCCAGCCGTTTTTTTACTTCGGATAAAGGTTTGAAAACCGATAGTGGTTGTCATATATGAGAGTTGTGATTGAATGAGATCCCTGTCACCCTCTTTGGCAGGTAAAGTATGTTTACATCGATTCAAGGGTGGTACTCTTGATTTGTTGTTTTGCAATTTCCGTGTTCTTGTATCCATTTGTTAGATTTCCGGAATGTTCCAGTGAAAGACGTTAAAAGTATATTGGAACAGCTCAATTTGTTGCGTACCTTCACCTTCATTTATTCCTTGGTATCTATTGCCTTCTTCCTGGTTTAATTCCTTGATGTTAGTATTTAAATTTGTACCATCTGATGATGACACATTTAATTTTCGCCTGTCAACGGTAGTTTTTGCCCACATACTAAGTCCAAACCCAACACTGGTGTCGAAACCAAGTCTCTTCACAGACTTCAGTAGACTTTCAAAATGCTCTTCATACTTATTCAAGTTTCAAGTCATCAATATAGAAGAGGTGAGTGTAGTGGCAGTGATATCATCATCATCATCATCATCATCATCATCATCATCATCATCACTACTGTGCCATCAACTTAAGCTAAAAATTATCCCACATCACCAAATATGCTCGAACTAGGATAATGTGTGTCCGGGAATGATGTATCTTTTTGATACTCATTCTAAATATGGGAATTTTAAAGTTATTTTTCATGAAAGTTATTGAAAAAAACATTGACAGGTCCGAGGGCGAATTCCATGAATTAAAAAAAAAAGATTTTTGGAGCTCATCATGACTCACTAAAGACAAAGAAAGAACATTAGAAATAAGAACCATAAGTTCAACGATACATCCACCATTCTTACGTCGATATATGCTAATATGCATGCCAGTTTCTAGCAAAATACTATTATTGACAGACTTGAGAGTGACAGGAAATCGGAGCAATAGCCAGTATCAAGGTTTCCTAGTGAAATTTCCTGGAATAAAGAACAATTAAAAAGAAATCATTTTGCCGAACAATTTCTGTATAATTTCAACCCCTATTTAACGATATCTCAATGATTTTGGCCATCAACCTTCCCGATCCATTGAGGAAACTAGAAAGATAGGGAGCCTATCAACGAATACTGATTTTCCGCTTGATTTCTTTTTCTCTAGGGGAGGTCATGGATATTTGTTCAGTTCATTCATCACGCTACAGAAAGACTGCAAGCCCTTTGAACTCAAAAAATATGTACGACAAGGCAACACCAGCTCAGAATCTGAAAATGCATCTACTGACAACACTACAGTGCATATGTATTTTGGGATATAAGATCGTTTTTAGCCCTAGCCGAGCTCCCAACTTTGATTATCGAATGATAACAGCGGTTACAGATGATTAGCCTTTCTCACTGAAAAGGAATGCTATCGCAGTATCACACAGATGATATCCTGAGAGAGATGGATAAGGATGATATCAGCTCATTCGATCTGAAACTTCTAACTACTGCTGTTTTCTAAAACCCCTCTTCTTTTTTAATAGTTACTCTGTAGGAGGTAGTTGGAACAAGTGTATTGTCAAACATCTAATGAGTTGACGTACATTTCCTAACGTAACAACAATGACGCTATATAGAAAAAAAGTTTGAAATGACACACACACACTAACACACACACACACACACACACACACACACACACACACATATATATATATATATATATATATATATATATATATATATACATATATATATATATTGAATTAAAGTTTTGCGCTAATTTCGGCGCTCTCTTTGTTCCGACAGTGAGAAAATTCGCTAAACCAGCGACGACAGGTTTAAAACAGATTGATGTTTCCTGGCATGTTTTTCAATATATTTAGTGAAAAAAAAACAATGCGATTATATTTTTTGAGTTGACTACACTGCCTCTTGTCAGTCATCAGATAAGTGGAAATTTTGTAATGCACTGCTTGAAAGAAAAATAATCTTGTATTTTTTCTTGTCTTTATTTCATGACACATAGTATTTTTCAATTCGTAAGTAAAAAATATTCCATTGACGTCATGATATCACTTTCATCACTCAGAAAGTAATTTAAGGCTGATTGAAAACTGAATTAGCACGTCTAGTAATTCACAGAATAGAAACAATCAAGTGACTGACGTTTTATGGAAACAGGTTGTGTTCGGATGATCGATTGGAAAATAGAAAGAAAAGTAAATTGAGGAATAAGTTATTTCTCACACTTTTTGTTGGATAACTAAAAAGTTTGGATTTTTCAATAAAAAAAACAAAACAAAAAACAAACCAACAAAATAAGAAAAAAATAACAAGCAGGCAAAAACTTTTGATCAATTAGAGCATCAACTTGCATTGCCAATTGAACTTTGACTAGGAACTTATTTAGGAATGATTGAAACATGTTTCCTAAAGATATAATAAAATATAAGGAATTTTCGTTTCTTTTTGGCTGTTTTCTACATGTGATACTTACAGAACTATCCAGCCAGTCAGCCAGCTGTGACGATTCGAAAAATAAAGAAATTTATGTTGACTGCTTTGATTGACAGTTAGCAATAGTAAAGAAGCCAGTCAGATCACTTAACAACTGAAGGAATATATGTTGACCAATTTGATAGTTTTGCTTAGACTCATTTCTAAATGCAGTTGTGCATTATCAAAGGTTCCACAAAGTCCTGACTACAGCTTCACTCATCCCTCCTCAAAACTATATCTTACAAATATCTCCATCTCGGCTTTCTTCCCGTTGGTGATTTGTGGAATAGCCTTCGAAGTGACAAAATGCCTGAGTGGCGTCATTAACCTGTACTTATAGGTTACTGTACTCATAAGTAAGGGATAGGAAGAGAAGAGATAAATCCATTCTTTTCCCAAGGGGCTCGAGAGCAAATAAGCACTTCGTCAATTTCATTTCCCGTACAACTTATCGGTTGACCATCGTTGGCTCCAATCAGTGTGACCAACTTTGTGCTCTTCGATCTGAATTAAGCGCATTTCTTATTTTCGGAGTAGAAAAACGTGTTAATTTAGTGCAGGCATCCTGAAGTATTTTGTGCATCATAGGACTTCACCATTTTCCTTGCTCTGTGTGTGTGTGTGTGTGTGTGTGTGTGTGTGTGTGTGTGTTTGGGCCATTATCAGTTTTTCCAGCTATTTTTTTCCAATTAAGAGTCTCTTAGCCTTTTTTGCTAGTCAAACCAGCGCACAAATGTGTTTTGAGTAGGAAACACTTTTTCCAGTCAGTCATCAGGAGAGTTGGTTGGATTTCGTACTGAGATGTTTGATAAAAAAAAAACTTTCACAAACTATTTTTGTCAGCAATTCATGACATGTAATATTATTCATTTGGTAATAACATTCTTCCATTAACGTAATGATCTTGTCCGTTTCACTCACATAAAGTAAATCATGGCTGCTGTTTGACAACAGAATAAACAGGCTTGGTTTAGTCACTCATTATAAACTGTCACGTGACCAACGTCTTTTGGCAGCCGGCCATCTTGGAATGCTCATTCAAAATTTGGAGAAATCTTTTTACTAGACAAAATAAGGAGTAAACGTTGAATCTCTCATCCGTCTAGTTCCATTGGTGTGGTCCATATGTGTGATACATGCAAACAAAGGTATCTTGCCCACCTGCTAAAAAGCCAGCCCAAGAACAAATCCAATATCTATGTACCACTTTAAAGGAAAACACTGATTAGAGGGGACCACTGAGAGGGAACTGAAACTGGAAGGCACACCGTGGATAAAGGGACCGGCTGAATGAGAAACTGCTGATAAGGATGCTAGGAGGAAAGTTATACTTTACATTTATAAAATCCATAACAGAAAAACGAACAGACTCTGTCCAATAGATGCAGTGTTGTAAATACAATTTATGACAACATTCGATAACAATTGTCAAAGTGTGTTTCTGTAATGAAACTTATTTCCCTCCAATTGAGTTTCCAAGTAAATTCCCCGTTAACATAAATAATATTCGCACTCAAAAAACAGACCTTACGAGTTGGTTGCGCTAAGTTGAATTCTTTTGCTTCACTAAAATCTAAAACGTAAATTAAATAGAATTCATTCCTCCATACAATATCATCTAAAAGCTGCGTGTTTGTTAAAACGCCTTTATTAAGAGTTCCTGTAAATAGGGTTTGCTAACTTTAGCAGAACAAGTCAACCTAAGTTGATATTTAGAAGTAAGAATTCATTTTTCTTCATTAATACATGCGAAAATAAGTCAACACTTAATAGTCAGAGTTTAACAAGAAAAAAAAAATGAACGATCTTATTCAGCCTGGTTAGTCTGCCACAAGCATCAAAAACAAGAAAGAGGGTATAGGCCTACTCCCGCCTAATAGGTGGTCTGCGTATGACCTCGACAGCGAAAAAACAAAACAAAAACAAATCAAAAGTTTTTTCTATCTCCCATTCGGATTCGATTCTAAAATCTACGATATGTGACTAAGACGATTTGGTCACGGAAATAGCACTGTAACATGGAATTTATTCGTGATTATAATCATACCTCAACTCGAATACCTCAAAATCACGGACAAATGTCTGCTGCCTCTCTTAATGTTTTTACAGAGTTTGATGGTTTTATTTTGGCATTGTTTAAATGGCATCCTTAGTGACAAGGTAGTTTTTCACGGAGAAGAAAATAAAATAAAATATATGCATATACTTGTTATTATATAAAAATCATACTTTTCATACACAGAAAAGACATCGAAACGTTATTCATGGCATCTTAGATTCCACTAATTACGATTAATTACGATGATTAAGTTGACAAAAATGACGCCCGAAATGCAACATAATTAAAGCTAGTACGAAAGATTAAAATCCGTGCTTTTGAACGTAGATGACGTTTTCGGATATTTACCAAAAAACAATACATGGCGTCAGTTAATTTATGACAGACGATTAAAAAATGAGAAAATGACGTTTTACCGACGAAGTGAGTTATATCAATCAGGATAGATTAAAACTCAAATTGATAGTTTTTCCAATCGTTTTGGTTAACAGTTTTGAACAGATGCCCATTTGATTCTGTTAACAATTATTTTCAATGGATTGCCAAGCTTGCTGTGCTTATTATGATACATTCACGATGTGGCCTTCAATAGCCATCATTACCACGATAAGCAACGGCAGCTACTGTTCAGTTTCCGTCGTTATCTTCCCCAGCATTTGCCTGATCTCTCTATCATTGGCGATGCAGAGCCAATATCCTCTGAACTCGTCCAGTTCGTCACACCATCTTATTTTTCGCTAGCCACAGTTTAGCATATTGTGTCTAAGGATCCGTGTTATGAGTCATGATGTCGATTGTTTGTCAAAAATTCTTTTACCAAAACCAGCCTATTATTTGAGTCTTCTTAATTCTATGATATCTCTGACTCAGTTTTTTTCTCTAATATGCAGTGCTACTTGTTGATCTCTCCACTTTGAGATTCAATCTCTTTAAGATTTGATCTTTTGGTCAGGTTCTATGTTTCACATTCATAGTAAATTATGTGAGCAATGTATTAGTCGTATACACTTCTGTTGAGGACGATTCCATAAGATTCTGCTGTCACAGCCGTCCTCATTTATATCACCGGAATATATTGAAGGTATTGAAGATGCCAGTAAATACAGATAATTTTTTACTTTGATATTTGCTCAGTTATGAATGGCTGTGTTTCATCTGAATTATATAGTTTTTCGTCAAGGGGAGGTAATGATCAAGTGGAGAGCTGTCGAAATGATTGTGCATCTCCCTCAAAATTGAGTTCTTTCATTTTCAAGTATCTATTCTAACAACGGGCACATAAATCAAAACAAACGTTCTCATCTACTTAGGTAATCATAAGAACAAGAGCAACACGCTCTTACTATGATCACGGCGAAATACCAAACAAAAAATCTTTAAAAAAATTTATAGTTCACCTGATATCTGCCGTAGCATTGGGAAGTAGGAGGTTAAGTTTTATGGAGGTCAAATTGAGGTCATATGACGTTAACAAAGGTTGAAACTTTTCTTAGTACAGAATGCTCAAATGAATGTAGAATTGAATTGAAAACCTCTCACTGTACTGTTGTTAATACGAATGGATTCTTCTTAATTTTGTTTAGGCTGAAGTCACGAAAAACTGAGACGATTCATTTTTCAAAACCTAGATTTTAAAAACTATGACTGCAGTTGGGGAAAAGCTCACACGTTAAAGTAGTAATTATGGATTTTGCTTCACAACAAAATCATTAGGAAGTTAAGAATACAATGAGCAAGCCATGTTGTAGGAATAACAAACAATATGTTGATATAACGACTCATATCTTGGATCTATCGAGATCATATGATAAATTTTGGCCGGGAAAAGAAAAAGAATGGTGTCATGATTCACTCGAGATCAGGATGAAAGGGTACTCTTACACTCGGGATCAGAAGTTAGAAAGACATTACGGAACACTTGTGTCCAACAACGATCTTCAAGATGATGATGATGATGATGATGATGATAGCATATATTGACAAAAAGCGATTTCTTCTGATAAGTCAAATATACTGTAGTTTTACTTATACCTACTCTGAGAAAGGAATTTGAACCATTTTTCAAATCAAAATCACAGAAGAAACGGTAAAAAGGTATCAAATTTGTCAGTTTACGACGATGGGGGAATGGTTTGAATGTGGTAAAAATCATTACTCAATTGTCCGCGTATTAGATTCTTTATTTTATCGAGAGATGAAATTGCAAAATTTGCAACGTTGGGGCAATGCAACGACGATAAACTGAGGGATACATCAGCTACAATAACAATAAAAAAAAATCCTTAAAGCATTCAACGATTTTCTAAAATTTGAATGTAGAAAGTTATTTCTTTGATCTCCACTTTCAACAGTCTTAGCAGTAACATTTAAGTTCGAATACATCTGTATTCTTCGATAAAACAAGAAGATCCTCCCTTTTAGAAACTCATTACTCTAAGAACTTCCACCTTTAAATGCCCTTTTCTCTGAAACCCCCTTTATGTGACGACATTTAAAAGGTTTCTTTTAAATTTAAGTCAATCAGTGACTTGAAATGGCTAAATGCACCCGAAAAGAGCTAGACCTAGCTCTCAAAGAGCAAAAAATGGCTTTTGAAAGAAATTGTTGATCAGCACATGTCCTTTCTGAGGAAAGGTGAGAACCCTGAAAAGAAGAAGCTCCTAAAAGGCAGGGGTTCTTAGATTCAGTAAAAATCGAACAAGCACCCTAATGGATTGAATATCAGTAAACCACTCGTCAAAATCTTTCTTAATTCGTCATTTTTGCTCGCTCTTTCTTCTGCATTCCTTCCAATGGCTTCTTATATTTCAATACCACCGGTAGACCATTCATACTGAAAATTCATCATTGCTTTTTGAATAATAAAAAATATCAGATAACAATTTACCTAAGCCGTTAAGCATAACTGAATATATCGAATACATGTATACACATTCCATTTAATAAAGTATAACACCCGTCCAAAAAAACTAACGTACTTATCGAGGTGGAACGTGAAATCTAACCAAAAGATTGACCCCCAGAACAGCTATCAATGCACAGGGCACATGATATTATCATGATAAACCTTACACGAACATATCAAAGACAACACAGTATGTTACTGAAAAAGAAACCAAGATATCATAAAAACAATACAATAACTCAAATGACAATGGGCTGGTCCTGTTGCAACAATGGATATTAGACTCATAACGTGGTTCAACATTGATCATATGCAAATGTTGCTGATGGAAAGTAAGATTGTGTGACCAGCTAGATTTAGGGACTACAGGCTTCATGTTGCCCATGATAGAGAGGTCTAGTGGATCTTGGGGAAGGTCTATGTGTAACGACAGCCGCTAACAGGCTGATGATATGCCTTGAGAAGATATTTCTGTTGATCACGAGCGAATTTTTATAACTTTTGGCTTTTGTTTGCATTACTTTTAGCATTGCATTACAGGATGAATGAAATGTTATTTCATCATATCACTTGTACCTCTTGGCATGACAGAAGATATCTGCACATTGGAATGTATTCTATGTGTGGGTGATTCTACGCCTGGTTGATGGGCAAATATCAGTGTTCCACTGTAGCCTGCTGATACAAAGCTGTTGCTCGACTAATCGAGTTTATCGTTCAGTGGCATAGTTTTTCTCTCTCGGCTAATTAGTATTCCACTTAATGGAGTTGAGTAGCACTAAATTCTTCCACTTGATCGGTTGAAGCTACTATCGATCTGAACGCATACGTCATGTGATTTAATTTTCAAAAGTGTCCAGAATCTTCTTCGTTAATAATTTCATTATGTAATCTCTACCAGTAATCAGGGTTTTCACTTTTATATTCGGAGACAATCGATATACGGTGACAGAAATGGATCGTTTTAGTAAGTTAAAAACATTTGATAATGTGAGATATAGTTTTTACTTTCATTGTGAGTAAAGAAAATTGTTCCTTTCAAGTTGAATCTGAACAATTTTTTGTGTTTTCAGTGACCCCATTCATCTACAAGTACGAAGCCTATTGACCCTAATTTTATCTTAGAGACTCACATGTAATCTAGTTGAGACATAAGCTATCGGAGGTTTACCGTAGTGGATATTTGGGCTCACATCGAATATGCAAGAATACCATTTCTACCTACGGAAGAATTTTCTTATGGAGTGGGAAAATGTTTACAACCTCAAACATTATTAGGTGTATCAGGACAAATTTGACTTTAGAGATTATTGGAAGTCATAGATGGTAGAATTACTGTCTTGTCTTTGTAATCAATATAATCAAATGGAGATAATTTAGTACATAGATGTAGATTGAGGGTAGATGGTACAGACCTATTACACAAAACGTGGATTCTTTCTCTCCAGAGGGAAACTACCTAACTCTCCTCCCTCTCCTGACCTTCCCTATCCCTTTATTGCACTATTTATATTTTATTCCTCCTCTCTCTGTGTCGATCTTTCTCTTACCCTCTATCTAAATAGCTAATTTCGCAGTTATTGAACTGACTATCATTCCAATTACTGTGATTACTGAAAGCGTGAGATTCAAAAATTGGTAGAACCAAACAGACTTATATCATGGATGGAAGGGGTTGAAGTGGATCAATTAGTTTTTGGATAGAAAAAGTAGTACAAAGTAATGAATTTAGTTTTATCAACCTTTAAGTTTTTGATGAAGAAATGACGTTTGACTCTTGTGCACCGAGGCTTGTTCGATTTTTAAGTCGATCTAGTTATGCATGTATCGTGCGTACAAATTGAGCTATTCGGCTGATTTTTCCACGTTTACCTCCTATCATATTTAGAGAAAACTTATGTTTCAGTGACTAAGTTTAATTAGCTATGTTTGTTAATGTAAAACAGATCCTTAGTTTGATCTCATTTTTAGTGACCATTACCCATCAAAATGCGGGAGAAGAAAATTGATAATTGATGACCCCTTCTTCTTTTTTACAGCATACTGCCAAGAACGTTGGTCACATTATAGATCACTAATTAAGTGACTGATGTGACACTTTCTAATTAGATAATGATGATAATGTAATGAAATAAACTCAAATAATTCCATTCTTTGCCATAATGAAGCATTGGCAGGTTTCTATGCAAATCTGATTTTATAGGGATGCTATCGAATGACTGGAAAAACTCTGAGAGGAAAACTTTATATTTTTTAAAACACTCGATAGCAGTTTGAAGAGAATTCCAACAATCAATTTGCTGATTGCTTAAGACGCCAAATGATTGATTTTAGCATTTAGGAACAGTCAATGTTTACTGTCACCAAATACGTCAACATTTCTTCAGTTCTTTGAAAGGTATTTTTGGCTGGCTATGTATGTACCTCGTGTAGATTAAGCACTAACAATGTATATGTTCACCCTTGATGGCCGAACCCGAACCCAGTTTCCCTTGTTTCGTAGATCCCCCCAACGTAACTGTCTTTTTTATTGGGGTTATAGTTTGAGATGTATGTTCATGCATTGTAGATCCCTCAATTTGTGCCCGGTACCATCGACGGTTCTTTGACAATTCAGACTTTTTTAGTGCTCACAACAGAACCGAGGTAAAAAGGAAAAAAACTTGTTAATCGATCTCTTTTTTTTTCGATTTCTCAATTGATCACCCCAAACATGGCATGCTTATGGATGTTGTCGGTGATGTGATGGTTTGAATTGAATACCCAACCAGATATGTTCTTATTAGTTAACGATGATTTGGAAAATGTCCAAAAAAAAAACTTTTTAAAATGCAATGTTGAAATATTGAAATCTCTGGATCGTTTAAAAGCAAAAGAAGCAGAATTTTTTTCCTCTTTTGATTAATAATTTTTTGAGTTGGTTGAGAAATCTTCACTGTTCGACACACTAATTTGAGTCCTATTTGAATTATCAATAGGGAACTTAAAAGAAATTAAAGTATCGAGAGTTTGATATCAACATCGAATATTCATACGTTTGTGTTCCAAAGAATGATCAAGATTGAAAAAATATCGCTGGAACAGAGACCTTGCAAGATTTCCTGTGTATTGGGTCAATCTATATCTATTGTACAAAAGTTAGAGACAAGAACGTGAAAGTACGTATTCCAGCAAATGCCAATAAATTTCTCTTTCCAATAAAGGAGCCCCAAAAGGGTAAAATGTAAACATGTTAATTTACTTTAATTATTTCATTCTCTACCCCCCATATATATATATATATATATATATATATATATATATATATATATATATATATATATATATATATATATATATATATATATATATATATATACATATATATATATATATATATATACATATATATATATATATATATATATATATATATATATATACATATATATATATATATATATATACATATATATATATATATATATATATATATATATATATATATATATATATCTGAATGTTTTACACGGAAAAGGATACATAATGTAAGAAATGATGCGTGTATCCTATCAGTTAGTATTTTATGCACGAAAGAAATGACGACTAAAAACGTAAATGTACTTGTGTCATCAGTATAAACATTCAGTTTTCTGGTTCCAAAAACACAGAGTTCAATTGGTGACCATCTTGATAGGATCTGCCTTTATGGATTTCTTGGGACGGTTATTATGACATCTTGCAGATTTCATAAGAATGTGCTGTTGAGAAAATCAATGTTTCTAATCAAAACAATGGTTTACCTTTAGTTGAAATCATTTTAAAAGTTTTCATTTTCATGGAATGCTATAAATATCAACTTCAGCGATACTTGGCCATCCTGTAGTCCACTTTAATATGAAATAAATATAAATATGAATAGGATCAAAAAAGTATTTATAAATGATATAAAAATATTCGCATACATGATCTTATTATAGAATTATCCATCATCCAAACAGTCGAGTCAATAAAATGTGCATCCAAATAAAGATCAATGAAATTTTTAATGTAGAGATGTAGTCCAAAAGGAAGATTTTACTTGGCTGGTAATCTCAGAAAGTTAAATCTTTGAACAACGGATGTAAATTGAAATGATATCTGCAACGTCTCATACTGGTCTCGTCTGTAGAGATATAAGTTGTTACCAAGCTAAGATATTCTGCCATATTCACTATGTTTTGTGCAGTGGCTGCTATGATTTGAATGATATTCATAAATTTGGTAAAGCATGATGATCATAGTCAGGTCCTGCAACAGTAAAAAAAAAACAAACAAAACAAACAAAAACAGCACATTGCATAAGAGAAAAAAGAGTAAAAAATCAGTCAAAATCGTAGAAACGATGACAAAACTCAAATGAAAAGGGATTGGTCACATTGCTAGAATGTCAGACAACTCAACTCACATCGTGAATCCCCAGGGATTATATGAGAAACTGTGGTCGGTAGAAGGTAAAGGGGTGAGAAGGACCAAAATTCATAAAGTATTATAGCATTCATGGTAAAGGAATCTTGCAAATTCCAAGGTAGGTAGACATCCAAAAACTGATGCTAAAAGGCTGCAGCTGCTACTGTGGAAATGCTATATCAATTATATTTAGTCTAAACAGCAGGATTACTTTATCTCTCCCGCTCTACACGTTATTGAAATCAACCCTTTTTTAAACGAAATTCATGCGAAAGAATAAATGAAATTTACCCTATGTCAGTTGAAATGCTAGATTTAGGAATAAATTTTAATCGATACGGACACCCAAGTGCTATGGAAGATAGAAAAAATTGGGAAGAATTCGCCCTAAAGATGGTGAGTGGAGCTTAATATGTTGGTTTGTCAGTCAGTCAATTGTAGCTATCTCTATAAAACATGTTTGTTGTGTACATCAAAAACATCTTCTTGTGTGTGTATGTGTGTGTGTGAGTATTGCCTTGAATGTCTTACAGTTTTAAACGGTAAACGCTAAGAACTACTTCTAAATTTTGTTGTGTCCCTTCTGTCTCGTATTTTACGATATATGGCGAAACAATTTATGTAAATCTCTTGGGCGTTTCCCCCCTATGTTACATATACTCTGTCATCATGGTATAATGTGTAAGTTTTATCTCGTTGGGATCATCAGATTTTTATCCTATATTTGTTCTAGGGATTCTGAAAACAAAACACTTATGATAACATGGCACCCATGTAATGTGGATCATACACCATCTCCCTTTCAGCAACGATTTCAGCTTATGTCTTTATATAATTTGTTATCTTATATAGGATATCATCGTGTGTATTGTAAATGGATCATATCTTTAAATTTTTTGAACGGGACTTACTTACGTCTGTTACCACTGACACGTATTTAACGAATAAGGATCAGTAACTATAACAACATACATGACTCGGTGTTTGTGTCACCTCGATTAAGTGTTCATCCATGTGAATATCTGATTTGTTGTGTCAGTTTCGATCTCTGACTGCATGCAATCCAACATGCTTGCACTTTAAGAATACTAATTACACTGAAAACCTTTTTTGACTTGATTCTGATATATATATATATATATATATATATATATATATATATATATATATATATATATATTTATTGATTATGTCTCCTAATTACTGCGCATAAGACTCCATCTTACAAGAAGAGTGTTGTAAATTTCAAGTAATAACTTCTTCCCAGAGAAGGATCAGTATTTTATTGATCTAAAACAGAATACTTAAGTGTAAATTCCTTCATAATGAAGGAAGAAAATACATACCTGAAAGTAAATTTGACGCTTAAAACAAAGATTCGTTTATAAATCACTTATTAGGTCGATTGATACGGCTATATTCCTGTCTGTTGCAGACGCCATGTTGTAAACAGCAAGGTAACGGACACAGGATGATCAATACAAATCTGCAGCTTCATTAGATTGAATGGCCATTAGACGAGTGAAGTGGTTTGCATAAACTCATATGTATCACTGTATTCAGCAACTTATCGACCAAATGCATTATATATTTTGAAGCAATAGTGTGTCAATCAAACGAACGATACAACAGACGGATTTGTTTTCAGAGTATTGGTAAATTCCGTGATTGTTTCTCTCCTTTTGCATCGAATCACTTTACACCTATAAAGGATCCGCCCGTTAATCCAGCCATGGGGTTCCATATTATTATCTTTTTGGATGTGTGTGTCTTTTGGCACATCTTGTCGCGTTAATCAGGCTATTACCTGTAAACTTCGCATGGTTATGTCAAATTATAGCGTCAGTGATTTTTGAAGTGTCTATCCTCATTTTTGACCATCAATGACCTATTCTTGTGCTGTTATTCTTTCAAGATAAATTGTAGATAATTGGTTCTGTTACGCACGCTGACCATGGTAATTCATTTAAGTGAGTAACTGATATTATATAATTGTTCAACCAAATGACTATCTGGTTACTTTTACATGCAGTTTATGTAACGTGTGCAGAGTGTTCGATTCGTTCCAGAAGAAGCTTAATTCTTAAACACATAAAGGACATGATTAAACCACTTTATGACCGGTATTCGAAAAATTTTCTTTAATAAAATTTCAGCAAAAAAGTAAATCAGCTAAAATTGAATGCAATAACAGAGGGACATAATAAGTAGCGCTCACGGTTGCTGTTGTGTGCTATTGGTGTAAAGAAGTGCAGAAAGTCGGAATCATTGCAAATAAAATCGGTAGAGGAAGGTTTAATAGTGTATTTAAATTACTGCGACCAGGAATAACTAAAAATTGTGTTCAATGGGAAGAAACATCATTCATATTACTTTCCTTTTTGATATAATATATATACACTTGTGAAATTGTCATCACTCTTTTTTTTACATAAGGAAATTTAGCATAGGGGTGCAATCAGCAATGTGAGTTTATGCTGAATTAATCCCCTAATTTGTGCCCTGTGGCGTCCACACTTCAGACTTTTATTGATGTTCACTGTTCAAAAGTTAATCACTGATCACTTCTCTTTTTAATTATTTAATTGATCTCCCCAGCACGTCACTGTACCAACAACTAATGCCATTGGTTACATTGTAGTTCTAGTTGATTGACTAACTAGGCTTTTTGTCTTCTTGTTGTCCAGTAACTATGTATTCGTCGTTTTTTTTTAAATCCCACGATATCATAGCCCATATGATAGTCAGGTTGGCGACTAACACAGCTTTCTTTCTTTTATTTCCTTATTGAACCCGTGTAAAAAGCATGACCCAGAACAATAATCCTCTTGGCAAGCAGTTATGTTCCATGTAAAGGTGTGGGAACCGACAATGAATTTTTTAAATTCGCACGGTGAATTTTCAGATCCAATTATTTATTTTGTTTTACACTAGCATCCAGTGTCTTGAATGTGAGCATGTTTGTTAATTTGACATTGGTCGATGTAGGCGATAATTACCTGTGGCAGGTGTAATACCTAATCAAGTTGAGAAAACCATGGTCTGTTATACTTCATCTCTGCTGCACAAGTTTAGGAGACTACTTTCACTTCCTCCATTTGATTGGCATTCTTTTTCTTCCCCTGGTTCAAGTTGGGCGTCTAATTTCAGACCGAATTATTGCTAGATCCAGAACAAAACACTTTTTATTCTCTCCGAACAAGTGTCAATCCATTGTTTTTGATTGCATGAATTCAAGGCATAAGGTTAGAAGACACGCAACTTTGATATACAACGATTGATTTTTAACTTTTTCTTTCAATTTTGAATTTGACTCGTGAAAATGTACAAACTATCGATGATTTCCCGTATTGTCATATTGTATTATAGATTTTTGTCTTAAATATCTACAAGCAAGGTGCCCCCCCCCCGGGGGAAAACCATTCTAGGACCGAAAAACATACTACTGGTGCAAACCATAGGAGCAAATTGGATGGTCACACAAAAAAGCTCTTCGAACAGAGGAAAAAAAATAAGATGCGAAAAATGATACGTAACGATACAAGTTCAATCACTTGTTTGATGAATCGAGAAACATGAACCATTCAAATAAATATTATGAAATAAGCAAAGAACTAATGGTAAACAATCCCCGAGACCTAAATGAAATCCTGTTTGCGAAAATAAAGAGAGAACTAATGAAGAATAAAAGTTTTACAGATGCAGGACTAGATGAAAATCAAATGGGAAGTCAAAATAGATTTGAACATACTCGTAGAGGCTAAGGCAATCAAATTAAGGCATACAAACACGAAGTTAAGAAAAAACACTGCGATAAAAGAAGGGGTTTCTTCTGAAACGAAATATGTCAGAGAGATAGAGAGAAATAATGTAAGACGTTCTGATAATGGATCAGCTTACGAGCTCTGAAAATTTAGGAGTGCCCGGAAGGTGAAGAAAACAGTGAGAACAGTAAAAGGTAAACCATTTATCAGAAATTAAAATAGAAACAAAAGTTAAAAACCCAAAGAACAAAAAAAAGTTATGGAAAGAGGACCAAATTTTACAGATAGTTAAAATATCCAAAACTTGTTAAACGAAATATTATCGAGAGGTAACAAGAACAAAACTACAGTAAAAGATGTATGAAGCGGTGTCCAAAAAAGAGTTTTCAGGGGAAATATCTGGAACGTTAAAAATGCACGCAACCAACATGCAACATGGATTGGAAAGCTGTGATGAGCAAAATAAAGCGCTGCGAAGACAATGTTTCAATTCGAGGACTAAAAGAAGTGCTAAATAGGTTATACAAACAAAAATCACCTGATATGAGAAAGGTGCCAGATTGTTGGGTTTTTTTTTCTATTTTATAACATCATGAGGCCGTACAATGAGATACTTAAAATACCTGAAAACTCAGATTCCCCGGGCAAAGCAATTACATACTTCCTACTTAAAAAGAGATCACGGGTAACACTAAAAAGATATAGACCCATCGTATGTCTCTCCACAAAACTCTGACATCAACATCGTCAGAGAAGCCATACAATTTTATAGAGAAAAATAACTTTTTCTGATAGAACAGAGATGCCACCAAAGAGGAACTTGTCACTGAAAATGCAAGGAAATGAGCACAGAATAGATCGACTGTTAAAAATGAGTTCAATAGTGATAATACAAGCTATGGAGCTGTTTAGTTATCCTTAGTGTTGCATAATGTCGTCATGGATCACTTTTTCATTCAAATTGGGTCATAACATCCAAAAATGTCAGCATAAACCATTGCGTATTCCAAAGGTACTTATTTTCTCGTCCGCTTTTCTGTTTCTCATTATTTACTGTATCCATTGAGCTCCGCAGAATAGGATATGTATACAAATTGAAAACAGTCCAACCCACCATCCATTCTCCATAGATAATCTAAAACAAAACGGCAATAATGAAAATGAACTTTCTGAATGACGATTGAAACTGTTAGTGCAGACATAGAAATTGAATTTGGTATTGATAAGTGCAATGAGAGTATGAACAAAAGTGGTAAGCTCGTGAAAACAAACTCTATAGAACAGGATATGAAAATAACAAAAAGGAAAATTTACAAAAAAGAAAAGTATTGAAGTATTTGGGATTTGACCAAAGAATAGCAATACTGGTATATGATGTTGGTATGAAAGAAAACGAAAGGGGATGTGAACTGGACAGGTGTGGATAGGATTAAGAACTTATCTGATTTTTTTAAAGATAGAGTAAAATTCGTTATTAAGCTATATATCCCTGATGTAACCTATAGTTTTAATATATTAATTTGGAATCGAGATAAGAATAGAAAAATTGTTACAAAGATAAGTAAACTACTGAAATGCCACGGATCATACCATCCACATTAGACATTGATCGTCTCTTTATGTCAGGGAGTAACAGTGATTAGGGAATGTTGCAACAATAGGATTACACCGGTAGCTCTAAATTTAGTCACTACTGGATTTTTTAAAAAAGATTAGACCCTGGGCGTTATAGTAAAACAAAATGTTTTGTTTTTGTACCAAATAGAAAAAAGAGTGAGGAAAAAGCGAGAGATATAAACTTGAACAGTCGAGATTACATTGCAAAATGCAGAGAATCTGGGCCATAAATCTATGCACGTACAATACACTTACTGATGGAAAAACGTTAATGTACACCTGACAATCAACTGCCGGTGCAAGAAAATCTCGTACCAGTGGATTGAAAGCAATAACAGGGATTTATACTGGCTGCACGAGACCAAAGCTTGAAGCATCAAAGCAAATATCATTATGATACTGTGGACACAAAAAGCTACTTCTGTAACCTCCATGTAGAAACAATAGACCACCTCGTGTTTGCCTGCTCTGTTATCACCAATAGAATACAAGTACTGACATGACAGAGTGGAACTATATTCATATTGAAAAATATACAAGTACTTCGGAATACCAACAGAAAATAATGAATATGAAACCAATTATTAATTATTAATCATGGATCATGATAAAATGTACACCGACCGTGAGATCGAGATACAATGTACCAAACTGTCCCCGTCACTATTCAGGCACTTAGGACCATGAGAAAAGACACTTGAAGACATCTCACACAAATCCTTGGTGATTAACTTCTATGATATTTAAAGGATACTGCTGACAGGTACCGCCCCTATGTTGACAATATCACCATTGTCTGTTTTGATACTAATGGTGAGTGCAATGCAGAAAAAATATTCTTTAAATGAGGTAAAAAAATCACCATAAACGCCAAATGTGACCTATATATACACATACACATCTCAGATATTCCAAGTCGTGATAATGAAATACCTCATGATTTCTCTTGAAGGAAGGATCGGTCCCAGATTTTATGGGTTAAGAAACGGAGCAATTCCAAAAAATAAGATTCGAAACGAGGAAGAGTGTGTGGACCTGTTTTATAAAAATCCAATTTCTTACGCACTGGTGAATGCTGGATGATTTAGTTGAAAAAGAAATAAATACTTGAAGCAACCGAGATGAGGTTTTATCGATGAAAGCTGTGAAAATATAGCAGGGAGAGCTTGTGACGAATTAAAATGTTTAGAGGAGAGTCGCCTCTGCAGGGAAACCTCTGAATGATCAAACTCCTTGTTGTCCAGCCAATCAGCCAATGCATTCCACGGACTCTCTAAGATCTGCTATCTGAATGTGGTGGTTCTAAAACAAACTCTTCTAAAATGGCAGAAACTCTTATAGCCTTAGTCCCGCGTCATATATTTTCCTCTCCTTTGGCTTGGATAGCAGATGCCACAACAGACTGGACTCCTTACTTTAACTTGACAACACGGAGGTGTTAAATCCTGACTCTCAATGATGTATTCTCAACTTCTGGTAGGGTCAAAGTCGACTTACTCTTAGAATTAGATGTATTTAGATGTATTTACGTAATAATAATTTATTCAGTAAAAAATTAATTCACATTTCAAATATCAAGTATGAATGTGAATAGAATTCGGTTTCTTACTTCCCTGGTAATGAGATTTGAATATTGGCAAAATTTTCTTAGGGATTATGGATAAGAAAAAAAAACAAACAAACTTAGCTAACAAAAAATGACGTTTTTGAAATTCATACTTGTACATTTATGTCTTATCCTCTGGGAGAAGTAGTAAAAGATTATAATTTTTAATATTTAGCTGAGAGCGATTTGTTACTTTGTTCAAGTCTCGAATGAGCATTAGGTTTATGCAAAATATTTTAATCGTTTATGCCTATTTTAGAAAAAATATATTGATATGATATATAGTGATATAAAACATATATTTGGCTTTATCTGTTTACGTTGAACAATTCCTTCCCACGGTTTATTCTTTTTTATTTGATGCTGAAAAACAAAGATAGATAAATCAAGTTTGTGAAATTTTGTTACTTGTCTTCAAAATGGAACAGCATTCAGCTGAATCTGCACTCAATATCAACTGAATTTTCTGCCAGGCAACCGTCAACGGAATTATAGCTCAAAATTCCAGATATTTTGAAACAGAGATAGGAGCCTCAGAGACGTCATCGTCTCTCTGTGATTGACAGCAGCCAATTGAATGTTAGTATTGAGGGGAAAAAATGAGAGACCAATCAATATTTATTATACATTCTATTCCCTACACCACTACGCCCAGGTTATGGTTTTGACATCTTGGTTACATAACACGATGGAACAAAAGAATACAAATGTCTGAAATTGAACTTTTGAGAATCACCCCGCCCTCACCTTGTATCAGTCCAAGGAGTCGTTTAACTACAAGAACTAAAAATAACCTGCGTAAAACAGTTGGGGGGATTTCATTGTCAATCCAAACAAAGCAGACACTATTTCTCTAAGGTGTAGAATCGATGAACGTTATCGAAAACTGTGCAGAACTCAAGTAAAAATCTGACTTTGTGTTGTACTCTGTTGAAAGCTCAACTGTGTTAAAAATGTAACTGCGTATCGACTAGCAAAAACTGTGTTGTACTCTTTTGAAAACATGACTTTGTGTCGTACTTTTTGAGAAACGTGACTCATTACAGCAATGCCTTTGGCATTTGCTTCGAAATTCAAGATTAAAAAAATGATTTTCAGTCCTGAAAATGAAAGAACCGAGAAAGTTGTTTCACTTTTGTTCCAGTTTTCTACAATCTGCGATATTGCTTGTACATTCATTGTCAGACTCAACAGGTGGAGGCTTTTTAAACAGTGTGCACAGCCATATCTGGTAAGTTATACATTTATGGAGGCACCAGTAAATTACTTAAGACTAAATATGACTTAAAAATCGAAGACGATCAGCATATTACATCTTTGAGTGAATCAAATTTATTATACAAGACTAACAACACAGGATAAGAAAATATTTTACGATAATTGATAATTTTAGGTGTGTCAACGTATCTCTATTCAAAGTTTGTCAGTTGCTTCTGCTTATGTAAACATTAAGAAGAAAAAAGAGCAGAATGTCTGACGTTATTCAGAAAATATCTCCTCTGATCGATGGATAAATCATTTTTCACAGGGATGTAAAATCCTGTTAATCATAATTAGCTTTAAAAAATGGTTAGAATCGGCTAACCTTTTCTTTTTCTAGTTTATATATATATATATATATATATATATATATATATATAATCTCATTCCAAGCTCACTGATCAAAAGGAAATGACCACAAGCTAAGAATCCAGAACAAATCAACGATAAAAAAACGTACAGTTACTTTAATTTAAATTAACAAATTTTCTCTCGTCAACTGCAAAATTTTCTAGACAAATATCCTCATCACCCTGCAACTGCTACCAGACCTATTTATGCTACTATTACTTCGTTTATAAGCGCTTTCAAATTGGAAATTACTATTAAGGACGTAGGAATGGTGGACCCATCATTAGATTTATGGTACTCGTTTATTTTTTTAAAAAAGCAACGCCATTACTGTAATCCGTATGTTATAATCATTGGTTTTATTCCTTTTAGGATATATTTATATATATGTGTATATGTATCCATGTTTCAACCTCAGCCATCTACTTGGTTCTAGACTATTTTTAGTTGCTTTTTATTTGGTTTATGGAACCAAGAATAGAGAGTCAATCGTCCAGGATGCCTGATTTAATTATTTCCGTTTCGTGAATTACAGGAGAGAACTTCATTTCCTTCAATGAAAACACGTTGCCAATTATAAATAATGATATATATATTAATAAGTGAATACACACATACGCACACACACACACACGCGCACGCGAACACACACACACACACACACACACACACATATATATATATATATATATATATATATATATTCACTTATCCAACATGTTTGTATTCAGAGGTGTGAACTAGTTTATATAATGTATGTTTTGGCTGCAATCATTCAAGCAATTGTCATCAACATAAGGTGGATAGTTTTGTCAATGTATGAGTGTATTTGTCCTCGATGCCTTCACCTGCATCCATAGCTCTCAAATTTGATCAATATCCATCTCCTGTTAAAAAAAAAAGGAAAGGAAGAAAAACACACACCAGTAAAGCTGTCTGTTGCCCTTCCTGGTTAAATCTTTCCTAAATGTATGTGATTTTTTCTATAGAAGATGATCCCTCTTATGATCCTTAATTTGCACAAGTACATTGATGCTTTAAGATCTGTTCGAGTCAGTAAGGTGTTATCATTTCAAAGTCGCTCAGTTTGGTACAGCGTTGCCTAAAAGTTTCAAAGGCATTAAAAGCAATCATAACTTTTCTTTCACAGTCATCTTCTTTTCACACATATAGAGAATAAATTTCGAAATTAATCAAGGACCAATATACAACTGAGCAATGGGATAAATTAATAAGATTTTGCTTGGATTATTTTTTACGAAATATATTCTAGTTATGTAATCGTATCGACACCACCCTCTGAGTCCTTGGTTTGTCTTTTGTTTGCGCGTTTTTTAAGATTACTGATAGTAATTACACACGATTGGGGGAATAACGTTTGGTCTGAAATGTTGGGAGGCAGATATCCTATGCAGAATGCTACAGAAAGAGCCTTAATATGAAGTTGACGATGATATGAAATGTCCTGCACATAGGTTAATTCAAATCCACACACACACACACACACACACACACACACACACACACACACACACACACATATATATATATATATATATATATATATATATATATGTATGTATGTGTGTGTGGGGGAGGTGTTGGTGTGTGGCTGGGTATATTTAAAACGTCAAAATTAAAAAGATATTTTGGGCTGTCCTGTACAAAGCCAAAGTGGTTAGACTTGAACTAAATGGTCTAGCGAATAGGTCAGCAGAGATAATTTGCTCTTTCTCTCGACACTAAAAGCACTTTTGGTTGATTTTGTCTAGCCTTGTCGCCTGTATATGGGGGGTTCAGACCTAATTGAAAGTGAGAAATCCCCCAAGGTCAGCAGTCCCTTAACATTTTGGATATTGCTTTTCCACTCCTACTCTCTCTGTTATCCAAATATATTTTGTTATCTGAGGCAAAAATAAAAAAAGGCAGCCTTTCAACGTCCTTTGTTGGACATATATCTTTATCAAGATTCATTAGATCTCTGTCAAGGTTGTCTTGGCCCCAAATTTTCTGAATTATTTTAGTACGTCTCAACACCTCATTTTTTGCCGGTCACCTGTTAGCATATGATCTCTTGGGATCAACATTGTAAGTCATGATGTCAATTAGCTGTCTGACATTTTTGAAACATCCCCAGTCAAATGCCATTTAAATGGGGATCATATGATATGGTTGATTCACGTTTCTTTCTCTAATTTTACATGTTGACTCCACTCTCGCCACGTGATTTTCTGTTTGTGTGTGCATTGCATGTTTTTCAGTTCAAACGTAAATTGTTTGTTCAAGTTAAATAGGTAACGATCGGAAGGATGCATTGAGCTTCGTAATTTTATGTATGTTTTATTCCTTTTTCCTTTCAATTCATCCATGAACAAAGGAAGTTAGTTGCTAAGTGGTTGGTTAATCAGAGAATGAAAACAGCATGCTAACGTCAGATTCTGACATGGACAATATGCCGTGACTCCTTTTGGACATTTCATCGATCCATCGTCTCTACCGGCAGCTTTGGGTAAAAATCAAGTGAATGACGCTGTGACTGAAGGAAATCATATCATCACAGTAGTTTTGACGGCTTCCCAGCAAACTCTTTCTTGGCTCAAATGAAATTGTAGATTACCAAAATTTGTCGATTATTTACAGAAAAAGGAAAAAGATGAGCTAAATAAGCAATTCTTTAGTTCAATATCCAATCGCCCAATCATTGAATTTTAGAATCCTGGATATTCAGTAATTTGAATAGAATTCCACTCAAATCAATATTTGTTCGTATTTCTTAGGGTGTTAACATCACAATTGTTTCTGTTTACCTCACAGCCGACGTATTTCTCTGTAAACAATATTCGCCATGGCTAATATCGCTTTGAGATTCGTTTTGTTATTTCAAAGGTTGAAAAAAATATTCTAGCATTTCCTTTCCAGTTTTATATTCTTGGGTAATTCGTAGTATCACTGTTTTCCATGTAAAGTAGAATGCCAATATGACTATTGTCACATATTGCACATCTTCAAAGAAAATTGAAATCTATCTGTGCATTAAGATCGTGATTAAAATTACTAATACGTTATACAAAAGCAGAAATGATTCTGCCATAACAAGAGGAAGGGACTTTTAAAAAAATCAAGAAAGACTGTAACCAAGACAGGCAACAAAAACTCCTTCATTTGGTCCGTCTAGCTGTCAGGCGATTAGGGTTAGACGGCTTATTTAAACAGCCACACCTTATTGTATCCCAAAACATGCTTTTGAAACCAAATCTCGTCCTGAATAGATTTTAGTGTGGGTCCAATTCACAAATCAATTTTATGCTGAATGTGTTTGTTTGTCAAGTAACTTATTCATAGGTCATCCCATTTCCCATCATTTTGCTTTTAATCTATTCGAGTGAGAAGAAAACTAATCAATATTTGACGCATCGTTTTGAGAGAAGACATCTGTTTTCACTCATTGATCAGAAAGAATGGAGTGCTTTGGATGATTCTTTTGCTGAGCCAGTCGGATAGAACTGCTGCTGACTCAGAATGATCGACTCAATCAGATCGTAATTTGATTTCTTAGAAGATTATTTCAATCAATGGAACGGTTCAATATAGAAGTTGTTCATTACCATGTTGGGTTAGGTGTTATATTTCAAGTTTATTTCTATTAGTGAAAAGTGCATCATCATCATCATCATCATCATCATCATCATCATCATCATCATCATCATCAGTAGCAGCAACAGCAGCGGCCATCACATGATTGCGACTGGACAATTGTCTTCCTTATCTTCTTCAAAGTCAACTGTAACCTAAGGAAGAAACAGGTCCTATAAAACGCTCAATTGCAACCAAATTTTGACTGCATGACATGTTGATGAGATCTAGTAAAATGTTTGAGAGGGGATGCGTCGGCTCGTAATGGGCACTTATCTCTAAAACAAAATCTGGGGAAAAAAGTATGGACACTGCCAACAGAAATCAAGGGACTGTTTTACCAAAAACGTAAATAGCAAATTCCATTCCCCAAAAGAACTTGGGGAAATTTTTGAAGAAAAGAAAATACTTTCCCCTAGAGAAAAAAGGAATACATTTTCAGCACTACAACTTCATTAAAGTAAATGGGGCTGTTGTAGGAATCGAACATGCAACTGTTATGTAGTCGCTTCAACGTAGTGATGTACTTACCATTCTTCCAAATAGCTGCAAAGTCCCAATAACTGCTTCCAACCCAAATTCATATATATATATATATATATATATATATATATATATATATATATATTTTTTCCATTATTATTCGGACCATCCTCATCTTTGTTGTTTTTTATACAACGTTTCGGCCGTTGCACTCTACGGCCTTCGTCAGGTATCATCTGGGAGATTTTTGGGAAGTAACGAACCGAACCCTTTATTTTATCCGACGGGGGTATATCGACCGTACTCCCCTCTTTCAGCGTTAGTAGTATTGTTATGCTGCCTCACACTAGGATCGAACCTAGTACCATCAGATTACTTAACAGTAATTTGTCTGATGCTGTAACCACTGCGCTATGTGTCCATGTGTCCACATGGACACATAGCGCAGCATAACAATACTACTGATGCTGTAACCACTGCGCTATGTGTCCATGTGTCCACATGGACACATAGCGCAGTGGTTACAGCATCAGACAAATTACTGTTAAGTAATCTGATGGTACTAGGTTCGATCCTAGTGTGAGGCAGCATAACAATACTACTAACGCTGAAAGAGGGGAGTACGGTCGATATACCCCCGTCGGATAAAATAAAGGGTTCGGTTCGTTACTTCCCAAAAATCTCCCAGATGATACCTGACGAAGGCCGTAGAGTGCAACGGCCGAAACGTTGTATAAAAAACAACAAAGATGAGGATGGTCCGAATAATAATGGAAATAATAATACCTCATCTCAAAAATTCCGAGTTATAATATATATATATATATATATATATATATATATATATATATATATATATATATATATATATATACTATAAGTAGGTCTATTTGGAAAGATTTCCTATATATATATATTATAAGTAGGTCTATTTGGAAAGATTTCCTATTAATATACTGTCAATGTATCAGACTGCCTATATATATATATATATATATATATATATATATATATATATATATATAGGCAGTCTGATACATTGACCGTATATTGATAGGAAATCTTTCCAAATAGACCTACTTATAATATATATATATATATATATATATATATATACTATAAGTAGGTCTATTTGGACCTACTTATAATATATATATATATATATATATATATATATATATATATATATATATATACTATAAGTAGGTCTATTTGGAAAGATTTCCTATATGTATATATTATAAGTAGGTCTATTTGGAAAGATTTCCTATTAATATACGGTCAATGTATCAGACTGCCTATATATATATATATGTATATATATATATATATATATATATCAGACTGCCTATATGTATCAGACTGCCTATATATATATATATATATATATATACATACATATATATATATATATATATATATATATATATATATATATATATATATATATAGGCAGTCTGATACATTGACCGTATATTGATAGGAAATCTTTCCAAATAGACCTACTTATAATATATATATATATATATATATATATATATATACTATAAGTAGGTCTATTTGGAAAGATTTCCTATATATATATATATTATAAGTAGGTCTATTTGGAAAGATTTCCTATCAATATACGGTCAATGTATCAGACTGCCTAGACAGTGTAAATGGAATTAACAACTTGATTAAATTCATTCTATTTTAACACTCCTCTAGAAACAATGATACATTCACCGTTTATTAACGAGAAGTAGTCGCAGATATAATTTCCAAGTTATGTATCGCATTCATAATTATTTGTGTCGGATTATATATCCATTCCTTATAGTACAATTGTCTGCTTTGAGAAACAAATACAGCTTATATGCTCAGTGAATAAGCGATGTAAGAATTTGACACATGGCTGTTATCCAGGCTTTCGCCTCACAACCAGGTTGTTGAGCCTGATGGTCATTAGCAACGGTATATTGAAGCGGATACTTATGGCCACAGGTGGGAGTATATGTTGCAGCCCATTTTCTTGAATTCTTTATTATAATCTCGCTGTCTAGGCCAAATTATACATTCACTGTGTTCCAAGGTCATTTCGAATAGAGTTTCATGAATTATAACACATTTACAAGTATTCTGGTTGGATTATACCTTCATCTCTCAATAATGTATATAGAGGTACGGACATGTGTATATGAGTGTGTGTGTTTTTATGTGTGTGTGCATGTATGTCTACACACCTGTTTATATAGGTGTATTACATAATTTTTGTTTGGAAGTAATCACTATTGCAATAGTTGCTTATGTTTTATATCTATCATACACTCACAAATAGACGTATACATACAAACATACATACATATACTCACAACACATAGATACATACACATACACATAGACTCAGAAACGCTCACATACACCCATACATAGACATATACATACATACATACCCATACATACATACATGCACATATAAGTACGTGCACACATCCACACATCCACATACGTAAACATACATACAAATATACACAGATGTACACGTACAGGCACAAAAACATACCCATTCATATAATTACACACATATATATACAGGCATACACATGCACACATACACACATACCTACATGCATACACATACAAACATGTGCACACTTCCATCCATACATATACACATATATATATATATATATATATATATATATATACATACTTACAAATATACACAAATGTATCCGAGCATGTAAATTCACACATACATACACATATAAACATATATACACACATGCACACATACACATACATATATATGAGTTTCATTATTTGTTTATTGTAAAATAATTGCCATGCCAACAACTTTTTCTGGATTAGCAAAGCAATCATTTTCATCTATCAACTTGCAAATAGCCATTAGCAATCCCTGTTTTCACATTGCTCTTCCTTTATGCATACATATCGACACACATACATTAAATGAGACACACATACTCACATTTGCAAGTATGTCTCATCGTGTGAGTATGTGTACATGTACTTCGACGAAATATTTCAAGCGTCCGTAATGAATAATCTGACAGCAGTAATTCATAGATTGTCCAAAGGGCAAACCATTCGATCTTCTATAAATGTTTGCCAGAATAATCGATGCTGTCAAGATTAATCGACTTCTGAAGAAAGGCAAAGAAAAAAAACATCCTTCCTCTGCTTTACGTACCTGTCAACTGGTGATTGCAAATCCAAAAGCCCCTGGACAATGCTGCAACAAAAATTTAAAAAAGATAAAAAATAAAATAACTAAAAAAGATCTGGTTAGTCACACAAGAGAAACCGTCACACGACCGATGTTTTTTTGTTACATTTTGGGTGATCAATTGAAAATTGTGGGGAGATGTAGTCAATGGAAAGATACTTCTCTTGCAATATGTTTGACAGAGTAGTGACTGCTAAAAATGTTCAGATTTCCAAATAACAAGTGAAAATACTGCTGGATAATAACTTTCACTTAAGCGTAGACTTACATTGTAAATGTCCTCCAACAAGCTATTTGGGGTGACTTTTCAGGAAAGTTTTTAATATGAAGTGAAATTCCAAATTGTAAGCCCGATATCACGATTGGTGCAACATGTATGCATGATACATACATACATATCCAGACAGCTAGACTAGGTCAAAAACTCAAGAAACCATATCTACAATACTGTATCTATTTACAAATAAACAAACATACACATACACATGAACACATATGTTTTATATTCCTAATTCCAACGTCTCAGTCTCTGGTATTTTCGTATATATCATTGTTCCTATGTTGAAAGTTTGATGAGTCATGGATATCAGTATCCAACAATGTGAATGAAGAAAGTGTCATAAGAACTAAATTGAGCTCGATCTGAATTATTCCCAGCAATGAGTGAAGCGGCGATGATCAGAAAATAAATCAATGAGTCCTGAGTTGGATTCGAACCCACACCTATTACCACGTGGACACCTATGTAGTCCCGGTTTGCACAAATAGAACACATAAACAGTTCCAGTGGCTTAACGTGGATTTTTTTTTAGATAAATTTAGATGGTTAGTTCCGGTACAGGTGTGGGTCAGGATGAGCCATTTATTTGAAGTTCGGATATCATGGATTTGATAATCCATTCGATTTTTCTTCGTTTCATTCATCCCCTTTTTTTCAAATATATTACAAATCTGTTACCGAACCATTGTTGATAATTTAGAACTATTTAATGCAAATCAAAAACGTTAGCAAATTTTGATTCTATGATCTGTAAAATATACTAATAAAAACAGTCTGTTTTTCTCTGGTTATAACATTGTTGTTATGTGAAAATCCGAAAGAATTTCCAATTATTGCACAGAGATATTTCGATGGATTACATATTCAAAGCCTACGTTGGTGTAGTCCTAAAACATACACGAGCACACACACGCATGCACACACATACACGTGTGTGTGACGGAGAGAGAGAGAGAGAGAGAGTAAAGTTTTGAGTGTGTGTGTGTGTGTGTGCGAGCTCTAGCAGTCGTATTGTCAGTGTACTCCTCTGAAAAAAGTCTAAAGACAACTGTGGCATCTGCACAGGTAATGTTGACTCTTGGCTCTTTTCATTAAGCAACTCACTTAATGAAATATCTCAAGAACAAACTGGAACTCAGTTAAAGTTGTAGTGATAATTCAAAAGATTCATAACAAAACATAACGATTGAGTAATATGAAATAATGCTAATGGAGAAAATATGGATAGACCAAGCTGAAATCGTGCAGACAGCAACGGGTGCCCTCTGCAAAACAAAATTTGATATTATACATCGAGCTGGGATATCAACACAAATGAAATAATGAACAGGAATATCAAAAACACCTTTCAAATTGAGATTAGTTAAGCATAAATTATCCTTTATAACAGACAAATACAAAAGTAATATATCACTATGCATGCATTCTTGGGACATAGCAGACAGCAACCTCATATCTTTAGTAAGATAAAAGATATTAAAAAAACAAATAAATGAACATACGCTACAACAGTGAAACCCTACGCTATACATGCCTAAATGGGATATTAGAAAATTGTACCTTTACAAGAAAAGAAAATAAATAAAAAAATGAATAAAACAATAAACAAAAACAAAAACATAACTATTGAATAGAAAAAAGGTGAAGTAACTGTAATATGCCGGCACAACTCAACATTTTGTACTAAGACATGATATCAGGTATATATGAATCAATCGGCCTAGTTATCTTATCCCTCTAACTTTTAATGACAATACTAGTAGCAGCATTACTATTAACATGATTAAAATTACACCGACAGCGATTTAAATACCAACTCAATTGCCATCTCATAATCACCTCAGATATATAGAAGCAAATCCACATAGGATATAAAAAAATGATATAGACAACTAATGTCATGTAAAAGTAGACCCATACATTTAGAGCAGATAAAAGTGGGAATAAACTACTTCCCGATATAAAAAAAAGATACAACACAGAGTTGACTTAGTAATAACATAAGGATTGAAAAAATTTTGTCTGCTAAATCCCAGAAATTATTAGAAATAACCACAAATGAATCCACTCTCCCTATGACAAAAACAAAACAAAGATAGGAGATACATAAATAGAATTTTTCAAAAGAAATTCTCGACATTCAAAAATTGACATCCCCTATAACTTCAAAGTAGGGATCCATATAAATCTAATAATTTTTGTATGGAAACCAGAACAGGACAGAGACATAAACGTGTTCGCGTAAAGAATACTTTAATTAATTTTATATATATATATATATATATATATATATATATATATATATATGTACACATATATATATATATATATATATATATATATATATATATATATATACATATATATAACAGAATTTACTCCCTGAAACTCTTTTGTTATTCGTATGTCAGATACTAATATCCCTTACAACAGTGAATCTTGGAGCGGTGCTCTAATACACACACACACACACACACACACACACACACACACACACACACACACTAACACATACACACACACAAACACACAGAGACACACAGACACTCAAAAACACACGCACACACACATACACAGACACACACACATATATATATAAATGTAAATTATGTATTTATAAAAGAAAAGAAAATGCAGAGAATGAGTCGAACAAGGAAGCTACCACCAACACTACTCAATATTTGGCAAAACCTTCTGCAAGATAAAACCAACAAAGCGGGGTATTTTCAGCAGACAATTTGTTCGTGTCGAAAAAAATGCAGAGACACAAATTTTTGACCATGCGCAAGATCCTTCCTAATTGGTCACATGGTAAGGATGATTTTAGTTCATGGAACGGATAGGAACGTATTTGTAATATCATGTTCTCAATCTCTCCATGAGGTTGGTATTGCAAATATGTTGTTTGCCTTTGGTCAAGGATGGAGCCTGGAATAGATACCCATTTATAATATATATGATCTGCACTCGGGCTAGATATAAACAATAAGGATCCTATCTTCCATGCTTTTAGTAGCTGTGGTGTAGTGAAAAGATTTCAGAGCGAAACGAACAAATACATTTAGGACAATTGGAATGTGAATGTGCCACAGCCCTCGTCGCAAAACTTACCTAAACTCCATAGTTATTGATGGCATAGATAGGCAGACTTTAGCAAAGCATATTGTCACCTTGTATGACAGGTCGAGTTATGCTGCAGGAGTTAACGAGGAATGATTGGACTTATTTGCAAGGAAACAACGGACGTATAACTCTATCAACTAAAAACAACCTCATCAATATGCAAAACACGCTGCCTTCCGGGCAGGGTGCATGTGGAGACAAGCAACTCTATGTAGGCCTCATCATCCGAATCCTAGTAACGAAGGGGGGGGCAAAGTATTGCGATAAATTGACGGGTTGTTGGACAACCCTCCAGGCCATCGTGAAGTATTGCCAACAGCTGATAAAATGAAGATGCAAGAACTAATGTCATGGGAGTTACAAACGATATTTTTTTCGAGATTTTTGTATCAATAATATTTCAATATACCTAACTAAAATATTACACAACTGAGGTATGAAATATCTCAAAGAGTCGAAAAATAACGGATAAATCATCTACACTATCTCAGATGTTGAGAGGATAGAATTGTCATGTTTCAAAATATAGGAATTGATCCCAAAATACTAATATTGGACAGTTTATTTTGATAGTATGACTATAATTGTATCCATTATTTGGTCACCATCTTGAAAAATGTTTGATGGTGGATTTTCACATGGCTGATGTTATTTTCTTAATAAGCATCATCTCGTGAATAATATGCAAAATATCGTGCTTGTCCAACAAACAAAGCTATTTCACAATTATATCTCCCACCGTACGTAGGTATATTGAGATATGTGTAGACTAACAAAGAATAGTACATTATTTTTACTCGACATACCCGCTGAATAGAACGAGTTTTCCATATTCATCTGGTCATATGAACAATTATCAAGTATTTCCAGAGATAAATCAAATTGTATTCGTCTCACTGCGTTTGCTGCTGAGTAAATGTAGGAAGAGTAATAAAAAATATCATCTGTCTTTCAACAAAAGAAGGAAAGACTTTTTGAGAATTCATTTTTTATATTTGTGTTGTGAATGGAATGGCAGTTTTAAAACTTGAATCAGAAGGAATAAAAAACATGTTGCCAGATTTCTGATAACAGAACTTGTTCAAATCTTGGAAAGAAAATAAAAATAATCTGTTTTATATACATTCCTACATTTCTTAGAATGAACATCTTTCTCCAAAATATTATGTATTCATGAAAGCAATTGTCTATACATCAAGATGCAATGGGCGTGGTAACGGCTCTTTCAATAGAATTGGGGACCCAAGTTCAATTTCCGGTCGAAGTAGTTGATGCTTATTTTGGAATAAGGACCTTGGGAAAGACATTATTTAATCTCTTTTCCCACTCTTCTATGGTTATAATTGTTGGACAGATTGTGCTTTCCGGCTTAGGAAGATAGCCGGTCTAGGAGAACGATAACTGTTATACCCACTCTGGGAGTGAAATATTCTTAAGTCGATTTGGTTCAACGCCCTTCAGGCAGCCTTCCTCACGTCCCACGATCTCCATATGTATACCCTGGAGTTTACGTTCAACAATTATCTTACATCCAAAATACGTTAGTAAATGTTCTTTAGTGGCATGCATTGCCTTGTATTTTGAGTTTGCTATGTGCGATAGATGTACTGAACGCAAAAAAATATTTTTGCGACTGTAAAATCAATGAAGAGTTTCACCCTCCATGACACAATGAATGACATTTGGTCTCGATTGTATCAAAATTGTCGAATCCAAATTTTGTTTTTCTTTCAACAATTCTTTTATTTCTTTTTTTCTTGCCATTTGTCTCATTGAATGAGCTAGTGTGTGAAACAATACAATTCACGACCTCCCCCACTTTGTACCGAAAAGGTTGTTATTTTTTGTTGCTTTTTTTATAGACATTAAAGTATTTTTGCATGTTTGTGCATCTGCAGTACGCAATGTAACCAACATACAAAGTGCCATACACCACTACTGTCTTTTTGAGTCATATTTTAGCCGTCGGTGGATTGGATTTTTTATTTATTTTTTCAAAATGGAATCACGTGCAAACATACAAAACATCACTGAGAGTGACACAGAGTGTTGCCAAACACCTGCATACTCAAAAAGGAATATACCTAGAGATAGATTGACAATATTGTCAGGAATATTCTCTCTATTTACCTAAAATGATTGTTCGAACCCCCTCCATGGTAGAATAAAGCACTTGAAAGAGCACTTGCATCTGGGTACTAAATGTCTAAAATTATGTGGACTTTATTCAGACTTGCGATATATCCATACAAAGAATGCATTTCGGAATGAGAAAATGTTGCAAAACCTCGTATACTTTCCTTTATTCTATTGAATAATACAACAGGTCTATTCAGTAACTCAATAGCAGTGGTATCTTTTGGCTGTGTTGGAGAGATCAATAAAAATTGGAAAAAATGTGATCAATGAAAGATGATTAGTAAAAATTTAAGAAATAAAAAAAGTCTGACAAACTAAGTGAACGGTTTGGCACAAACTTACATTACAAAATTAACCATTAAATAAAAGAAAAACAATTTAGAGGAGCAAATTCGGAGAAAAAAAAACCTGTTTTTCTCGAAATATGTAAATAAATCAATAAATTCACCGCTCCTTAACTCCAATGGTTAGGAAAATATACATGGTGCACACATAGGTTCATGATTATTGCATGAACTTTCCAGATTGATGAGCCATAACTTTACCTGGTCTCCCTGCTTCGTTCAACTACATCATGTGCTTTAAGGTGGTTCTTAAGATCACTTACTAACCTGAAAGTTCAGAGGCACATATGGCAAAGAAAAGCCAACTTTTCATAACATTGATTCCATCCATGGAATGGAAAGATGAAAACTGAAGAAACTCATGACAGTTTGGGTTGATGGTTTTTAATTCTACAGTTAAACATTTGCAAAGTCATCAGTTGCAATGTTGTCATTTTGTTAGATTGAAAATTGAATGCATACAGGCTCCCATATAAACAAATAAGCATCCGAAATTCTTCACACGGTACTCCATTTTGAAATTCCTGCGATTAGCTGTTATAAAAATCTCACCAAACTACATGCGCACAAGTACACACAAGTACACACACATACAACAACACACACACACGCACACACACACACACACATGTATATATATATAACTGTGGAGAGAAGGAGACACCTATATATATATGTTACATAAGTATTTCAATTGGTTTTTAAATCCCCTGAAAGGTTATATATCAAGCAACGAATGATCCTAACCAAGAAGGTTACGCACAGTCAAAATTTATGTAAAAACACACAACGGAAATTACATGAACAAATTTTGAGAGATAAGTGACTGAAATGACACTGAAGCATTTCTTTAAAAAAAATTCTTCATATTCAGTGTATAGCTTTCTAATAAATATATATAACACTGAATAAAACTGCCCCCCAAAGTCACTCTTTGCCAGGTACTTTTGCAGGGTATGAAACGTATGAAAAGTATTGTTGTAAAGAATTGACACCCTGTCACGACATTGTCGTACTTATATATTCATTGTTCTCTGAATTTCTGAGATATGGTATTATTGTTGTCATACATTGATTTCCCAGAAGTGGTCTACGTTTCTCGGTTGTTACAGCCATGTTGCTCCATTGACTGAATCCACTTAGCTACTTATCTCGTATCACAACTTACAACGTCTCAGAGATAAATCGTTTTACGCCCTTTGCTACTGATTCACTGAGGGAGGAAAATTAACATTCTCTTTTCAATAAAAGAAGGAAAGACATTTTTGAGACACTGTCAGACAAAACTGTCAAAATAGATTTCTCCAGGTTTTGGGCTGATCGAGCGTACATATATATATATATATATATATATATATATATATATATATATATATATATATATATATATATATATATATATATGTATGAATTGTGTTTTCCACGCACAGTATTAGACATTTGCCCCAATGCTCAAACCTCGAAAAGCGAGCAATAGACTATCCAACATCCAGTACCCCGAGGCAGATTAAAACCCTTGCAATAGACCCAGAGGTAGACATTTTACCCCAGCCCTACACAGAACTGGAAGGTCAATTGGACCGAATTAAGCAATGTATATTCTATTTGCGCATAATTGTCTGCCTACCAAAATGCTCCATTCAAGAGTTGGAAGAGTATTGCAAAGATAGATGGATAGAAAAATATGTGTGTTTGTGTGTGTGTGTGTGTGTGTGTGTGTGTGTGTGTGTGTGTTTGTGATTGTGGGGAGGTGCTTATATGCATGTATCACAGGTAAAGGCCGAACCAATAAAGCTTGATTGCTGGAATTCCAAACATTACCCTTTATCATGTCTAGAAAAAATGCGTTCTATTTTTTGAGCTTCCCACAAATAGTTATTTCAGTGGGGTTCCAATATGCAATATAACTTCATGTTAGATCGATCCCCAGTTTGTTCTAGCATTCCTGCTCCCATTTTTTGCATTTAGATTTCCTCAGTGATCACTGCCTAGTGAATCTCTTCTGATGTTTTTAATTGATCACTGCGTGGATGGCATGCTATCAAAAGATATTGGTCATAAGGCGGTTCGAACATTTGTTGTGATCAGTGTGAGAATTCTAAACGTTGATATCAAAGGAATGAATTCATTGTCAGATTTGTGATTACAGAACTTTTTTAAATCATGAAAACAAAGCACAATTTGGATACATGTTATATTTCTCTGCACTTACGCTGTTGTTCTCTGGAATCAATGCACTAAGAGAAATAATTATTTTATGTGCAAAGAATAGTCTTCTACAGAAGGCTTTGTTGATGTCTTTGTTAGTCATATTCTAACAGTCTTCGCATTTTTCCTCCTTCAATTATGTATTTCTAAGTGATTTTACATATCTTCCAGTGACATCTTCTGACGTCTCCTCAGGTTCGTAATAGGATGAAGGTATTCCCTGTTGGCACTTCTGCTATTTTGTGGCCTCATAACCTCGAATGAAAATTGTTATCTTGCGGGTTTATATAATTTTATTTACACACTATGCCTATCACTTTGAAGATGTGAAACCTTTCATATTGCAGAGAAACAAGGAATAAGACAAGAAATATTATGTGTGCATAACCCCCTCAAAGTCCATTATTTGTACATCCAATTTTTGCAGAAATTACAGCCACAAGTCCCTTGAAGTATATCTCCTTAAGCTTGGCACATCTAGCCACTGGGAGATTTGCCCATTCTTTGAGCCGATACTGCTTAGGCTTCTTCCGGATTTCCGTTAACCGATGGTGTTAATAGAGGTCCTGGAAGTTTTGTCAGAAATAATTCATGGAGATTCTACTTCCATGCATGGAGAGAAAAATCCAAAGAACGAGAGATAGAACAACAAATTCAATATGCAGAACGATAAAATGGACAGAACACAAGAGCATTCACTTTTATCGACCATGACATAATCATTTTACAGATATAAAACAATTCAGGAATTTAACCCATGAGAATATCTTCGCAATATATTAATATGATTTCAAAAATCTAAAAATACGGAATAAGAATATCCCATCATAAAATAGATAGAATGATAATAATACAGGGACAGAATTAAATATCCAATATTATTGCACATTTAGTTATGTGGGTGTATGGCATTATAAATACATATTGATATGTACTCACGACGTTCTCAACTATTATCGTTAAAAGAAGTACAATGATGGATTTGAACTACACAATCCTCGAATTACAAGAGAAAAAATAGACTAACCAACTACACCAAAGGGACATATGTTGTATTTAATTCAAATGAAACGTCTCAAAAGGATAACATAAATTGAAAAAAAGCTTGGTAGAGTTTTATGGATAATTTTTACAAAATAAAGTCGTCGATTCGTGTAAACAATCGACTTACAGTAAGGGCAGTGCACTACACACGACTGATCATCAAGTGATAGAAAGTCAAAAACGTAAACAAATCAATATTAATTCATCCACAAAAAATAGTATGATCAATTACGTGTCAAAATGACGGCTACATTATCCTAAAAAATGTCCATGCTGAGGTCAGAGGTATTTGAGTAGTAAAGCCGGTCCAAAGTATTTCAGTTTCACTTGTCGAATGCTGAAAAAGATTTTAGTGATGTCAAATGGAGCCAATTTATCGTGGCTAGAAGTCAGTTAAATTGTGTTGAGTTGCAAGGATCCAATGGGAAAAAAACACCAACCGACTAAGTATTAAGCAACCAAAACTTGTCACAATTTTCAGCCTGGAACAAGTCAAAAGAAGCGTCACCGCGACGCAGTTTTCAGATGGAGGAAGTAATAAATAATCACATGCAATGTTTCAATGCTTGTTACGGGCGTTGAGTGTAGCAGCAGGCCAGTCCAAATACCCGTGTGCAAATAAATGTTGTAACTTAAGGTTGTATCGATGGTAGACAGTCACTTGGTTTGATAAATCCTAGTTTCTTCCAAATAGATTGGTTTACCTGAAAGGATTCATTACTATGGACAAACAGTGATAGTAAGATGCAACGTGACAAAACGTTGCTAAAAACTGTATGATAGATAGGGCACAATCTGTTGGTAAACCGTCGCTCTCACCAATCGTGTGTATGGCACTTTGTCGCAAACCACTTACCTCAACACCGTTCGAGAGCTAGAACACCCTTCCATAGCTACACAAAAGTAGTAGCATCTTCCAGCAGGACTATTGGTAATTTTTCAAATGTATCAAGTCGAAATTCAGTGAGACCAACATTTAGGATTGATTGATTGTAATGTTTTTCTGTTCCATATTGAGATGAGTAAGACTTGGGAGATTTGGCCCCAGAAAGTATATAATATGTTTGCTATTGTCAAGGAAAAACCAAAAAATCCTGACATGATATCCGTCTCAGTCTATGGGTGTGGTTTGTGCGCTTCATACACAAAATCATACGTAATTACCCATTAAACCAGTTTGTAGGACCAGCTTTAAAGCTGAAGAAACCTATACCGACAGTTTTGGTGACAGTTGTGGTTGACGGTTTCTGATGCTTTTGATACACTCCAATCGTTAGTTATGCATTAAGAACAAGCAGATTTCAAATCACATAAGTCGTAAACTGCAAAAGAAAATCACTTCTTATATTGCAAAATTCAAAATGTCTCTTAGAAAGCGATCATTGATCCCATCATGATATAATTCTAGGTTGTATGTGTTCACATATCATTTATTAGAAATTGTTCTAATCATCGCCAAAAATCTTTATGAACTGATTGTACATCTTGCTACTGCATATTAAAACGTTTCGTCTAAAACCGTCAAATGAATTCCCCAGTTTTCAACTCTCTCTCTCTCTCTCTTTTTCTGTCCCTCACTCTCATTTGTAGGAATTTATCAAGCACACAGCTACGGGGGCTCAACATTTATTCTTCATTATGTCTTGGAATCATTTTTATTGAATACCCCCTCTCGAACAGTTTTCTCGATAGTAAGTTCAATTTGCATGAGAATTAGATACCAATATAGAGAAGTTCATTCCAAACAATTCTCATAATATATAGTGAATAAAACTGACCCAAGCAATTACAGAGCACACCTAGGAATTATCTGGCGGTAAAATGCAAATACATACATAGACTATTTTCACCATGGTAAATCCAACGCAGGAAAAAATTCTGCGGTGTCTTCAACCCTTGCATAATGCCCAAACCACAAGCTAATTTGTTAATAAAGGGCTGTGTCGACCCAATGCCATTGATTACTTTACGAAACAGCTGGGGACAAAGTTTCCCACAATGAGTACTTTGTTTGAGGTTTCCGACCGATGATTTAATTTGTATAATTCTTATATCCGAACATCTGCTCCAGTATGGTGCTATTGAAATAAATTGCATATTTATATATATATATATATATATATATATATATATATATATATATATATATATATATAGAGAGAGAGAGAGAGAGAGAGAGAGAGAGAGAGAGGGAGAAGGAGAGAGATAGACAAACGGACAGACAGACAGACAGAGACAGAGGAAGACAGGGATAGAGAGAGAAGGAGAGAAAGACAGAAAAAGATTGATATCATTGGATGAATAGATTATATATGACAATGCTGGAAATCTTTAGAAAAATAAGGACAAGTATCTGAAGTAAGTATTCACGAACATTATTAAGGAATAAACCTACATCTTCAGCATGATCACAAAAAGGAAGACGAGAAGACTTTCAGTTGTAGGGTTATATTTGTTGAGAGTGGATAACTGGGGTCATGTTTAGAGTCGTTGATGGATTGCCAGGTCGATATTGTTCTAGAAGACATTAACGATGTGATCGTTCGTATATTTGTCATATGAAATATATATATATATATATATATATATATATATATATATATATATATATATATATGTGTGTGTGTGTGTGTGTGTGTGTGTGTGTAAGGAGGTTATAGTGTGTCCCCGTAGCTTTTCTATGTAAGGAAATCATATGTCCTGAGTGCGTGTGTGTGCATTTGTGTCTGATGGGTGCAATATATATGATTCTTGTGTGTCTGTTAAGTGTGTAAGCGACATGCAATATGCATGTGCCAGATGGCAAATCTAATATGCATACATGAAGGATATCTCCCATTTTCCCCACGTAAATCCTGACTTTGTGTCGCATTTTGTACTGGTGAGAAAGTAAATAAATGGAGCACACACACATCCACGTTTTTTCTGGCCTTTTGGCACCTTTTGAGGTGTAGTATCTGTTCCATAGCATAGCCCAAGGCACGGGTACTGATACTTGCCTGTCGAATGGGCTGCAGATTGTGTTGTGGTGAGCATCAAAGCCCGAGTGCACACGTGCAATGTGTTAGACACTGAAGTAATACTAAGGCTGCACATTGCTACGTGCATTTGGAGTCTTTGGACTTGTCCTGTGGCTCTCCCACTCTTACTCAGCCTAGGTGCAGGGGACATGTTGCCCCGGGGCAGCACTATCCCATTGCACTAAAAGGGACTGGTCAGGAATTTCCTGATACTTTCGTGATTGCTGTTGTTGCAACTGAAGTCACGTCGGCTGGAGCTATTATCCATGGGTTGCTCCTTCTTCTCCACGTGAATGCTTGACCTTGTGTTGCATTTTGCTCTGGTGGGAGCTAATATAAAGAGGTGCCCGAGTCACCAGCACTGATGCTTTCCTGCCGAATGGGCCGGAGATTGTGTTGTGGTGGGTGTCACAGACCGAGTGCGTCGGTGCAATGCATCAGCAAATGAGATTCCGACTAGGCTCTGCCCAGGGGCAGCATTGCCCCATTTCACTTGAAGGGACAACTTGGGTTTGTCCCAATGCTTTCATGACTGCGCTAAATCCTTGGCGTTGAGTCACATTTTGCTGTGATTGAAGAGTGAATAAATTCAACACACGCTGCCATTTTTGCTGGCCTTTTTGGCATGGAAGAAAGTGTTAGATAAACTAAATGAAGAGAGCAAGAAAGTTGGCCTACACATGAACTTCAGCAAGACGAAGATCATGTGTCGCATTTCACTCCTATTGGAGAGTGAATAAATAGCACACACACACACATACACACACACACACACGTCCGTTTGAACACATAAATGCAAGTTCAAAAGTACATATGCAAGCTCAGATAGTTGTATATCCCCTTAAAAGCACATATATGTACATGTGCACATATATAAGTATAAAGATCAGTATTACTAGACATACAGTATATAATGACACAAACGATAAGCAACCACACATAAATGCGGAACTGCAAAGTCTATTTTCGTATAAGAATTTGACATTTCTCTCATACATTGAGCTAGGTAGTAAACAACGTACACCCTGATCACAATACATATCCATCTAATATGTCACATACGTACGTTCATACTCAGAGACCATGCACACACAGTATACATTACACGAATGATACATAGTTACAAATCTGCGCTGAAATGTTCAGTGCACACCGGTAAAGTGATTTAATAATATAGTCATATGATATACAACTTTATGCAGAATTCATAGCTATGAATCAGTACACATAAAGGTAGTTACATCCATAATACATATGCAAGCTCATACTCAAGGATGCAGAGTACATACCAGATTCAGCAAAGATGCGTCCAGTCCACTATACATTCATATATCTGTTTCAAAAAACATACATTCACTCGCCCAAACACAACTATATGTAAGCGTTTATACGTTTATCATAACAAACATGTCGGTTTAGTAGTACGCATGTCAGCACTGACAGATATACGTCCATATCATGTACATACCAGGGTACGTGTGCACCCAAATATATAAGCATATCCTCTCCCAGAACAAACATCATTCCCATCCCACTATTTTGCACAGATATACGCCGGAATGTGTTTCATATTGATATATAATGATACGATAGAACATCTATAAAATATGCAACTTCATACACAGTATGTAGCCATATAATAAATACCCACGGACATGTATTCGGGACACGGATTTCCCACAAAGACAGAGGTTTGAACACGTTTGACCTCGCTTTCATATATGCCTACCCAGCAGAGATAGCTGATGACGGATATACGAACATCTTCTTCCCAAGGGTCTCTTCTTGCATAGTTTCAGCCAGAGTTTCCAGTAATGACTTCAAATACGGTCCCATCCTACCCATTTACAACACAGAGATAAAAAGAGAGATTTTTTCTGTTTGTAATCTTATCAGCCCTAACTGTCCATATGAGAACTGCACATCCACGTCAACGAACAGAAAATTATTCAACGGTTCAATCTGGTAATAAGGCGTAGTGGCTGGAAAAATATCATTCGGAGTGGAGTCTGTTCCTGAATTAGTAAGTTTTTTTTTCCTTACATCTTGTCACTTTTTTATTTGAACATAACGATATCGTTCAAAGACAATGTCTAATCTTCTTTTGTGTGCACTTGCTAAGCTGAAACTGATGTCATTTTACGGTTGTAATTCCTGGTAATATGTAAAATACAGTATGGAGTTCTAAAAAAATCACATTTAGATGATTATTTCCGAAAAAGATAACAAATTACAATTTTTCATATTGTTGGTATACTGGAAGGTTTTTTAAATGCTCACTTGAACATCTACTCCAATCTTCCCTTCATTTTAGGGCAGCCTTTCTCTCTGGACCTCATGCAGCTACTTAGTTTTTCTATCATTAAATAGGGTGTAAACATGTTTACTTTTTTGTCATTTTAATTCGTATTTTTAAAAGTTATGAATTTTACTTTTCTACTTTTCATTGAATCATCGTTTCCTTACAAATGGCCTGCCTGGCCAACCACAGAAGTTTCCAATTGATGTTACTCTCTTTGCTCGTCCGTGATTCAGATTGTGAGAATCTCCGGGGGTCCGGATCACATTTAGGCTTACAACCTTGAAGGTTTGCATCAAAATATCACTAATCTAAAGTGGATGCTTTTCTATTTAATTTTTTTTTCAAAAAGTGCCATCTTGAGTCTCTGTCGTCATTTTGGACCACCAATGCCCTAATCTTGCGCTGTTATTTTTCAGATAATTCTAAATGGGGATCCGTTCTTAGATTTTTTTTTTCAGTCATTTTGTTTTGGTGTACACATAGCCTATAGTTATTAATTTTCGCAAGGTGCGAAAATATTTTTGTTTATTTCTCGTTTCTTAAGTTTTCATTCATTAGATTGCTTCAAGAGAACAAAATCCGTGGAAGATCGTGTCAAATTTCCTCGGTGCATTTTCAGAGCAGAAGTGAAGGTAATTTCGTGATTTTTCCACTTCGTAAGAAATAGACGATATATTTTCTGATTGCGTCTTGACACTTCATGAAAAGACTATATACAATTGGTAGATTAGACGTTATGTTTTATGTTGATACAAATTTCCTGGGTATAGTTTGGCCTAATGTGCTTGTTCTAGTGTATGATGATAAGGGATTATGTTTCTTTCTTTATGTGTCCTCCGCGTACCTATATCGATGATTGTCGTCAATGATATTATCTATGTTTCTTTTTGAAATTTCCCGGGTATATATATCCAAAATTATGACTTTGCTCATTCAATGTAGCCATGATCATGGATTCGACCCAACAAAAAAACAGCTCTTAGTTGCATCATTTGATATAATGCATTGAACATTTCCATATGCACCACAGCGGTCATCTTCATTCCCAGGGGACTCCAGCTTCTATCAATCTTTGTAGGGGTGCTTGATGTACAATGATAATCGATGGTGGAATGCACTCATTTTTGCCATCGCTGTTAAGTAGCATTATCATGAAAAGATAAATGATTATATATAATATATATATATATATATATATATATATATATATATATGTATATATATATATATATATATATATATATATATATATATATGTATATATATATATATATATATATATATATATATATATAATATATATATATATATATATATATATATATATGTATATATATATATATATATATATATGAAAGAGAGAGATAGAGGGAAAGAGAGAGAGAGGAATAGGTAGATAGAGATGAAAATGAAAATTGGAAGGTGAATAGTAAAAATCAAGAGATAAGTGTTACATCGAAGTTTTCTTATCATTCCATGGATGTAGTTTGATGCATTTCGACAGGGCCAGCCCTCTTTTTTCAGAAAAAATATTTGCAGCGATTGGTCAGCATCATTATAGATCACTTCACATCTACAATATATATATATATATATATATATATATATATATATATATATATATATATATATATATATATATATATAGAGAGAGAGAGAGAGAGAGAGAGAGATGGATAGATAGATAGATGGATGGATGGATGGATGGATGGATGGATAGATACCTACCTATGATGAAGATGTTGATATAGGATCAATCACAAATGATTATAAATTATGTTATATTATTTTGAAACTCTTATCTGAAATGATCTCCAGCTAGTACGCTGTGAATGTATCCTTTCCTCGTGGACAACGTAAATTGAATAGAAGATTAAGAATAATTTGACTGCGGCAGGAATCGTCTGCAGCAACTGCACGCCCACGAACTTTCATTGATTCGAAGGTAACAAAATGTTTGAAAGAGTATGTCAAATTTTTTCCTCTGTCCATTCTTACCTATAAAGGGTAAGCAATTTTTTTAGAGATTTTCTATGTAAGACAGTAAGAAAAAATGAAAAAATCCCTGGTTATGGAAACAGTCTTAATGAACATCGGTGTAACTGTCAACATTTCCCTGAGATAAAACCTAATTTGCACTCAGACGACATGACTTGTGGTGATTTACACGACTGAACTCTGTTTGGATAATTCCATAGTATGCCATAATTCTATCGTGGTTATTGTTGTACTCCTAAGAAATTTGAGAACATTCATTGACTACGTATTTTATCGTGTCAGCTGTTCTTCTACAGGTGCTGCAATTACTAGATAGGTAATATACACATGGTTCAACTTTTTCCAATTTTTTTATAAATCTCGCAAAAGCATTCTTAAAATGGTATCTTGCCAACAAGTGTTTGTTACGTAACTGTTTCTACACACTGACTATCGAGACCTCATTTCTGAATTCTTTTAATCGGTATTCCCAGACGTTATGACATCCAGTATCATTGTTTCATTTGCATCCAAATATTTTTGTCTTATAGATTTAATATTCGCTTCATCGGGAGATTACCAACCAAGATTGAATATCTGCTTGATTTCTTTTTATTTTCAAGATATCATTCAGCTATTATCATTCAATATTTCAACGGCAGCTCTGTTGTGATAAAATCCAATTTGTACTTATAATCCTGGTTTGTACTGATATAATTTGTCGGCGTGATCAAATCTACGTTGTTTGCGCAGATGTTTGTGAATAAAAGTCGCTTTTTTGTCGTGACTACTTTTGTACTCATTATTGGCAGTTTTACTCCATCCATTGAATGTGTGGTTCATCGTACCGTTTCTTATTCTACACAGATTTCATCACCCGTTTCTCTAGGGTCTGCTAATATTTTTCCTGCAGTTTTTTCATGATGCATTCTCTCTATGCTGATACAATTAAGAGTTCTGTGTCTCTTTTCAGATTTCCCCCGCTCAGCTTTATCCATGATTTTTCTTCAACGATATTTACGATCCGTTTTTTTTTAATTTGTTGTGGATTTTCTTTCTGATTTCTTCTTTCTTTTCATTAAGTTAATTTCAAATACTCCCTAGTTTTGACACTTTTATCCTTACAACTTGGATACCTTGGTTTACATTTCCTCCTTTTGATATGGATAGAGACTCAATAAAGTGTACTTTGCCAATGTGTTTGAAAAATCATGTATCTAATGAATACACACGAGCAGCTATGACTTACGGATGTAAAACATGGACGGTGAGAAAACAAAATGAAAACCTACTTAAAACATCAACAGCAATGGAAAGAGTAATACCGATAACATTTCAAAGGGATAAGGAAAATATGAACATGGATCAGAGGAAACTAGACCGGAGAAAAAATGGCTGGACACATTGCAAGGATAGTGAATAGAACGAGCAAAAGTCGAACCAATAGCTACCGAGAGGACTGTAAACACCGAAGGAAATATATAACACAAGATGGGATGTGACAGGTTGGCTGGTAATACAGTTACGGTCATTGTCCAGGTGGACTTACAATTGCTTCTATCATATATATATATATATATATATATATATATATATATATATATATATATATATATATATGGCAGGGTACATATACATATCCGAATGATATGAATGCAAACGCAAATATGAGTGTGTGTGTATGTGGATTGAGAGTCTAACAAATATCATAAATCATATTCAAGAATTAATATATCATTTTATTACCCATTAGTGCCTCAAGCAGGAAATAATTATTCGCATAAATAGTTAACGATTCTAAATGCATCATCCCCAAATGATAGCATGGTGGAAAAAATAGGCATTAAAGACAAAACCACTGTATCGTATTTATTTCCTGAGAAATACAGTATGGACGCAATTATCTAAAAAATTAACAATTTCTTTTTGCACGAAGGCGTATGTCTCAATTATACAATGCAAAAAAAAGTTTTCTATTATTTTGTCCTTAGGTACTTCAGAAATAAATAAACAGTTTTATCAGAAAATGTCAATAATCTGTCATTGTACACCATTTGTCAATGCCAGCCTGTTTTTATAACTTCAAGCAGTCTAGGGAGAAATCCGTGTACACGTCACACAGGGTCGGTGAAATTGCTTATTTGGCGAAATTTATCAATTTGCTTTAACTTTGACTGCGTAAACTTTTGTTAAAAAAGGTTGTTAAACTCTTTGTTCCAAAAGAATAGTTTGTGATTAAGATTATTTTAAGTATTTATATATCTGTATAATGTATGTTTATTGAACCACTACTCAATACGAATTGAATATGGATATCAGTACAGATGTATTTTTTGATAATAGAAAAAATAGCAACAACAACAACAATTTCAATAATGGTAATGATGATAATAATGATGATGTTGAATGAAGATGATGATGGTGATGATTAGGAGGAGGAGGGTGATGATGATGATGATGATAATGATAAGTGTAATAATAGTAACGTCATACATATCTTGAGTATTCACTCAATAAAATGAAAACCTTTAAAGGAGTGTACTTATCTACGTCCCTATGAGCAATTTGAATAGTAATTGGAGCAGGAGTATTAGGGTGTTCATTTAGCTGGTAATACTCTAGCACCTCTTTCAAACAGATTTGTTGATATTGAAATCAATAAACGGAAGAATAACATTTTACAAAAGTGGGCCTTCTCAAATCTGAAATTTCGGAATAGTTTTTCTCCTTGTAACAAAATTACAGGGGGAAAATTTTCTGATCATATTTACAAATTCTATAAAGAATAGTGCTCTGGACTGCAGTTTCCTTGTGATATAATACAATTTGCATTCCTAGAGAATGTTTTGTACTGATTCCATTATTTCACTGGATCGGAACCTATTCATTTGCACAGTCCTCAGTGAATGACTGCCGTTACTTTGTTGTAACTATTCTTGTACTCCTTATTTCATCCTGCTGTTTATCTTGTTGCGCTCATTGTAGGTTAAGACGATAAGAGATTCATTTTTTTTCCAGGTCTCCTCTGTGATAGTTCGTCTATAATATTTTCCAGACATCTTTTTATAAAAAATTCCGTGCTGATTTTTCTGATCCTATTTTCCTTTTCTTTGATTCAATCCTAAATAATCCATCATTTCAGACGTCTTCATTTGTACGAATTAAATCCGCAGATTAAATTTTTCCTATTTTTAATTATTCGATATTGTTTATCTAAAAAGTGCTATTTGTTTTTGTTTTCAATTACAGATCGAAATATGTTGTTTTTTTAGATATCGTCAAAAAAAACAACTGTCATCAGAACTTTCAACACGGATTATCACGGTTTTTTTCTCAAGTTAGTATGATGGGATGACTATTTATATATCATACAGTCCGCACCAATGAGCAAGAATACTTATAAGTGAAAGGTTCACACGTCTTGCATTTGTTTTAGTTACGCTATTATACAGTTTTGTGCGTGGTCTAATTTGCAGCAAAAGTCCAGGTTAAATTACCCTATTGTTTTGTGAATGGCAGCATTCACTTTTATCATTCGAACATTCAGACTGGTTTAGTTGACGCAGCCAAGCAAAAAGTGAAAGAAGTTATCTATCTACTCGTCAACCCAGTTTCTATCTTTTTAAATAAAATCATCCCAGACACAGATGTTCATCAGGTAGCGATTTCAATTCTATTTTATTTAATTTTTTTAGATTATGGCATCGGGGGCATTTATCAACCAGCTGAACATAAACACAATTTGTGACAAGATAAAGATTTAATAAGTTTAAACAAAGTCATGTAGGGTTATCATCTGATGATCACCTGTAAGTACTTTCACGGTGATACGAATGATTCTAGATCTGTAAATCCTGCATTCACAAAAATGATTATTAATTTTTTTTCAGTTATGATGTTTACCTTCACCACAATACCCAATGATTGGTTGCTCAATGTTATTCATCTCCTATCAATATAAATTGACATTTCCCCTTTTTTTTCTTAAATATAAGTGTTTTATCATTACAGAGTGTAACTTCAAAAATTACATTCAGTGACTCAAACTAGTACCATATATTCATTCATGCCAAATTTGCATTCCCATATGCTGGTACTGCCATGACGTTGTGAATCACTGGTTGGTATACTTTCCTTTATTTTTATCAACCAGCTTTTTAAGAAAAATCTTTGAATCAACGTGAAACAATCTTTGAGAGAACGGAGATAATAGTATTGGCTATGCATTGTCAATCCTGAAGTATTGGTAATTGTATTTGCTTCTCGTCTATTTAAGAAAAAGACTAGAAATATGTTTTTGATTTTGCATAACCTTTTTTTACTGCGATAGGAAGTGACTACCCATGATAACACTCGATTTGCAAGGCACTCGTTGTACCAATACCACTCATTAACGTGATGTAACCGTTATTTATTGCACAACTCCCAGTGGATAACCGTTGCTACCCAGTCGAGCTTATTTGTATCTCTTTATGGGCAAGTTCATTATATTTGTTGATTGTGTTGTTTATCGTTTAAACTCTTGATGTAGTTTTTTCTGATACGTTTGTTCTGGAATATGATGATGAGGTATGAGGTTCTCCCTCCATTATTGTCCTCAATGCATCCATAATTTTTCATCTGGAATCATCTGTTAATGTTATTTGAATCCATCGTGAAATTTTCCGGATCCAATCTTCTCTCCTTGTTTTGTCCCAAACTATTATCTCGTTTCAAATATTTTTTTTCTATGAAAGCAATTATAGTTAAAGTCTGCAATCCAAAATACCCATGTATCACTGAACCAGTCTTCCACTCACGGAGCCCTTTTATGTCCTAGCCTTCTCGGGCTAATGGTCCATCCAGATACACATCTAAACGTTTGCATTTTTTCATTTGAAACCATCTACCAAAACCTTTGAAATTTTGACTGGCTGGCTGTTTTGCATGTACAGGCTCTATCGGTAGAGTTAAAGGGCTGAACATATAAACATTTACAAAATAATTTACGGGGAAAGAACTTTTTTTAAAATTATCTCCTTTAGTTTGGGTACATTCTGCTATGTAATTCAAAACTGAATCCTGTTTGTCTTACAGAATTCATATCTGCTTTTGAAGATCCGGACATTTTCAATGATTGCTATTGAACAAAATGCACGAGAAAAGTAATTTATTTGTTGATCTTCCCATTACCAGCTTTAAATTGATAACCTCCAACAAGCATGCTGTCATATGACGATTTCAATCGAATGACAATTCTTGTATATGTTTACTAAATGTTTACTTATTCTTTATTTCATTGATTCAAGGTAACACAATCCGTGAAAGCATGTATCTATCCCTCCCTGTGCATTCTAGAAGTTACTGTTTAGACAATTGTTTTGTCTAAGACAAGATAGATCTTCCTGATTATATTGATAACCTCTATGAACAATGGGGGAATCTGACAACAACTTTGTCATGATAAAATCGAATTTTCACCCAGACGACATGATTTGCGCTGATACCTTTCGTTTACATGATTGAAACCTATTCATTTGCACAGTTCCTAGTGTATGAGTGCCACTACCGTATCATGCCTATCCTGAAGTCCCTTGTGGGCGAGCTCACAATATTCACTGATTATAAGTTTTATCGTCTCAGTTCTTTCTCCATAGAAACAGTGTTTTCAGTTTTTTTTTCATCAATATCTATCGTGTATTATATCCTGATGCTCTTATCCCTGACTACCATGATAAGTGATTCTGTATCTGTCTACAAGTGTCCTTTGCGTAGCTATGTCCATTATTTCCAGTCTGCGATATTTTCTGTGATATTTGAATTCTCTGTTGATTTTTTCTGTTTCTTTTTTTCTTTTTTTTACTTGTTACTTTCTTGACTACCCACTCATTATGGTCCTCTTTTATTCACACAATATTCACGTAAAGGTTTATGCAATGTCTACCTTGGCTAGTTCTCTAGATAAGATCATCGAAAATTTATGATATTGACGAACGGTATTTTCTCGTCGAAGGTAGCAAAATCCTTGAAATAGTGTAAATAATCATCTTTTTTGTGCATCGTCAAACTTAACTGTTAACTTGGATCTCTTCTTTTCGAAGTCAACTTTGCTGGTTATATAAACATGAATGATGCGTCCAATCTGAATGAATGGAATTAGGGTTTGAAACTTCCAAAATTTACTGTTTAATATGACTTGAATTGAAAAAAAATTCTTCTGCTAATTATACTCTTAATAAGGATTCAATTTGTGATGCAAGTCCATTCGAAATTTATCCCTTACTCTCTGTCCAGCAACATTCACGTTTGATTTTGAAAATCCAGGCTTTTCAGTGGAAGAAAAAGGAGGCAACGGAGATGATTCCTTCATTGATCAACCAATTTCCCCAATTTTGTGATCGATCACCTTCAATGGAGCTACAAGGATGAACTTTACATCTTCTACTGTTCATTGTGACGAATGCAAGAGCGTTTTTTAATAACCCTGTAAATAAGATTTTAGAGGTTGGGGTCCAGTATGCAACGTAAATTGTACTGAAATAATCCCATCTGTTGCGTAACAATACTCAGGTTTTTTTGGTTTTTTTTCGTTGGGTGGAGATCTAGGACATGTCATTCAGTGATCACCGTCCAACCAAATACAAGAAAATAAACCTATTCATTGACCACCCCATATTCCTTATTTTTTATTTAAATATCCCCAAAACAGTATGCTGCCAAATGGTGTTGGTCATCTGATGATTCTGATAGAGTTACCCGTCAAACAATTCTTTTAATTCCTTTATTTAGTATTTCCCAAATTTATGACTTAGTACGTTATTGTTCTCTTTACTTCAATTCATTTCACCTCTTTTAGCTTTGAAAAAATCTAATAGATTCATGAAAACACAATCCTCGAGGGAACGTGCTTCATGATCTTTGTTATGCTGTGTTAAAGCTAAAGTGTTGGTAATTTGATTTTTGTTTCTTCTGTGTAAACTAAAAAGACAACAAGAAAGATTTCGTGATAGTGTTAACAACTCTTATAAACATCGGCCCAACTTACAACAGCTTTGTTATGATGAAATTCAATTCTCACTTAAATGGCTTAGTTTCTACATCATTTGTATACAAAGTCAAACACACACCTTTTTCATTTCCCTTAATTGTCAAACACCCATTGAGTTCACTATTTCCCTAAGTAACAACAATGACAAGTTTAGAATTCTGGCTAGATCAAAGAGTTTAAAGTGTACAGAGGAAAGAAAAGAGAGAAACAAACGCTATTCCCATTTCATCGATCAGGGATAAAAAGGAAGACGGGATGGAAGAGAGAATAGAAGAGAAAAATAAAAAGAAAGTTAAACTATAGCGAGGGGAAGAGGTAGGAGAGTGTAATAAATCTACCAACACTTGCACAAATTTGCTGATGTCTTTAAGCAGAATCTATGAGACTTTATTAATTTTCATCCACTTTTCTGGTTTTTTTTTAGAACTGTTTTTCCCTTTTTTCTGCCCTCCTCATCCTTATCCGTCCCAAGTAGGAACATGGGATCAATGACTGGAGGGAAAAACTTTTTGTTCTTTGGAAATCTGGCTCAGCGGCTGGAATAGTTGCTTTCAGAACGGTACTTGATCCAGAAGCAGCTGATCTTGTCAATATTTCTGGTCGTTATGATTTTGTATGACTTAATTATTTTTTTTTACTACGTCCTGCATTTCATGAATTTCATTCATTTGAAAACAACACCATCTTTGGAAGAGAGTTTTTTATCTCCTCTGCGATCGTTCGTCTGTCAACATGACGCAACCGAATGTACCATATGAACATTAATGAAAAGCTACAGAGAGATCAACTGAATTTTTGAGCAGATTTATGCATAATTATACCCTTTACATTTGATAATGGCCTTTGAAGGGGTATGCTCTCGGTGGGTGCGTTCTTTTGTTCCTCTTATGTTAAAAAAACTTGAGAAGGTAAAACATTTCCTGATTATATTAACAAGCTTTATGAACATTGGTACAACTGACAGAAGCTTTGATGTGATAAAATCTAATTTGCACTCAGACGGCTCGGAAGAGATTTGTCCATTGTTTGTTGTGTCTTATCTTATTTACACAAAACTATCGTTCAACACCACTGCAGCTGGATTTGCCTTTTTCCGATAAGATTTCAATTTATTCTGTTACTTCAACGTATGTGTTTAGAGAATGTTACTGAAGGGTGCAGATGATACCATATAAGTGCATCTACACCATTCCAGCTTCAAAATTGAACAAAAAAAAGTTTTTTTCAAGTGACAAAAAAAAAAAAATGCTTAATCTCAAAGGAGAAAAAGTTCATTTTCAAATGAGGAAGAGTTAAACTCCAGATGAGGAAAAGTTGAAAGTCAAATGCGAAAAAAAATCGAATTAAAAACAATTTAATTGAAAAGTTTTTGAGATTTCATGTGAACAAACATATAGCACCCACATAACGAACATATAGGTACAGTTTGAAAACAATCCTAGACCAGCCGTAGGAAATACAATATTTATTTCCTGGACGATGGTCCATCCTTCTGCAAAATGCCATTTAAAAGGCACCGAAATCTTTGGATATCCAATGCAGAGGTACAAATTGAGTGTATAAGTGCTTCTTCCATATATTTTTGAAAGACATTTATTTGATAGATAATAAAAGAGATAAGTTGAATTACCATATTGATTACCTAGACTGATCATGAGAAGAGTTAACTAAAAAGACCTGACTTTTGGAAAGTCCAAATAACGGCAATACCAAGAATAAAAATTGGGATAAGAATGATAAGAACAATGAATAGTAGCAATACATTTTTATTTGGGATGGAGAAAAAGAACAAGTCCACTTATAGTGTATACATTGTCTCTTGAGAAGAGAGCTTGGCTGTAAGAATTGACAAAAGGAGAAAAAATGTCTACATAATGCAATGCAAGGGTAAAAAAATTCCCTTTTCATTTTGATTATCTACTTGATGAATCATTAGAAACATCAGGAAATAAAGGTCAGACGAATATTGAGAGAGAGAAAAATGTTCTGGAATATCAAACAGTAGATACAGACGATGAACAGAAAAAACAAGAATTTCTTGGCTAAAACAATTTTTTCATTGCAGAAATGCTACGTTGAATCAACACCACTATCAGTAGAACATTTGATTCCTGCAACAGCAACATTTTTTTCAATTGTTTATTATATTCACGTTGTGTAAGCCAAATGATATATTCACAGTGTAATAACGGGATATCACTTCATCATCATCATCGTCATCATCGTCATCATCATCATCATCAGTCTTTTAACGTCCGTCGTTGGACATAGACCTTCCCCACGATTTGCCACAATTCTCTATCATGGGCGTCGCGGAGCCAGTACGTCCTGAACTTGTCTAGCTCGTTGCGCATGTGACATCGGGGGGATCACTTCAGAATGGTGTAAATCAATTAACAATAATATTGTAGGATTATGCATTGATTTCTAATATATATATATATATATATATATATATATATATATATATATATATATATATATATATATTATATGTGGTACAAATCATGCGAGCAGTATACCATAATACAATAATATACCAATGATATAAAGCAACTTCTTAAATGCAGTGGATTTATTTCATTGAGTGCTCGATACGTACAACATTTTACTCATGAACTGAAGTTTTTTTAGAGTAGAGCTGGAAATAGATAGTAGATTGTGGGTTCAGAACAGACACTGGCACATGTTCCTTCCCTCTTTGGGCTTCATTTGGTGAATCCGCCTGATAAGGCCCGAACAAGTCAGAAACATGAGCTAGTTTGTGAAGCGATTTACATTTAAATCTGACCTGTAAGTGTTAAGTTGGTTTGGGATAGAGCATGTAATATAATAGAGGTATATTTGCTATAGACACACCTTCAACTAAACTATATATATATATATATATATATATATATATATATATATATATATATATATATATATATATATATATATATATAGATAGATAGATAGATAGATAGATAGATAGATAGATAGATAGATAGATAGATAGATATAATTTAACCCGTTGTATTCTTATTCCGATATAAGGTAAGACATAATTGAAAGGCGCTTAAACTGCAAATCAAATCGCATTATTTTGGATGTCTGAAATGCTATTGTGAAACCAAATATCATGGACCAGAGAAATGTTTGCAGACATGAATTTACAATAAAACTAAAAACCCTACCTTTACTTATAGCAGTGATTACAGTGTATTGAAATTTGATTGATGTCATCGATGCTGCCATGAAGATAATGGAATAGGTGATCTGACTTTGAGTATTAAACATAGGGCAGATCACGTTCTCCATCCATGTTAGAGCAACCAGTATACGAAAAGAACGACACTGATTTCAAACCAGTGGGCAGAGCACCCTTGAGACGGTTTGACAACCAATTTGACGTCTTTCCAACGGATATATTGCACTCTTCTTTAATCAACATCAAGTTCAACACAGAAATCCTGACGACTTGACGTCCAAGGATCTCGATACGCTGCATCATGCACCCTGAGGAACGTTCCATTTATTGCAGAGATAGAACAAAGACACAGGTTATGGTACTACCCGAGGTGTATCAAGGAGATTCAATCTATTCCTCCCTTGGCTGCTTTCCCGATCAGACTCACAGTTTTTAAAAATTAATTTTTGGGAATGTTTATGTCAAACGGAGAGAGTTTTAAAATCACGATGATGATGATGCTGGCGGTGATTTTTTTTGGCTGAAAAAAAAAAAAAAAAACGTCTGGTCAGATTGAAAAACTCTTTATTAACGTGTAATTCGATGTTACATAAGTTTATTAGCTTGAGTTATCGGGCATGAAAGGAATTAATTGGATCTGTAAATGAAAAGCTCACAGATAATACTAAGGATTACTACAGTAGCTGTCTCTGATATGAGAAATATTGAATTGAGCCTATGCAGATTGCTTCATTCCCTCAAAGATTAATGAATTTCTTCCCCTGTTAGTAGATTATAATATAATGTCTAAATGAATTTGTTAAGCGATCGTGAGTAATGAGATTTCTGACTTGAAGTTTGCCGATTCCCTTGAAGATAACGAGGAATACTTGAACCGATATTAAGTACTACTCATTGTATTCAAACAAGAAGAAATCTTGTTTTTGCGACTAAGTTTTAAGATTTAAATACAAAAATCTGATGCATTCAGCACTTCTAAGCATGTGTTTCATTGTTTTGTTTAGAGGAAAAGAAAGGAACTGAAAGTAAAATGAAAAAAAAAACAACTCTGATTTAACACTGAATGGGGAGGGTGTAGTGACCAATGTCTTCCGACAGCATGATAAGTTTCAATGATCAATCAAAAATTAAAAGGGGCAATCAATAAATAAGTTACTTCTCTGGCCTCAGTCGAGGGAAAATTGCAAAAAGTCTGGATTTTCTAAAGACAACCCAGCAGAAATTAGGGATCAATTTAGCATGAACTTACACTGCAAACCATCTATGTTGGAGTCAGTCAGACTAACCTAAAAACTCGAAAAGATATGTTGATAGTTCGAGTTGAAATTTCCTAACTTCAACAATCAATTTTAATGGAATATATGCTTAATTTGACAATTATATATTGACAGTTTCTTGAGAAAATCGGGTATTGTTCCTCAATTAAATCTTCAATTAGAATAATTCAAGGGGATAGAAATGGTAATTAACTTCATTATCAGAGGGATTTGGCAAACTAGTCAATTAAATAATCTCAAATTTCACCAATACACATTTTGGAAAGAATGCAATCATGGACCAAAAAAACAGATTGTGCGTCTTCAAATTCTTATTTACAGTATTATTACGATTATTAATTCGCTTTTATAGGTCTGTTATATAGATTGGAAATAATTATTGTTATATGCGTTTGTACTACGTTGAATTTGATTAGCTTTTTCTCATATTTGTTATATAGATAAAGAATTTTTATTTTTAATGGTGTGTTACATCGAAATTATTGGGTAATTTGTTATATGTATGTTATATAGAATTTAAAATCGCTATTTATGTATGTGTGGAATATAGAATCAAGATCGTTATTCGTTAGATGAGTGTGTGATATAGAATCGAAATAGTTATTGGTTGAATATGCTGGTCGTGTACTGATAAAATTATTATCAATTATACATGAATATCATTTAGATCTAAAATCGTTTTTGTTTTATATATATATATATATATATATATATATATATATATATATATAGAGAGAGAGAGAGAGAGAGAGAGAGAGAGAGAGAGAGAGAAAGAGAGAGAGAGAGAGAGAGAGAGGGAGAGACTTTTGGCAATTCGAACCGGCTGTTTACAACATCCTATCCAGGCCGGTAAATCTCCGTACCTGGGGGAGGAGCTATGCCCTCACATGCCAACTGTATGCTGGGAAATGCTGGTTATATCCATCTCAAACCATGGGCAATGGTTGATGTCGATGGCACCCTAAAAAAAAGCTAAATGCAGTTCCTTTGGCCATCCTATGCGGTGAATATCAACC